>CM034242.1:0-600000 GCA_019916065.1 Vitellaria paradoxa
AACCACAAACTCAGAGCCCTTGAACCCTGAACCCGAAACCTCGAAACCTGTGCCACGTACCTGAAACCCTGAACCCAGACCCAAACCCCAAACTCCAAGCTCAGAACCGCAGATGACGGACCCCAAACCGGGATTCCCGAACCCCGAACACGGAACCCCAAACCTCGAACCCAAACCCCAAAACCCCGAACCCTGAACCTAGAATACTAAAATCGAAATCCTGAACCCGAAACTCCGAACCCCGAACCCTGAACCCGGAACTGCGAACCGTGAAAACTGAACCCAGAAACCCGAACCCCCAACCCAGATCCGCAAACCCCATATCGAGAACCCCGAACCCAGAACCCCAAACCCTGATCACGGAACCTTGAATCTGAAACCCCGAACCCCGAAAGCCCGAACCCCAAACCCCGATCACGGAACCTTGAATCCGAAACCCCGAACCCGGAACCCTGAATCTGAAACCCCGAACCACGAACCCCGAGCCTAGAACCTCGAACCCAGAACCCCAAACCCAGAAACCCGAACCCAGATCCCCGAACCCCCAATTCAGAACCTGGACCGAGAACCCCGAACCCAGAACATCGAACCATGAACCCCAAACTCGGAACACTAAACTGGAAACCCCGAACCACAAACTCAGAGCCCTTGAACCCCGAACCCAAAACCTTTAAACCTGTGCCACGTACCTGGAACCCTGAACCCAAAACCCAGAACCCCAAACCCCAAACTCAAAATCGCGGATGACGAACCCCAAACCTGGATTCCCGAACCCCGAACACGGAATCCTAAACCTCAAACCCAGACCCCAAAACCCCGAACCCTGAACCTAGATTCCCGAAATCAGAACCTTGAACCCGAAACCCCAAACCCCGAAACCCGAACCCTGAACCTGGAACCGCGAACCCTGAAAAATGAACCTAGAAACCCGAACCGCCAACCCAGATCCGCAAACCCTATATCAGGAACCCCGAACCCTGAACCCAGAAACCCAAACCCCGATCACGAAACCTTGAATCCGAAACCCCTAACCCTGAACCCCGAAAGCCCGAACCCCAAACCTTGATCACGGAACCTTGAATCTAAAAGCCCGAACTCGGAACCCCGAACCCTGAACCCGAAACCTCGAACCACGAACCCTGAGCACAGAATCCCGAACCCAGAACCCCAAACCCAGAAACCCGAACCCAGATCCCCGAACCCCCAATTCAGAACCTGGACAGGGAACCCCGAACCCAGAACATTGAACCATGAACCACAAACTCGGAACACTAAACAGAAAACCCCTAACCACAAACTCAAAGCCCTTGAACCCCGAACCCGAAACCTCGAAACCTGTGCCACATACCTGGAACCCCGAATCCAGACCCGGAACCCCAAACCCCAAACTCAGAACCGCGGATGACGGACCCCAAACCTGGATTCCCGAACCCCGAACACGAAACCCCAAATCGCGAACCCAGACCCTGAAACCCCGAACCCTGAACCTAGATTCCCGAAATCGGAACCCTGAACCCGAAAACTAGAACCCCGAACCCTGAACCCGGAACTGCGAACCCTGAAAACTGAACCCAGAAACTCGAACCCCCAACCCAGATCCGCAAACCCCATATCGAGAACCCCGAACCCCGAACCCAGAACCCCAAACCCCGATCACGAAACCTTGAATCCGAAACCCCGAACCCCGAACCCCGAAAGCCCGAACCCCAAACCCCGATCACGGAACCTTTAATTCGAAACCCTGAACCCGGAACCCCAGACCCTGAACCTGAAACCCCGAACCACGAACCCCGAGCCCAGAACCCCGAACCCAGAACCCCAAACCCAGAAACCCGAACCCAGGTCCCCAAACCCCCAATTCAAAACCTGGACCGGGAACCCCGAACCCAGAACATCGAACCATGAACCCCAAACTCAGAACACTAAATAGGAAACCCCGAACCACAAACTCAGAGCCCTTGAACCCCGAACCCGAAACCTCGAAACTTGTGTCACGTACCTGGAATCCTGAACCTTGAACCCGAAACCCTAAACCCCAAACTCAGAACCGCGGATGATAAACCCCAAACCTGGATTCCCGAACCCCAAACACGGAACCCCAATCCTCGAACCCAGACCCCGAAACCCCGAACCCTGAACCTAGATTCCCGAATCAGATTCCTGAACCCGAAACCCAGAACCCCGAACCCTGAACCTAGAATCACGAACCCTGAAAACTGAACCCAGAAACTCGAATCCCCAACCCATATCCGTAAACCCCATATCGGGAACCCCGAACCCCGAACCTAGAACCCCAAACCCCGATCACGGAACCTTGAATCCGAAACACCGAACCCAGAACCCCGAACCCTGAAAGCCCGAACCACAAACCCCGATCACGGAATCTTAAATCCGAAGGCCCGAACTTGGAACCCCGAACCCTGAACACGAAACCCCGAACCACAAACCCCGAGCCCAGAACCCCGAACCCTGAACCCGGAACCGCGAACCCTAAAAATTGAACCCAGAAACCCAAACCCCCAACCCAGATCCGCAAGCCCCATATCGAGAACCTCGAACCCAGAACCCCAAACTCCAATCACGGAACCTTGAATCCGAAACCCCAAACCCAGAACCCCGAACCCCGAAAGCCCGAACCCCAAACCCCGCTCACGGAACCTTGAATCCAAAAGCCTGAATCCGGAACCCCGAACCCTGAACCCGAAACCCTGAACCACGGACCCTGAGCCCAGAACCCCGAACCCAGAACCCCAAACCCAGAAACCCGAACCCAGATTCCCGAACCCCCAATTCAGAACCTGGACTGGGAACCCCGAACCCAAAACATCGAACCATGAACCCCAAACTCGAAACATTAAACAGGAAACCCCGAACCACAAACTCAGAGCCCTTGAACCCCAAACCCGAAACGTCGAAACCTGTGCCACGTACTTGGAACCCTGAACCCAGAACTCGAAACCCCAAACCCCAAACTCAAAATCGCAGATGACGAACCCCAAACCTGTATTCCCGAACCCTAAACATAGAACCCCAAACCTCGAACCCAGACCCCGAAACCCCGAACCCTGAACCTAGATTCCCGAAATCGGAACCCTAAACCCGAAACCCCGAACCCCGAACCCTGAACCCGAAATCGCGAACCCTTAAAACTGAACCCAGAAACCCGAACCCCCAACCCAGATCCGCAAACCCCATATCGAGAACCCCGAACCCCAAACCCCGATCACGGAACCTTGAATCTGAAACTCCGAACCCGGAACCCCGAACCCTGAACCACGAACCCCGAGCCCAGAACCCCGAACCCAGAACCCCAGACCCAGAAACCCGAACCCAGATCCCCGAACCCCCAATTCAGAACCTGGACCGGGATCCCCGAACCCAGAATATCGAACCATGAACCCTAAACTCGGGACACTAAACAGGAAACCCCGAACCCCAAACTCAGAGTCCTTGAACCCCGAACCCCGAAGCTGAAACCTCAAAACCCGTCCCACGTACCTGGAACCCCAAACCCAGAACCCGGAATCCCAAACCCCAAACTCGGAACCGCGGATGACAAACCCCAAACCTGGATTCCTGAACGCAGAACACGGAACCCCAAAGCCCGAACCCATACCTCGAAACCCCAAACCCTGAACCTAGGTGCCCAAAATCGGAACCCTGAACATGAAACCCTGAACCCCGAACCCTGAACCCGGAACCCGAACCGTGAAAACTGAACCCAGAAACCCGAACCCCGAACCCAGAACCCCAAACCCTGATCACGGAACCTTGAATCTGAAACCCCGAACCCAGAACCCTGAACCCCGAAAGCCCGAACCCCAAACCCCGATCACGGAACCTTGAATTCGAAACCCCGAACCCGGAACCCCGAACCTGAACCCGAAATCCCGAACCACAAACCCCGAGCACAGAACCCCGAACCTAGAACCCCAAACCCAGAAACCCGAACCCAGATCCCCGAACCCCCAATTTAGAACCTGGACCGGGAACCCCAAACCCAGAACATCGAACCATGAACCCCAAACATCGGAACACTAAACAGGAAACCCTAAACCATAAACTCAGAGCCTTTGAATCCCGAACCCAAAACCTCGAAACTTGTGCCATGTACCTGGAACCCTGAACCCAGAACCTAGAATCCCAAACCCCAAACTCAGAACCGCAGATGACGAACCCCAAACCTGGATTCCCGAACCCCGAACACGGAACCCCAAACCTCGAACCCAGAACCCGAAACCCAGAACCCTGAACCTAGATTCCCGAAATTGGAACCCTGAACCCAAAACCCCGAACGCTGAACCTCGAACCCTGAACCCAGAACCGCGAACCCTGAAAACTGAACCCAGAAACCCGAAACCCCAACCCAGATCTGCAAACCCCGTATCGAGAACCCCGAACCCCGAACCCAGAACCCTAAACCCTGATCACGAAACCTTGAATCCGAAACCCCGAACCTGGAACCTAGAACCCTGAATCTGAAACCCCGAACCACGAACCCCGAGCTTAGAACCTCGAACCCAGAACCCCAAACCCAGAAACCCGAACCCAGATCCCCGAACCCCCAATTCAGAACCTGGACTGGGAACCCCGAACCCAGAACATCGAACCATGAACCCCAAACTCGGAACACTAAACTGGAAATCCCGAACCACAAACTCAGAGCCCTTGAACCCCGAACTCGAAACCTCGAAACCTGTGCCACGTACCTGGAACCTTGAACCCAGAACCCGGAACCCCAAACCCCAAACTTAGAACCGCGGATGACGAACCCCAAACCTGGATTCCCGAACCCCGAACACGGAACCCCAAACCTCGAACCCAAACCCCGAAACCCCGAACCCTGAACCTAGATTCCCGAAATCAGAACCCTGAACCTAGATTCCCGAAATCAGAACCCCGAACCCGAAACCCCGAACCCCGAAACCCGAACCTTGAACCCGGAACCGCGAACGCTGAAAACTGAACCTAGAAACCCGAACCGCCAACCCAGATCCGCAAACCCCATATCAGGAACCCCGAACCCAGAAACCCAAACCCCGATCACGAAACCTTGAATTCGAAACCCCGAACCCAGAACCTTGAACCCCGAAAGCCCGAACCCCAAACCCTGATCACGGAACCTTGAATCTGAAAGCCCGAACTCGGAACCCCGAACCCTGAACCCGAAGCCCCGAACCACGAGCCCCGAGCACAGAACCCCGAACCCAGAACCCCAAACCCAGAAACCCGAACCCAGATCCCCGAACCCCCAATTCAGAACTTAGACCGGGAACCCCGAACCCAGAACATCGAACCATGAACCCCAAACTCGGAACACTAAACAGGAAACCCCTAACCACAAACTCAGAGCCCTTGAACCCCGAACCTGAAACCTCGAAACCTGTGCCACGTACCTGGAACCCTGAACCCAGACCCGGAACCCCAAACCCCAAACTCAGAACTGCGGATGACGGAACCCAAACCTGGATTCCCGAACCCCGAACACGGAACCCCAAACCTCAAATCCAGACCCTGAAACCCCGAATCCTGAACCTAGATTCCCGAAATCGGAACCTTGAACCCGAAAACCAGAACCCGAAACCCTGAACCCGGAACCGCGAACCCTTAAAACTGAACCCAGAAACCCGAACCCCCAACCCAGATCCGCAAACCCCATATCGAGAACCCTGAACCCAGAACCCTAAACCCCAATCACGGAACCTTGAATCTGAAACCCCAAACCCAGAACCCCGAACCCCGAAAGCCCGAACCCCAAACCCCGATCACGGAACCTTGAATCCGAAACCCCAAACCCGGAACCCCGAACCCTGAACCCGAAACCCCGAACCACGAACCCCGAGCCCAGAACCCCGAACCCAAAACCCCAAACCTAGAAACCCGAACCCAAATCCCCGAACCCCCAATTCAGAACCTGGACCGGGAACCCTGAACCCAGAACATCGAGCCATGAACCCCAAACTCGGAACACTAAACAGGAAACCCCGAACCCGAAACCTCGAAACCTGTGCCACGTACCTGAAACCCTGAACCCAGAACCCGGAACCCCAAACTCCAAACTCAGAACCGCGGATGACGGACCCCAAACCTGGATTCCCGAACCCCGAACACGGAACCCCAAACCTCGAACCCAGACCCCGAAACCCCAAACCCTGAACCTAGATTCCCAAAATCGGGACCCTGAACCCAAAACCCTGAACCCCGAACCCTGAACCCAGAACCGCGAACCCTGAAAACTGAACCCAGAAACCCGAACCCCCAACCCAGATCCACAAACCCCATATCAGGAACCCCGAACCCCGAACCCAGAACCCTAAACCCCGATCACGAAACCTTGAATCCGAAACCCCAAACGCAGAACCCCGAACCCCGAAAGCCCGAACCCCAAACCCCGATCACGGAACCTTGAATCCGAAACCCTAAACCCGGAACCCCGAACCCAGAACCTGAAACCCCGAACCCCGAACCCCGAGCCCAGAACCCCGAACCCAGAACCCCAAACCCAGAAACCCGAACCCAGATCCCCGAACCCCCAATTCAGAACCAGGACTGGGAACCCCGAACCTAGAACATCGAACCATGAACCCCAAACTCGAAACACTAAATAGGAAACCCCGAACCACAAACTCAGAGCCCTTGAACCCCGAACCTGAAACCTCGAAACCTGTGCCACGTACCCGAAATCCTGAACCCAGACCCGGAACCCCAAACCCCAAACTCAGAACCGCGGATGACGAAAACAAAACCTGGATTCCCGAACCCCGAACACGGAACCCCAAACCTCGAACCCAGACCCCGAAACCCCGAACCCTGAACCTAGATTCTTGAAATCGGAACCCTGAACCTGAAACCCCGAACCCCGAACGCCGAACCCCGAACCCTGAACCCGGAATGGGTAGCCAGGGGCGGGTGCAGGCGAAGGCGTACAAACGGGTTGGCCAGGCCAGGGCAATCTCCGAGGCAAGTCGCAAGTTGGGGCAATCACCGGGGTGGGTGCAAGTCGAGGCAAACAAACAGGTGGGCCAAGGCTAGGCGGGGGTAATCTCTAAGGCAAGTCACACTTAAGAGTTGTTAGCTTGATAATATAGAAATTTGATCAAGAATTCCAGTTTTTGTAACATTTTTTAGGGGGTTCTGTAGTTATTTTTAATTTTTTTGGCCATTGGTAGCCCCAATGGATTGGAAGGAAAGAAAAAGCAAAAAAAGAAAATTAAATTTCTCCTCCCAATGATCACAATTAGAGGCAGGGAGGGAGGATTCAGGAAAATGAGAGGCGAGAGTCGCGAGGCGGGGCAGGGTTGGCCATGTTAACCTAAGCCCTGACCCAGGTAATTTGGGGTGGGTGCAAACTGAGGTGTACGGATGGGTGGACCGGGGCAATCTCAGGGGGTGTAGGCTTGGGTCGGGCCGAGGCAATCTCCAGGGTGGGTCACGGGCTGACCTAACCTATTTCTATCCTTAAACACAATTAAAGAACACACTTGAGAGTTGCTAGCTCGATAGTATAGAAATTTGAGAGCGAATTAGAGTTTTTTAAGTTTTAAATGAATATGTGTGGGATTTTCATAATGGAAGCTTGGGGAGGTCTTGTAATTTTTTTAGGGGGTTTTATAGTTATTTTTAATTTTTTCAATCATTGGTAGCCCTAACGGATGGGAAGAAGAATAAAAAAAAATTAAATTTCTCCCCCTGCCCAACGGTCACAAACAAGGGCAGAGTGGAAGGGATTCAGGGAAAAAAGGGGCATGGGTCATGGAATGGGGCGAGACAGAGCAGGGTGGGGTCGGCCATGTCAACCCAAGCCCTGACCTGGGCTGTTAGGGATGAGTGTGGGCCAGGGCATACGGACAGGTGGGCCGAGGTCAGGCTGGGACGTACGAACAAGTGGGCTAGGCCCTAGCTAGGGCAATATCTGGGGCAGGTGCAGGTTGGGGCATATGGACTGGGGGGTGGGGCCGAGCCAGGCTAATCTCTGGGGCAAGTCATAAGCCGACCCAAACCATTTTCATCCCTAACATAAGATGGCGATCATTTTCTTTTCTTTTTTTTTTTTTAGTTTGATTTCAAATCTTTACAGTGAAATAAAATTTTCATCCATAGCCTGACTATATTTTGTAGATCTAGACAATATTTTCTAAGTCAAATTATTTGATACTAGAACTAATTTTGTAGACTAAGTTGTCATGCTGATTAAGTTCTACATTTTTGTGCTCCTTTGTGATTTTTTCAATTGTCATTATAGATTTTTGTTGAAAAGAACCTTTGAATGAATCAACATTTAGGTAATTTTAGAAAATAGAAGATTTGATACCTCTAACTTGGTTTCTTTTTATATGTGTAAATGTGTATATTTGAATTCAGATATTATCGATTATACTTCCTTCCAGTTCCACACACTCATCAATATTTTTTATTAATCTCCATTTTCATAAAGTCATTTAGTTGATTCATATTGATTTCATCCAAAATTCGAATGTTTTCAACATCCACATCCACACATACACACATATCTCACATTATATTATATGCACGTGCATGTGTGTCCTTGTGCCTAAGTTAAATCTTCCCAGATTTTTTGTTAAATCAAGATTTTGTTTCATTTTATTGCTTTGACGTTGATTAAGACTTGATTAGGGCCTAGCAGCTATTACATATGTTTATGTCTCTCTCTCTCTCTCTCTCTCTCTTTCTTTCCCCAATTAATTATTGATAAACACCATAAAAGAAAATACAAACTATAGTATCTTAATTTGAAAGATTCAACTTTCTAAAAACGGTAATTGGGTGAAATTTAAATTGGCAATTTTGATTTGTATGTAATATCCACCCTTGAAATATGTGAAATTTTGGACAAAAAGTTCAAATAAAAAAACTATGATAATTCGCGAGTTTTAATTTTTTTTCAAAACTTTAAACCTTAACAGCTATTATATATGTTTATGTCTCCCTCTGTAATTAATTTTTGATAAGCATTGTAATAGAAAACACAAGTTATGATGCTTTAATTTGGAATGCTAAACTTCCTAAAAACCATAACTGGGTAGAATTTAAGTTAGCACTTTTGATTTGCATGTGATCTCCACTCTTAAAATAGGGTGAAATTTAAAATGTGTAAACCATTTAATGAGATAGATGGTAGTAAGGTCCATTAAAATAAGAATTGAACACGAAGTTAAAAATATAAAAAGAATCTCAATCGTTGAATGAAAGAAAAAAAATAATTCTTAACTGTTGGATCTTAGTTGTGAGAGGGACATTTTCAAAAGCCATCCTATTTTATTATATAGATATTATCACATGAGAGATGTTTGTGATACTGTAGATGACTCTAACCCAAACCCCAAAACCTTGAACCCTAACCTCGAAACCTCAACTCTAAAACCCGAATCCTAAACTCCAAATCCTAAACTCTTAACTAACCTCTTTAAATTTAGCTTGTGGTGCTATTTAAACTTCATAATTATTAAATTCTTCAAATATAGATGAAAATAATTTAAATTATTAACTTTCTATATTTTTCAAAAGTTAATGGATTTTGTGAAACTTTCCAAATTTCAATTATGTATTATTTTTTTTCAATTGTAATATTCTAAACTATATGTGACCAACAAAAATGTTACTAAATATTTATATTTAGTATCATTCTTTTTCAAATTCATAACATTTAAATGCAATTTTATATTTAGGATGCATTTGGTATTTTTTAAAATAAGTTTACTTATTTTCATCTCTTTTTATTTTATTTGGATTTTTTCCAAAAATTTATTGTTTTTAACAAATTTTTGGCATATTAACTACATTTCTTATAAAAATAAAAACACTTTAAATTAAAAAAAATAAATGTGAAAGTTGACTCAAAATTTTTTGTCTAAAATCCCTTTTTTGGATATTTTAAGAGCCCATATAAGAGGAGAACATTATTTGACTGATGTTAACTTATTTAAAATATGTGAGGTGGTGCCAAATACTATCTTAGTATCAATATTTACTTTTTATCAAAATGTAAGATGTATCTTTCAAGATTTTTAGTAATTTCAAAATATGAAATTAAAAAACATGTCATAATAATACTATTATGTATTAGAAAATATCATGGGATTGTTTAGTTGACAAAAATTTGGCCAAAAAGTAAAGTAAAGGTACACAGATTTAATAAAAAAGTGATATGCGGTAAAATTGATTAGAAGAAAGTACAAAAAGTTGATAACAATTAGTGAGTTTTGATTGATTTTGACTAACCAAACACCCCATGTGTCTTTTTGGTAGTAGAGTTAAATTCAAATGAACTTTATGTTGATTCATTATTATAAATTATTTAACATAAAATGACATTAACTTATGAAACAAGCTTTGATAAGTAAGAAAAATTAATTTAAAAAAATGTGCTTAAGATTTCATGAAAAAAAATATTAATGTGGTAAGTAAATTTTTTCATAAGTTCACCGAAATCATAAATCTCAACAAAATCAGTATTCATTTTATTATTTCTAGAAGCAATCAGTCAAACATTGGATAGAATGACCTTGGGCTAACCTGAATTCTGGCTAAACCAACCATACACAGCATAACCCAAAAGGGATGGAATAAGCTTAATCCACATTCCTCTTAACCCTGTTTCCCAAACCAAACAGTGTACGATGCATGTGCCGGGCCATGTGTAACAAGTCGTTGGCTGATATGAGGACCGAGGGCTTTATTTTCTCACGGCTCAGTGCTGTGTCGGGTTTTAGAGTGACAGAGTCCATTCAAGATCGCGCGTGAATTCAGAAAGCTTCTGCTTCAATTCGGCGAGGGCTTGTTGATTGGGAAACGCACTTCAGTCAATCCAGTCCCTCGGAAGCTTAGTCACACCGCCGGCGTCAGGTTTTATTCTTATCTGTTATCATAGTTACGACATCATTTGGGTTCCTTTAGGCCGCGATCTGGCTTTTCGAATCGATCTGCTATTCAATCTGATTAGATCGTTTCACGTTTAACCCCTATTATTCAAAGGGCTTTTCACTAGATATATTCGAGATTTTAACATTATTTTCTACTTGTCCTCTCTGTGTTCAAGATTGCTGTTCATGGCTTCAAATTCGCAAAAAGATATTCCTCCCTCTTGCAGTCCGGGTAAGCTTTTAGTCCCTCCCGAGGGAAGCCTTACCAGTTAGCGTGCGTTTGTATTGCTCAATTTATTTTATGCCTACATATTTTAATTCTTTTAGATGACTTGGATGTATTGTGATGCTGATTTTCACTTTCAACGACTTCCATGTGTTTCTTTCTTTTTTTTTTTTTTTTTTTTGTTAAGTTAAATTGTTATTTTAATCATCAACAACCGCACAAATGGACTTATTTATTTTGGGGAAACAAGTATGTGCGTGCTGGAATTTGATTATTTGAAATATTTCTCAATGACTGCTGCAGTCGGTGTTCTTTGCTTGATTAAGGATATATCACTCAAAAGCTGTTTTGTTACCCTTGTCAATATATACAGTACTTAATCTTGGTTTAAGATGATGATTGGAGATGATCGATTTTTTTTTTTTTTTTCTGCAAGGCTACTTTTTTTTAGCTCAATTTAGGTGGGGGAAAATAGTTTTGAGCGGACAAGCAAGCTTTCTTTTGCTAAGGTATCAATCGTCTCTAGTTGGTTGGAGCTAAGGTTTTGGTGTGATGATGTTGGTGATGGAGATGACTTGCTGTTGGAAGTGAAAGGGGAATTAGTCGTGACAAGCGAAGTGTGTTGGAAAGACTTGGGGAGCAGGTGAGCACGACAATGGATGTCTCTGAGTGGGAAAATGCGTGGAGAATTACTGGTGTGTGTGGGGTTGAAGTGAAAATGGTGGGAGGAAAATGGTTCCCCTTCATCTTCCCTTCGAAGGATGTAGCAACAAAAATCCCAACTCTATTGTTTGTAGAGGACTCTATTGTTTTATGTGACGAGGAGGCTCTTTATCTAGGTCACTTGAGATGTGTTTTACTATGCTTCAAGGTAGTGTCTAGTACCAACCAACCAACCAAACCAAGCCTTTTCCCACTAGGTGGGTAGGTAGTGTCTAGTAATTGAGGAAAATTCGAGTTAATTCGGATTGAAGAGGTTTTGAATAGGTTTTTATTAGAGATGTTATAGGATTTGATTAAGAGATGTTTATCTTTAATTTGATTTTCCTAGGGATTTGATTTATCTTAGAATAATGATTGGATTTGGTTATCTTATATAAAGGGTTTAATTATATTGGATTAGTAGACTTGATTTGAGATTAATTATGAACCCGCATCATATACTGTCACTAGGCACAATCGTCGTCTCCAACACCGACGCCAGAGCAAGTCTTGCTTGTACCATTCCACTGCTGACCACCACCACCTTGATGTTCCACAAATCCCAGCGAGTTTAGTCATTGTGCTATGCCTCATAGCGTATCCACATCAGTTTAAGCATTATGTGTAGATCTAAGCACTTTTTCATGAGATACATATTTTTTTTGTATAAACATTGGATCTATGTTTTTTATTTTTTTTTTCAAACATATTGCTAATAGAGCAAGTCCCATCCAAAGACCCAACGGTAGTTTTTGGTGATCTTCAAGAAAGACACCGTAGAATAGCAAAACTTTTGGAATAAACCAGAGTGGTATTGGAAGCTTGGGTAATGGTCTGAAGTGATATACATGAGATTTTTGGGAGTCCAGTAGTGATTTTGAAACATAATTGATGTTCTGCAAGTTCAACTACTAAAAATCTCCATTGATGTTTGATCTTTTAGTTTTATGTATTTACAGGTTATCTATTAGGAGGGTGTTTGGCAAACACCAAAAAACTCCTCCTACTTTTCACCTTTCTCCAACTTTCTCTAACTTTCTCCAACTTTTCTTTCAACTTTTATAACTTTTTACCAAACATCTAACTCTTTCCAAAAGTGACACATGGCAACACCAAAACAAAAGTTGCAAACAGTTCATTTTTTTGGCACTCCAAACACAATCTAGATTCGTAAAAATATTTGTGTTCATTGAACTCTCTCTTGGGTTTTTTTGGTAGATCCGAGGCTCATTTGCCTAGATCTGAGTTTTTATTGTACAGATGTTAATATCTTTTTTTTTTTTTTTCGATCTTATGTTTTTTTCCCTATAGATCTGGTATATTTTTTCATGACATTATTCAAATCTGCCTTTTTTTTTGGGGGGGCGTGTGTGTGCATGCTTGATCTTGTCATGAACATGTTAGAGATGAAAAGCTTTGTGAGCTCTCTTCGAATCCACAAACCACAACCCTTGCTTTCAAACCACAAACAAGTTAGTGGTCTGATCCGATGACACTGAAAAGAAATCCATAGTTACTCATTATTTCATGTTTTATTATTCTATCTGTACACTTTTAGTGGATAGCAATGATGCTTCCGCATAATCTATAGATATTATACTATTATAAAAGTGATGTGTTTGTATAGTTTGTTTTAATTTTTTTTTTCTTTTCATGTGCGAGGATAATTGAGTTAGCTTGGACATTTGACCTGGTGGTTCTAGTTTCTGTTTGTGCTGTATAGATAAGAGAATTCTCTCTTTTTATATTTATTATGTAATCAAAAAGCTTTTCTCTCTCATTTTTATTGTTCAATTACCATACATGTTTTTACTTTGAAGACTATTTGTGCTATTGTATGGATCAATATCCCGCTACATCACTTACTTAAAACAAAATTTGACCTGATCTCCTCTACCTATCGTATACCTTGCATTTGCTGAAAACTTCCGTTGCACACTACGAATGTCTCTCCAAGCTTGTTGCATGTGTCCTCTTTACTTTCTTCGAAGTCTACCTCCCTCCCTACAATCTATATTTAGCTGCCACTATTTCTCCCTAACAAGCAAATCTCCAGAGTCATTTATCCAAAAGTGCCTCACTTAGGACATTCAACCTCCGAATCCCTGCCTATCCTTGCTTCAATGGCTTGCACACCGTTTTCCAGTTCACTAAGTGAAATTTGTGTTACCTTCCTATGCCTCCCCATAAGAACTCTCATTGAATCTTCCTTAACCTCATTGCAACTAACCTAGGCACCTTGAAAATAGACATATAGTAAATGGATATAATATGCATTTTTCAACAAATTAGAGCAAAAAATGGGTTATTGATCACCTGTTAGATCATCAGGATGAAGCCATGATGTCTAATATCCTCAATATGTAAAGATAAGAAATAGACATGGAGTACATTATTACATTATCAAGAATTTCTTCTTCTTCTTCTTCCCCTCCATATTTAGTGTATGAAGAGTTGAAAGTTTGGTGAAAGGAATTCAGACTTAATCAGCCTCTTCCTCTGTCATTATATTTATAATAAAAGGATTACATCAAAAAAGGAAATTACAATATGACATTCCTAATTATATTCAATCAAATATCCTAATTATAGTCAATCAAATATTCTGAATTCTGGAATATTCTGACACTCCCCCTCAAGCTGGAGCATAAAGATCAAATATGCCCAACTTGGAACATAATTGTTGGAATAGAGATCGAGACAAAGGTTTAGTGAGTATGTCACCCAACAGAGAATCTGAGTGTACAAACGGAGTGGTAAGATCCTTCTTAAGCAGGAGATCACGAATAAAATGACAATCCACTTTTATGCGTTTTGTTCGTTCATGAAAAACATGATTGTTGGTAATAAAGATAGCAACTTGATTGTCACAATACATTGACATTGAAGCTGAAATTTTAGTACCAAAATCCTGGAGTAATGAACGAACCCAAAGCATTTCTGCAGCAGTATGAGTCATGGCGCGATATTCAGCTTCAGCACTAGAACGAGCAACTACTGTCTGTTTCTTATTATGCCAAGTCACAAGATTACCACCAACAAAGGTGCAATATCCGAAATTAGATCTCCTATCAGACCTACTACTAGCCCAGTCTGCATCATTATATCCTATTACATCCATTGTGGTGGAAGGTCAATAAAGTAATCCCTTGCTTGGAGAACTCTTCAAGTACTTCAAAATTCGACATACAGTATCAAATTGTGGCTGATGAGGAGCATGCATAAATTGACTAACAACACCAATAGCATGTGTAATATCTGGTCGTGTCACAGTAAGATAAATCAACTTTCCCACAAAACGACGATACCTACCAACATCAGGAAAAGGATTACTACTCTTAGAATCAAGACGAATTATAGGATCGATAGGAGTATTAGCAAGTCGTGCTCCCAAGAGTCCAGTCTCGATAAGCAAGTCCAGTACATATTTCTTTTGGGATAGATATATACCTTGTGAGGATCGAACAACCTCAATCCCTAAGAAATAATGTAAAGCTCCAAGATCTTTTGTGTGAAATTGCCTCGCTAGATGTTGCTTCAATTCGTAAATTCCTTTCTCATCATCCCCAAAGATAATAATATCATCAACATAGACAATCAGAATAATAGTGCTAGTGGATGCATGATGTATGATCACTAAGTGATCATATGTAGATCGGCTGAAACCATAATCCAAAAGAACCTTACTAAATCGATCAAACTATGCACATGGGGATTGCTTGAGACCATACAAAGCTCGATGTAATCGACAAACAAGGTGCTCACTGCCTGAAATAACATACCCAGGTGGTTGGTCCATATATACTTCTTCCTGAAGTTCTCCATGTAGAAAGGCATTTTTAATGTCTAGTTGAAACAAAGGCCAAGATCGACTTACTGCCAGTGCTAGAAGGATACGGACTGAGTTGAGACGAGCAATTGGAAAGAAACTCTCCAAATTGTCAATGCCATAGGTCTGTGTATATCCCTTAGTTACCAATCGAGCTTTGAGCTGCTCAACAGATCCATCTGGTAAATACTTGATAGTATATACCCATCGACACCCCACTGTCTTCTTCCCAAGTGGAAGAGATGTAAGTTTCCACGTATAATTATGATGCAATGCACGCATCTCCTCATCCATCGTTGATTTCCAACCCGGTGATAATAAGGCCTGCTCATAAGAGGTAGGAACAGAAATAGAGGACAAGGCGCAAACGAAGGATCGTAGACAAGGTAACATACGATGATAAGAAACAAAGTTAGCAATAGGATGTTTAGTACAAGCACGTTTACCTCGTCGTAGGGCAATGGGAAGATCATCAATGGAAGGTATAGGCTCAGGCTCAGGCTCAGGAGATGTAGAAGATGTAGTGTTATGATCTTTAGAGGTTTCAAGAACATCTGTGACAGGTAACTCAAGTGACTTAGGATCCACTGGTGTAGAGTTGACCAGTGCTGGTGGAGCAGTAGGACGAGATCGACAATGATATACCTACAAAGGGGGAGATCCTTATAATGGAGGCAAACTACGACTAGGAGTAGGAAGAACGGGATCAAGGAGAACAAGATCATCCAAAGTAGTAGTAGTCGACTCCCCCTCTCAAGAGGAAGGAGAAACCTCCCCCGCACGAGGAAAATAAGAAGTAAACTCAAAAAAGGTAACATCAGCACTTACAAAGATTCGTCTGGAAGGAGGGTGATAACAACGATAACTCTTTTGAGTGCGAGAATAACTAAGAAAAATGCACTGTTTGGCACGAGATGAGAGTTTATTCAAACCGAGATTGAGGTTATGAACAAACACAACACAACTAAAGGTACAAGGAGTAAGGGAAAACGGGGAAGTTGAGGGATATAGAAGAGAGAAAGAGGATTGATTGTCGAGAGAAGCAGATGGGACTCGATTAATGAGATAACAAGCAATCAAAACAGCCTTACCCCAATACTGTTTGAGAACATTCATATTAAAACACAAGGTGCGGATCACATCTAACAAATGACGATGTTTGTATTCAGCAATACTGTTTTGTTGGGAGGTATGAACACAAGTGGTCTGATGAATGATTCCCCGTTCAACACAAAATGCATCCATGATGGATTTAGTGTATTCCAAGGCATTATCAGAACGAAGAATTTTGATGCGTTTGTCAAACTAGGTAAGAATTTAATTGTAAAAACGTAAAACACTAGCTAGTAACTCAGAACGATTTTTCATTAGAAATAACCAAGTCATTCGAGAGTAGTCATCCATAAAAATAACAAAATACCAATATCCATTAAATGTTGAAACCCGTGAAGGACCCCAACGGTCCGTATGGACTACATCAAAAGGTTTACTGACGATTATTATGACTAGGAAATAAACTACAGTGATGCTTGCCTAGCTGACAGGCTTCACACTCAAGACTCAAAACAGACTCTAAACTGGGGACTGTCAACTTGAGTCGAGCCAAGGATGGATGTCCCAAGCAATAGTGCCATTGAAAAGGAGAGACAGTTGTCCTGAAAACAGAATGAGAACTAGAAAAGCTAGCAGAATCAAGGTAATAAAGTACATTTCGTTCACATCCCGAACCAATCGTCCTCTGCGTCCTGAGATCCTGAAAGACACAAGAAGAAGGGGAAAAGGTTATAGAGCAATTTAATAATTTAGTGAGTTGACTAACAGACAATAAGTTAAAAGGAAATTTAGGAACATATAAACTGGAGGGTAGGGCAAAGGAGGGGGGAGGTTGAAGTAGTCCTTTACCAACAACAAATTGATAGGACCCATCAGCTAAGGTGATTCGATGTGTAGTTTGAGTCAAGTCAGAAAATAAAGATGGGTAACCTGAGACATGGGTACTTGCTCCAAAGTCAATAACCCACTAAGGAGCAGACTCAGTAAAGCAAGCAGTACTACCTAAATGAGCAAGTGTGACAGTGGAACGGGAGGAGCGAGAATTGCGAAGAGCTTGCACAGTAGGATCTAACTCAGTAGCAGAAAAGGGACTCTGTGAATTAGAATGGGATACAGATGGTTTGCTAGAGCTAGCAACACCAGGACCAGAATCAACCCCCGTAGATTCCACAGCAACATGATGGGTTTGCTCAGGACGACCATATTTCTTCCAACAATATAGCTCTGTGTGATGGGTACCACCACAATGATTACATTTCTTGGTTCCTCTCCCAGAGCCTTGAGAACCATCACGAGAAGTACGACCACCACGAGAACCTCCACGAGAACTATCTTGTCCACCATCAACCAAAGCAGCAGAATTAGAGCTGTTAGAGAATAATGACCTTTTGAGGAACACTGCAATCGAGAATATACATTAGCCATGGAAGGAATAGTCTCTCCAGCCAGAAGTTGATCTCAATAGCCACGAAGATTATCATCCAAACTAGCTAGAAGTAAAACAGTCATAAGTTCCTCCCATTACTTTATCATATCAGCCTTAGTCTATGGAAAAGGACGAAGCTGTGTCAAACGGTCTCCAAGGCCCTTAAGAGTGCTATAATACTCAGAAAGAGATCTACCATTTTGTCGAAAGGAGAAAAGTCGCTCATAAGCTTCAAAAATTTAAAAGACATTGCTTCGCTGAGAGAAGGAGTCAGCTAAAAAGTCCCAAATTGTCTTTGACGTATTACAGAGTGACATTGTATGAAGTACAGAAGGCTCCAAGCTATGTCATAACTAATTCATAACCACAGCATCTGCAGCACGCCACTGCTTATAATTAATAGACTTCGAATCTATAGACATATCAGTAATAAAGTGCTCCATCTGTCTGCCAATAAGAAAAATCCGTACAACATGTGACCATGTCAAATAGTTCGTTCCATTCAATTTTTCACTAGAAATTGATCTCGGAGGACTGTCAAATGGAATAATCGAAATCAAATCAGAGGCCATCTTAGAAGAATCATCAGCCATCTCCAACAAATAAAGATACACCAAACAAGCCAAACAGACCTTAAAGTGAAGCACCAAATTGATAGCAGATTAGATCACCGATACCAAAAAAAACTACGAAGGGTCCGAAGGAGAATCCCAATGGAGATCAACAGTAACCAGCAACCGAGATACATCAGCGAAGGATTTGACGGAGGATCCAAACAGAAATTAACAACAGCCAACGACCAGTGAAGAATAGCGAAGAACAACGAAGGAGTGGTGGCGACAATCAAGCCGAGAAACAGCCATCAGGTCGAAGCAGATCGAGACCTTAAGGCTGGTCAACAGTGGTCAAACAAGAGATCTGACGATGGAGGATGAGGGTCTTCCGTTAGCGAACAAGAACCCTCCAGATCAATTAGCAATCCATGGGGCTGTGTCAGGCGAAGAGATGTGACCACCGTGGAGATCGTCGAAGCCTAGTTAACCACGTCTGCGCCGATCAAACCAACAGTGGCCGATGGGCCTTCACTGACAAGTGTCGTCGATCAGACCCACAAGGATCGATGGGTCTTTCACCGCCGGATATTGTCGGAAAGGGGCGACGCTACTAGTTAAATCATCTGTCGCTGACAACCACCGATGGTCGGAGGTATTCTGATGGTGAACACTGCAACCTTTTTTTTTTTTTTGGGGGGGGGGGTGGAATTTCCTGCTCTGATACCAAGTGAAAGTTTGGTGAAAGGAATTCAGAGATTTAATCAGCCTCTTCCTCTATCATAATATTTATAATAAAAGGATTACATCAAAAAAGGAAATTACAATATGACATTCCTAATTATATTCAATCAAATATCTTAATTATACTCAATCAAATATTCTAAATTCTGGAATATTCTGACATGAAGAATATTACAATGGCTTCTCTAGTAATGTTCTTGAATTGTTTATAAGTTTTGTGTTGTATTAGAAAACAAATAAAAGATCTTAATATTGAAAACTACATAGAAAGGAACATAGTGGTAAACAAATTGAGCCAAGTGCCATTTTCCCCATATCTATAATTAACAAGGAAGCTATAAATTATAGTAATAGGTCATTCTTATAGAATCAACAAATTTCATTAAAACCCAAAAATAATTCTCTCTAATTACAGAAACAATGAAAGAATGGGAGATGGAGTAGAAATAGGGAATCTGTGATAGAAATAAAATTATGAAAACAAGGATCATAAAGAATGCAAATGGATAGCATACAACTTATACATATATATACATGTAGCAAGATAGAAACCTAGAGAGGGGATGGTAGTCAATCCACAAAACAATTGAACAATAATTTCTTGAAACCCATCACTAGTGATCTTAAGGATATGGATAGAGTAGTCCAGCTCACCATCGAGAGAGAAATCTGGAGAAGAGATGGTAATCAATTGTCAAACAATTGAGCAATAATTTCTTGAAACCTAGCACTACAAATCTTAAGGATATAGAGATTAAGTAGTCCGGTCACATCAAGTGTTTTTTTTTTTTGGGGGGGGGGGGACAAGTACCATCCAGTGGTGTTGAACCAACAGGTCTTTGCAACAAAATCCTACTTGTTGGATCATTCGCGTTTTAGGAAGTATTTCTCACTTTCCTTTTTATTATTATTATTGTTATGTTTTTTCTTTTTTTTTGGGGGGCAAATTACTAAAACCATCCCTAAAATTTACTAACACCACTTTTTTTCGTATACATACATGTGTATATAAAATATATTTATGATGAGGAAAAAAACAAGGCAGACAGGCCCAATGGAGCTGTTAGTAGAATGTAAACTATCCCAAACACTTAAAGCCATATGTTATATCACATAGGATATCAAGAGATCTAGTTGAACACAATTTAACTATATCATTATGTTCAACACCTTAACTAAATCATTATGTTCAATTTTCAACACCATAATCATGATTTCTTGACAGAGAAGCTTGTAACATAATTGCAACTAAATCATAATTTCAATTTTCAATAGCTTTAGCTAAAACCTATAATTAATTTAACATAACGGCAATTGGGTTCCAAGTAATTAAAAAATTATTTGGTTTTTGCAAGCCATTCTTCACATATAACGGTCAAAGAAACTAGAAACAGAATGCAAAGCATACATATATCCCAATTGAGTTTAAGCTACTGTTGTGGGTTTGAAAGAGGAGATCGAAAATGGAGGGGGTGGTGAATCAGGTGATTGACAACTAATGAAGTAGATCGGCAGTGGTGAATGAGATGGTTGGCGTGTAGTACAATTGTCAATGAGAGAACAGAAAGGTGAGAGATCTGGTTCGGATTAGAAATTTTGAATACAAACCTGAAAGTGTAATAAAAAGTATGAGGGCCTAATTGATCTTATTGGATACTGGGGTCAATCCAAATTTGGATTCAATAATAGTTGGATTTTGTGAATCCAATTATATCGGACTTACTAATCTGGTCCATTGTTATTGAATCGGGGCTAGGTCAGGCTCAGAACATTGATGGGCCTTTATGTAAGTTATGAGGAGTCTGTTAGTAATTACATAAGCCCCCAAGCTTAAATTCTGATATTAGCAACATGAACATTCAAGTACAAGTCTATAACTCTCTCTTAATTGGAGGTAATCTGTGATGGCTTGTTGTATGAAGAAATCAAGTTGAACACAATGAACTAAATCATTATGTTCGTCCTACATTAGCAGACAAAGGTCCTATATATAATGCTACACTAATTCTATTAAGATAGGTTTCCTAGGAGTTTTCCTAATCAGACTTTGAAATCAAATCTAATCCTAATCCCTGAGAATTACAAAATAAAAGATAAGTGATTAAATAGAACTTTCATACTAATCCTAAATAAAAGTAGAAAAGAAACAAGAAAGAAACTAATCCAAAATAGAATAGGGAACAACAAATTTGTGCTACATAAATAGGTGCAAGAGCCTGCAAGAGGATCATCTAGATATGTATGAGATAGCATTTAATAGGCAGATTTCTTCTAGAGGATCAATGGTGAGATTGTGTGGAATGTTCTGCTCTTGAGAAACACTCAAGATTGGGAGATGGGCATCATTGCCATATTTTTTAATAGCTTTAACTTTGCTAAGGTAGGGGAAGGGAAAGACAATGAGATGGAACCACTCTAAATTGGGCCATTTTGGAGTTAGGTCTTATTATAGGGAGCTGGGCCATTGTGGACATGATCTTTTCCCGTGGAAGGGTATTTGGAGGAGTGGGGCTCCTCCCAAAGTGGTATTTTTCATGTGGTGTGCGGTGCATGGAAGAATCTTCACAATGGATACTCTCATCAGTGAAACGATAATTTTGGTGAATCGATCTTATCTTTGTAAAGGGGATGGGGAGTCCGTCAACCACTTTTTTTGTGTATTGTCCTTGTGTAACTGAATTGTTGGGTTTCGCCGTCTTGTTTTGGATGCACTGGTGTTCTCTAGAGAGATTAAATAGGTCTTTCAAGAGTAAAGGGGAGACAAAGTAGTGGACAATAGAAAGGTGGTCTTGCGGTTCATTCCATTTTGCTTGTGTTGGCTAGTCTGGGGTGAGAGGAATGGAAGATCCTCCTAAGACCTTGCATAACTTTTGTATGGATCGAAGAGCATTTTTCTTAGTATTTTGTACAACCGGGTAAATGGGGGTGTTAGATTGTTAGCTACCATCTCAATAAAAATTTAAGCTGTTAGGGAAGGAAGAAACTTTATTATTTATATTGACTTATTTTCTCCCACCATGCCCTTCACGTTTAGAGTAAATACGTTTATATAAATTGTGGGAAAATATGGCTGTTAATGTATGTGCATGTACTTAGTGTATTTAATATTCTAGGGGGGTATGTACCTAGTCTAGATTCCTTGTATAGTATTTATTGTGTATGTAACTTGTATTAGTATAAATATAAAACAGTGGCTACCCATTTGGGTAAGTCAAATCTTCAGTAAATCTATTTCTTTGACATGGTATCAGAGCCAGGTTATTTTCTGGAACCTTTGGCCTTCTTTTGTGCTCTGTTTTTACTCTGTTTTCTGAGATCAAAAGGGAGTATTTTTTTCAACCTTCAACGCCCCGTTTTCAGCCTTCATTGCTGACCTTTCTTCAGCCTTCATTGCTGAATTTTTTACTTCCTCACGACACCTATGATGTCGGATGTTTCACCAGTCACAAAACCAGCCACCAGTCAACAAGATGAGGCAACCATCTCGCACGGTATTGGAGATCTGCAAAATATCCAGGCTGCATACAGATTAAATGGGAAGAATTATCTGAAGTGGTCCCAATTAGTCCGGACCATTTTGAAAGGCAAGGGGAAAATCAGCCATCTCATGGGTACGGGTCCGAAGCCTAGTGATCTGAACTTTGAAGCGTGGGATGAAGAAGACTCGATGATTATGGCATGGCTATGGGGATCTATGACCCCAGAAATCAGTGACACGTGCATGTTTCTAAACACTGCCAAAAATATATGGGACGCGATCCAACAAACATACTCAAAGGCAAAAGATGCCGCTCAGGTGTATGAGGTAAAGGTTAAAACAACGGCAGCAAGGCAAGGGAATAAGACGGTCACAGAGTACGCTAATCAATTGAGTGCTTTGTGGCAGGAGTTAGACCAATACAGAATAATAAAGACGAAGTGTTCCAATGATGCTGCTGTTTTGAAGAACTTTATTGAACAGGATAGAGTCTATGACTTTCTTGTTGGGTTGAATCCGGAATTCGATCAGGTGCGTGTTCAGATTCTTGGGAAATCGGAAGTCCCATGCTTCAATGAAGTGGTAGCCATAGTTCGAGGAGAGGAGAGTAGGCGAAGTCTGATGCTGGAGCCACAAGTTTCAATCAATTCAGCAATGGTTGCAAGTGATGGAAACAAGCTGAATATACCTACTGCAAAGAAGTCTGCTGGTAATGAAAGAAAACTAGCCCTTGACATGAAGACAGGAGATTCTAGGAATCAAGACCGAGATAATTTATGGTGCACATATTGCAAGAAATCGCGGCACACTCGTGAGAATTGTTGGAAGCTTCATGGGAAGCCACCAAGCCGAGAATGGGGACAAAGAGGGGGACAATCCAGAAGTGGACAAGCCAATGTAGCAGCTGGCCAAAGTGATGAGCCACCCAAATCAGAAGCAGCTGGTCTCAACCAAGGTGAGCTGGAAAGGGTGAGAGCTCTCATCAACAGTCTTGATAAGCCCTCAGCTACTTGTTCTTTGGCATATTCAGGTGAGTTTCCGCTTTCCATTGGATTAAATGTTTCGGATGCAGCCTTTTCCACCTCTTGGATCATGGATTCAGGAGCTACCGATCATATGACCCACTCACCAAATGTCTTTACCACCTATTCCCCGTGCCCAAGCAGTAGAAAAATAGCCACTGCAGATGGTTCTTTGACCACTGTGGCAGGAATTGGAAGTGTCCAAATTAACCCATTGTTAACCTTGCAGAATGTCCTTCATGTCCCTAAGCTATCTACCAACCTGATATCCATCCAAAAACTTACTCATGACTTACAATGTAATGTGGTTTTTCATCATACTGATTGCATATTTCAGGAAAAGGATTCGGGGAAGACGATTGGACATGCTAGAGAACGGGGTGGCCTCTACTTTCTTGAAACAAGTCAACCAACTATCAACAAGGATAAACAGTCAGTGTCATTTGTTTCCAAGTCCTTGACATCCTATAAAGAGAAAATGCCGACTTGGACATCCATCATTTAGAGTCATTAAACTTTTGTTTCCGTCTTTGTTTAAAAGTTTTGATGTTGAGTCTTTTCATTGTGAAAAATGTGAACTTGCCAAACACAAACGTATACCATTTCCAGGGCACAATAAAATAAGTTCCATTCCTTTTTATTTAATTCATAGTGATGTTTGGGGTCCATCTACTGTTGCTAATATCTCTGGGGCACGATGGTTTGTTTCCTTTATTGATGATTGCACTCGAGTCTGCTGGATTTTTCTTCTTAAACAAAAATCTGATGTCAGTATTGTTTTCCCAAATTTCTGTTCCATGATTAAAAATCAGTTTGGAGTGACCATCAAAAGAGTTAGGTCTGATAATGCAAAGGACTATTTTAATCAAAGTCTCAGTCCATTTTTTCAAAAGGAAGGGATAATACATGAGTCATCTTGTGTGAATACCCCGCAGCAAAATGGAGTTGCAGAGAGGAAAAATGGTGATCTCCTTGAAAAAACCCGAGCGTTGTTATTTGAAAACCATGTTCCTAAAACTTTTTGGGGGGCAGCTGTTCTTACAGCAACACATCTCATAAACAGATTGCCCTCTAGAGTCTTAGGATTTAAGAGTCCAATGGACGTGTTGTCAACATTTTACCCTACCCTACACACCACAAATAATCTTGTTCCTAGAGTGTTTGGGTGTACGTCCTTTGTACATGTTCACAGTCACAACCGAGGGAAACTGGATCCAAGAGCTATAAAGTGTGTATTTGTGGGATATTCGTCAACCCAGAAAGGTTGCAAGTGTTATCATCCACCTTCCCGAAAATTCTTTGTTTCTATGGATGTTACCTTCAATGAACGTGAATCTTACTTTCCAAACCCTTATCTTCAGGGGGAGAAGTTAGTGAGAGAAGACGAGGGTTTGGATTTTGACTTAATGTTGGATCTTTCAGTTTCAAACCATCCTACTTCTTCATCAGTTTCAAACCATCCTACTTCTTCATCCACTAGTGATCATGCTCCGTTTCAATCTGAACTATCTGAGTCTGTCATAGTTTCCTCTGAACTTGTGTCTAATTCTGTAACAACAGCTTTCGTGTCTACTCAACCCGAAACTGAGTCTATTCCCAGGGATGTTAGATATGGCAAAGGCAAGATGTATGCAAGGAGGAAGATGGTTGCCCCCAACTCTACGCAAGTCCAAGAGTCCGATGAGGTAATGATTCCTGAACCCATATTACAGATTGAAGCCGAACCAAAAGTAGAGAGTGAGACCCATAAGGGTAGTAGTGACACAGACTTGCCCATTGCATTGAGAAAAGGTATGAGAGAGTGCACTAAAAGACCCTTATATCCCCTTGCACACTTCCTGTCCTTTAAGCAATTTTCCCCGTCACACAGAGCCTTCCTCAATAACCTAGAAACCATTGTCATTCCTTCCAATCTATCCGAAGCTTTGTCTAATAAAAAATGGAAGCAAGCTATGAATATAGAAATGGAGGCACTGGAAAAGAACAAAACATGGGAGCTTGTGGAGTTACCAGCAGGGAAGAAACCAGTGGGATGTAAATGGGTGTACACAGTGAAGTATAGAGTTGATGGTTCAGTGGAGAGATACAAGGCAAGGTTGGTAGCCAAAGGTTATACTCAGATGTATGGAGTGGACTATCTAGAGACTTTTGCCCCAGTTGCAAAGCTGAATACTGTTAGAGTCCTATTGTCTTTGGCAGCTAACTTTGGATGGGATTTACAACAGTTTGATATAAAAAATGCTTTCTTGCATGGAGATCTAGAGGAAGAAATATATATGGAAATTCCACCTGGTTATGAAAAAGGAGTTACTGATCATACAGTGTGTAGGTTAAAGAAGGCATTATATGGGCTTAAACAATCTCCTCGAGCATGGTTCGGCAGGTTTGCCAAGGTTATGGTGATGTTAGGATATAAGCAAAGTCAAGGAGATCATACACTGTTCGTCAAACACTCGTCTTCAGGGGGAGTCACAGTTCTCTTAGTTTATGTGGATGATATAATTGTTACAGGAAGTGATGATGAGGAGAGACATTTTTTGAGTGAGTGCTTGGCAAAAGAATTCGAGATTAAGACACTTGGGAAGCTAAAGTATTTTCTTGAAATTGAAGTGGCACATTCAGATAAGGGTATTTTTCTCTCTCAGCAGAAGTATGTAACTGATCTACTCAAGGAGACAAGTAAAACAGCATGCAAACCGGTGAGTACTCCAATAGATCCGAATCTAAAGCTTGGAATAGCAGAGGAAAATGCTATGGTAGACAAAGGGATGTATCAACGCTTGGTGGGAAAGCTCATTTATCTGTCCCACACACGACCGGATATAGCTTATGCTGTGAATGTGATTAGTCAATTCATGCACACTCCAAAAGAGGTTCATCTTCGAGCAGCACACAGAGTGTTGCAATATCTTAAGAGTACACCAGGAAGAGGAATTCTCTTTAGGAGGAGTGGGGGCTTAATGCTTGAAGCCTATACAGATGCTGATTATGCTGGGTCATTGATTGATAGAAGATCAACCACTGGATATTGTACGTTTCTTGGTGGGAACCTTGTGACATGGAGAAGTAAAAAGCAAAATGTGGTAGCACGGTCTAGTGCAGAAGCTGAGTTTCGAGCAATGGCTCAAGGAGTATGTGAGTTACTTTGGCTGAAGATCATTCTAGAAGACATGAGGATCAAGTTGGAGGGCCCGATGAGGCTTTATTGCGATAATAAGTCTGCAATTAGCATAGCCCACAATCCAGTGCAACATGATCGGACAAAGCATATCGAAATTGACAGACATTTTATCAAGGAAAAATTGGAGAGTGGATTGATCTGCACACCCTATGTGTCTACAAATGATCAACTCGCTGATGTGTTAACCAAAGGGCTAAGTGGTCCAGTGTTTGAAAGTATTGTATCCAAGCTGGGAATGGAGAATATCTATTCACCAGCTTGAGGGGGAGTGTGGGAAAATATGGCTGTTAATGTATGTGCATGTACTTAGTGTATTTAATATTCTAGGAGGTATGTACCTAGTCTAGATTCCTTGTATAGTATTTATTGTATATGTAACTTGTATTAGTATAAATATAAAACAGTGGCTACCCATTTGGGTAAGTCAAATCTTCAGTAAATCTATTTCTTTGACATAAATAATAAAGTTACTAGTGAGATGGTGACTAATACTTCAATAGGGGGAATAGAACCAGACTTACGTAGCTTCTTACACTTAATAGATACATAATAGATACGATAATTTTTGGCATATGCTTATTGTGTAAAATTCTTTTTGTGCTGCTGTTAGCGTCCCCCTTGATGCACTTTTAAAATATTTGCCCTTCATTTATCAAAAAAGAAATTATATTACATTAGAAACAAAAACATGGATCTTCAGAAACTGAATAATTTTTTATAAACACTCTGAAATGATCTTTTTTCTTACTCATAAAGTGAAAACAGGCTATGCTAGACAAATTTAAAATGATTTTGTTTTGATTATCTGGCCTTCATCATAGTGCGGCATCGGTAACTAGAAGCATCTGTAGCATTGAAGCAAACTAGTATCGTTATTTATCTGAATAGGATAATTCTATCCTAAAAAGTGGATATTTTATAGTGTAGATTAGTTTTTGTCATGGAACTTGAGAAAATTCTCTCATTACGACATTACCCATTGAACTTGATTTTCTGCTTAAAATATTTTTTGGGCAGTCATGAAACTTAAGAAATGTCTTAAATTTTATTAAATTAATCTCAGAGAATAAGAGCTTTTGAACCCATGAATCCATTTGATGCGGTGAAAAATAATGAAAAACAGCAAAAAATGTGGTTTGGGAAACTTTTTGGTGTTTAATATGTAGCCACCAAACCACGTTTTTCAGAGGCTTGTAAAAATTTGTTGGGATATGTAGCTATATATAAATTTATAAAAATTTCACAAAGTACGAGGAGTGCAAAAGGCATTAGAGAATTTTAGAGGTTTTCAGAGATTTTCAGTGTTTTTCAGGGTATATTATTGTGCCAAATGGACCCTAAGTCTTTAGGTGGAAGAAAAAATGAAAGATGAATTAAGTAACTGAACTTAAGAAAAAGTGAAGTATAATACAACCAAGTAATTTCTATCAAAATGAGTTGCCACTACTGAAAATGATTTAGTTCCTATTGAACTTTGTTTCAAAAAGGCCATAACTTGATCTTTTCTGCCAAATTATTTTGCAGGTCTATTGCATCTTTAGAGAGGGAGGGAGGGAGGGAGAGAGAGAGATAGAGATCGGCGTGCAAAGAAAGGTTTAGTAAATACGAGGCAGATCAGAGGCAAACCTACTGAGTGAGATTTATTTTCTCATATTGCCCCCCCTTCTCATTTTGGACGAATTTGGACACGCATAGATATATTTGTATCCTGTTCAATATTATTTGTGTCATGGTTGTCATTTTTCTAATTAGAATTCAATACATTAATTATTCCAGCTCCACTGCCCCACTGCCATTGTCCGTCAGTCATTGCTTTCCAACTTGTTTCAAGTGTGGGGGGCATGCTGTTCGTTCTTTTATATATGCAACTCATTGTAATTAATATAAATTGCTCAACCAGCCCAAAAATAAAAGGCTGTAATTCCTACTACAGCAAAAACTAACATGATGTATTAAGCAATTTCCAAGGGTGTAGGACATTTTTCTTTACAAATCAATTATACAAAAATAAATAAATTTATGCTTAGAAACCTAGCTATGCTCCCTCTCCACATATGTATTTACATATTTCATACTTGCGCTGTATTTATACTTAATATTCTTGTTTCTTTTCAACTTATTCTTGCTAAATGAATTCCCTTGGGCTGAAGTTCTCAAATTCCATTGCGTTGACAAACTTGAAAGTGCGACCACCCAATGCTAATTAAACTCACTTGGAAATCCTAGAATATCTAGAAATCCCAGAATATCTAGAAATGGCAGCCACGAACATAATTGAATATCTAGGGAGAAGACACTTGCTCCTTTGAAGAACTTGTTGGTTTCATGTATTTTGACACGTTAAAGAGATCATAGATTCAAACTCAATTTTGTGTGACTTGATCTGTTATTTTACTCAATTGAGTGTCTCTTTTTCACATATGCTTGTTATTAGCCAATTAGTAGCCCTTTTCTCCCTTTTTATTTAATTTTTGTTTGGGGGGTTGGAGTGGTAAACCAAATTAACCAATGTTTACTTTCCTTGTACAACAGTATATGCCTAGATATTCTTTGACAGACCAGCATTTTTTTTTTTTTGAAGATTTGAAGTAAAAATGTCAGGAGTGATAAAGAAGTTCTTCATTGCATCAATTTTCATGTGGTCAGCTCCAATTGCAATTTTATATGGTTTTAACCATAATTTATTTCCTGGTATGTTTACCTTTACTTCTATGGTATCTTACGAACAGAAGCTCTTATTTTCATATTTGACATTCCTTACCTTAGTTTTGAATCTACTTTTTAGAAGAAAGTAAGTTTCTTGAAATTTTGAATATTAAATCGCATTCCCATGGAAAGGAATGTTAAAGTTGAAAATTGTCTAATCCTTTTAATCCTTGTTGTGTAGTTGATAGATTGTACACCCTCTGGTTGAATCATAACGCTTTAATCTTGCGATATTTAATCTCATCCCACATGATATTTAATCTTGCAAAAGTCAATTTTTTTTTCTTCTATTTTTTCCATATTAATATTAAAGAATACCTTAAGAAGTGGTGACATGTCTCTATTGTCCCCCCCCCTCCTCCTTCTTTGTGAACTCAAGTAGTTCTTTTGTGTTTAACTACACAACTCCTGTGTTCAAATTTGTTGGCAAGGCTTTGGATATTTAATTCACCAGCAAGTACTTACGGCTTGAACTTGTGGTTTTTTACATCTTCCCCTCATCTGTTAGCTGGTCTTCTTGCTCATTCTGCTGCAATTAAACATGATTAATGCGGAACAGGCACAATTCCTTTGTCCTCCTACTCTGGTACGCTGTTGAGCGGATTCCTTGCTGTCCTGTCAGTCAATGTTGTTATTGCATTCTACATATGTATGGCAATGAAAGAACCAGCAGACAAGCATGAGCCAGATCTTGCATTTGTGGCTAATGCCAAGGCCAGTCTAAGGCAGTCTAGACTAAATGTATCAGAGGCCTCATCGCAAAGTCTTGAAAAAGAAGAGTAGGATGTCAAGTGGATTAGGCCTTAAAGCCACCAGAAAGGAAAGAACAGAATCTGAGGTCGGTGTGGTCAAATCTATCCTGTCAGCTTTCATTGAGACCACACGGCTTTATTTGTTCTCATAACATGGTTGTTTTTGTTCATCTATCATTTACTAACTATGCTTGAGATCATAAATTATGGGGTGTCAATGGCAATACTCTTTCCTGTATCAGATGAATCCTTTTATTTGATCTGTTTGTTAATTAAAATATGTAATATTTTCTTGTTCAATACTTCAAACAATGGATTATGTCTATGTTTTGACTTGTAACTGAGCTACTTGTCTGCAACTGCATGTCATCAATTTTTTGTGGGGTTGTCGTCTCTCATCATATGAGTCAATGTTTGTCATTGCAACATTTACCGAGCAGAAGAAACTGAATTGAGGTACAGAGCAGGCAAATCCTTCCCGTTGAATTAATTGAAGTGAGGTATGGGCATTACTTGTTCGGCGGTATTTGCAGTTGTAAAAGTTAATATAAATTTGTAAAAGTTGTGGTTTTGTAATTCACACAGTAAATAAAAATATTGAATTTTATATAGTTCCAAACAAGTCTTGATCCTTTGTTGCTCTTTAACCACGCATCTCAATAGGGCAATCAAGGAATGCCCCTTGTAATCCCCACCCTTTCCTTTGTGCTTTCAGATCTGAAGCGTATTGCATATCATTTGGTGTGCTTTTAAATAAGGATTGTGTTGCACATCATTTGGTTTAAGTTGGAGATCACATATTTTGTGGTGGTTGCACATCATTTGGTTTAAGTTAGAGATTATATATTTTGTGGTGGTGGTGGTGGTGGTGGTGGTGTAGATCTAATAGACGAATATTTTGTTTTGATATATTGTTTTTTTACTTGATCATTGGTCTAAAAACATTGAATTAAAATAATCTTTTTTTTTTTTAAACAACCGGAGGCCCAACTCTCCAAGTCTTGCCTCAAGGAATCTGCCTGACTTGCAACATTTCTCTACTAGGTTTCTCACTCAATTATATTGAAGCAGGCGTTGCCTCATCCCAAGGGCCAGTAATCTCAAACTTGTACTCCTGAATCCTTATAAGCCAATGAGGACACACCGCGGTTATAAAAACTAATAAACTCAACAACAACACGAACGGTAACGTGTGCAACCGATAAGGCAAAGCCAATGTCAAAGGCATCAAACCTGTTGAGGAGAAGAGATGCAATCGAAATGAGTATTTCTTGATTCATTAAGTAACCAGTGGAGCAAAGAGGCAAACTTGCAAAGAGAACAGCACGACAGCAAAAACATGAAGCCTAGCTGGAGTGCGTGAAGCAATCAAAAGAGAGGCGACGATAGAAGCGTTTGATGAGATATTACGTGAAAAAGTTGGATTTGGAGTTCCAATTACCGTTACTGTGGATCCAGGGTAGTCACGCAAGAAGAAATTAATGATGATAATGTTAGAGTTGCAGCTTATATTGGTCTGAGGGACTCAAAAGAAGGTTGGGGTGCAAGGGGATTGCCCCGCAATACGATATAGTAGTAAAGTAGCTCATTGGGAGCCACTCGGACTCGCTGGCAAAAGTCAATAAATGTATAGATGAAAAGGAAACTCATTGGATGTTCACAAAGAGTACGGTATCGCAACAGGGCACTCATTAGAAAATCTACTAGCAGGGTCACTGCCTTTGTTAGAAAAATGTAGGGGCTTTGTTGGGCACTCATTAGAAAATCTACTAGCAGGGTCACTGCCTTTGTTAGAAAATGTAGGGGCTTTGTTTTGTGGCAACCCTTCTCACTAGGAACCTCGTCCTAGCGAGCAGTGCGTTCTAGAAATTTTAAGAGCAGTTTTTAAGTCTAGTTTTGATCTAGTTTTTTTGTTCATATATATTTGGAACATATTGTACATCAATATTAACTTCAGTTTAGGTTTTTCTAAGATTAGTGTTAAATGAAACGATAAAACTAAGGTGATAGGGTTATCTAAGGTTCGTTCTCTCCTCTCTCTCTTTTGTAATTCGTTACTTCATTGATTGGAGTCTTTATAGCGAAATTTCAAATCTTACTATACCCATGGGCATAAGTAAATTGTCAAACCGTATAAATCTTGTGTTTTTCCATTGTTTTATTTTTTCTTTTTTTTTTTTTTTTTTTTATTTTCTGGGATCGTTCGGTAAATAGTGTATTGTATAAAAGTAATCTAGTATTCCATACAAAATATAGAAGCATTTAATGAAATATTGCTTGTAAAGGTTAGATCTGGAGCCTTAGGTGTTTTTACTGTGGATCCAAAGTAGTCATTTAGGACGAGATTAAGGGTGATAAGTGAAACCGTTAATGCTCATATATATGAAGTACGAGCTTACAAATTAGATAAGAATATGATAGATACGAAACAAAATATATAACCCAGTAATTAAAAAAAAAAAAGGAGATTTTGAAAACATAATTTGAGAAAAGATTTGAAGAAAGCATTTTGGTAGTTAAAAGAAGAGCGAAAAAAACCTAACCCGAGAAGGCTTACATGTAGAAGCAAGAGAGAATTTTCGTTAGTGGTCACTCAAGTGTACAGGTCCAAACCGAGACCACAAGAGTGACAATGCATGGATATTGTGATATGGAAATTGAGTCTATCATCGCCTTCAGCAAGTCATGTTTAACAACATTGGCATTCATGGCCATATCTTCAACAAAGGAGTAATCTGTGATTGTCATCAAGCCCAGGTTGCATCCCTCCATGTGCAACTTCCTCCATTACCAGTACTGCAACCATGACTATTTGTACGGAATTTCTTCGGTGGTAAAGAACTAATACACAAGGCAACTTCAATTTAAGAATGGTTCATCACTGTTAGGATCGCTTTGAAATCGAAGAACTTCAATTTAAAAGGGAAAGCAGGGCCTGTTTTTTTTATGACAAAACGCTTTACTATCATAAAGCAAATCATCAAATAATTGAACACAATTTTTTTCATTCCCCACACCATCCATTCACTAAAAAGAAATAATAATAACAAATAGAAGAGACAATGCCTAATTGAGACCGTTGAAAAAAGTATGTACAAAATGATTAGTGCTTGGTCATTTATCTCGCATCAGTATGTGTGTGGATTAGCTCTTAGTCTCTTACATCCATTGAAAAATTTGAAATTGACACTTGCATCTCTATCTGTGTGAGGATTGGCACTAGGGATATCAAAAATTCGTATTCCAAACAGATACCCGTTTACTTGTCCTGGTTAAAGTGGGGTATGGAAATGTAGTGGGGTATGGATATGTCCTTAGTAGGGACAAGCAAATATGTGACATTTATATAGTCTCTGAATAGGAATGGGATAAAGATGATAATTCCCAATCTGCCTCATACTCATTTATATTTCCGTCTTTAGATTAATTATATTTATATAATGATTTGTGTAAATAAACCTATTTTGTTAAAGACTTAAACTCAACCGAGACATTACTTCCCGAAGTAATGGGTTCAAGGGGAACCTCAACCCACCTTCAATAATGACGATTATGAAAAATTCTACCCAGTGTAAATAATTCCCAAGAAGTTTAATCTCTACATCAGCAAGGACGTGGTGTGTGTTTCTAAAATTGGTTAGATCTACGGAGGTCTTAGGGTCGTTTGCTAATCTAACGTGATTAGAAGTAAAAAAGAGGAGAAGATAAAAGACTGAAAACCAACAACGTACTCACCAACAAACACAAGTCTAACGAAGGAGAAAGAGAAACGAGAATCGCTTGCTGCTCAGGAGGTATTTGAGAACTTGAGCGTCTGAAGATTTCGGAAAGGGTTACAAGTGTATAACCAAGGGCATATATAAAGGAATGCCCCAAAGGTAAGAGAACGAAGAGACGTGATTTGAAAGGTCCAGATGGCGCCTAGGGCACTGTTTCTCGGCACTAAATTAGGGCACTCTTTTTCTAAACTATAGTCCATAACTTCCCGCAAACTAACTTGAGATTCAAAGCCTCCTCCGTTGGTAAGCCCACACTGGTCATTTTTGCTCTAAATCTTTGTTAGATAAAGGAATTGGAGATAAAGTATAGGGCAATAATTTTATCTTCGTGCACAAGCCATCCAACAACAGGGTCAAGCAAATACGACAGGTTTGAGATGGGGATAAAATCATCCCGGCAAGGTTGCCTACGCTGGTTTGAGACTATACATTATTACAAAGCAATTATGCATAGCCTCTTGATAACATTATATGCGTGCGCACGCGGAGATCTTTCAGTTGAGCAATACATATATACAACAGACGGACAGAGAGCCAGTTAATTAGATAGTATATAATCTAGAATCAATTAAAATATATATGTATAAAATATATATTATCAATTATTAAAAAATTAAGTTGAAAAAGGAAAACCAAAATAATATAAGGCACTTGCAAATTCATACATGCATTTTCCAAACGGTATAAATTTGAGCTAAGCTAGCCGTGTTAGATGGAGTAGATATCTTTCTAATTATATGTAGAAGAGAAGTCTACGCGATGATACACATATTGCATGGGATGGGTGGTTAATTTTCTCAATGATTGTCGGGTGCCACATAGGTTCTCAAGGATGGAGATTGAGTGAGACCATATGGAGCAACTGTGCCCGCGGCGGTGGGGGTGGCGGTAGCGGTGGTGTTGAACATCTTCATCTTCTTATTTTTCTGCTGCTTATGCCGGAATATTCTTCTCCTTGCCATGTAACCTCTGATCCAAGGGGTAACATCCTCGCTGATTTTAATCATAATAAAGAATATGATTCGGTAGATCACTATCATGCTGAAGATCACACTCAGATCTACCCATTTTGATCTCTTCACATCTATCTGGAACACATTCTCCAGTATGTATTCCCCTGGGATTTTTGGAAGATCGGCTGATTGATTGTCAAAAATCAACCCCTTTAGATCATTTTGGTATTGCCCCTGCATCCAATTACGTTGATCATCACCATTCATCCATATATAATATATGCATTCATGCACTCGCCATTATATATATATTAATCTAATTACCTGGAGAGCCCAGAAGTGGAAACTGATGTAGGACATTGGATAACGCCATACTGGCTTTGGGATGTCATTTGGAAGTCGGAAGTACCCAGAGACTAGCATGAATATTCCCTTCAAATTCGCAAAAATTAAATTAATCCACCAACATATATTATATGTGCATATGAAAATGGATAGTAGGTTAGGGCAGTAGTTGGTGGCGGGTTTAATTATATATATTACCTGTATTCCAGCTCCTATAATGATACCCATGAGGAAGTTGGGGACAATACTAGCTATGGCCATCATCAAGCTCTCAACAACAGTGACACTTGCATAAAGGCACAATACAAAGAAGAGATAGTGCTCAAATCCGGGGTGGAGACGGACCATGAAATAGCAAACAGTTCCGGAGATGAAAGTGATCAAAATCAGAAATGGCATTGCAGATAGCGTGTTGCTTATCACAAATGCCGTAACACCATAGTGACCATTCATCCTCTCTCTTTGAAAAACCTGCATGGTATGTATCATATGTGATCACCGAATTAAATTTTTTCTCTCTTCAATTTTTGGGCTTATATAACACACCTAAATATTGTGCATATATATATATATATATATTCAACAATTCAGTTGCAAATAATGAAGCTAGGTAGCTAACCTTCATGTCTTCCACAAATGAAGGGAACCCGCCAATTGACATGAATGTTACGAACCCAAACACAAAAGACGCACAAGCACCTCTGGCCTACCGCATATATATATATATATATATATTTAAATAGAAGGAAAATTAGATACCACATGTAAGGATTATACATACATAAATACATATATGGGTGTGTCTTCCCCAAGATGACATCAAAATTAAAGATCTAAATAAAAGCCTACATAAATTTAATTAAAAACTACTTGTATATATACCAGAATGGAATTGTAGCCGGTGCCCACATCCAAGTAGATGGTTCCAATGCAGACGGTGACCACAATGTAAATTACAAGCCTCAGCCAGTAATATCCAAAGTCCCTTGACATATTGATGAATGATCGCTTGGTTAAAGTAAAGGCCTGCATCAAGAAACTAGCCTGACTCCCTCCTGAATCAAGCACTGTTCCTTTCTGCAACATCCAAAGATAATTTTTAAATAGGCACAATTTAAAATATATAACTGAAACTAAGGCACTCGCTACTCATGAAGTGAATATATATAGTACTTACAACTTTAGATATCTCCTCAACTCTCTCTCTTGCTGAGTAGCAGTATTGAGAAGTGCCATAAAAGTCAATAAGAGTTCGGATAGCTTCAGCTGTGGTTATCTTTTCTAGAGGATCATCATTCGTCTCAAACTAATGGGGAATTAAGAAAACCAATTCAGAGCCACAATTAAATAAAAAAAAAAAAAGGATAGCATGATCATTCAAGTATAATTAAGGATAAAATCAACAACAAAATATAATGAATGAGAACAAATTTAATTGAATTTGATAGATAAGAAAATCTGATACATACCCGCATCTTCATGGATCCTTTCAAGGTGGCCTTAACTTTGTCAAAGTCGGAATTAATGCACCTAAGAAAATGATCAGACGGGTTCCTCAGAGCAGGGCACGGAAAGCCAGCTTGCGCAAAGAACTGCATATATATATATATATGTATGTATCGGAGACCAATCATCTCCATCAGTACTTTTTAAGAGCAAAGAAGATATATATATATATATATATATTCAGAAATTAATTCAGCTTATCTACATCGGAAGTGAATTGAATTAAGATGATGATTAAATTATAATTATTGATCTTGCCTCGTATGCTTCTGAAGCCTGACCAAAGTAAACAGTCTTGCCTCCAGAAAGCAAGTAGAGACGATCAAATAGCTCAAACACTTCACTGCTCGGCTGATGGATCGAAGCTATGACAGTCCTCCCATCCCTCGACAGGCCACGCAAAGTCTGAGTTACAAAGAATGCTGAAGCACTGCACCCAGTGGATAATTAAGAGCCCAATAACCATTCAGAAAATTATTTAAGTGTTACAGTAAATTAAAAAGAAGAAGCAGCTCTGGACAGGCAGACATTATTATTATTACTAATATATCCGCTAGTTTGGCATCCATTTGAGAACAAGAAACCTGTTCTGTTCTGTTCTGTTTTATTTAGACTTTGTTTGACCATTGTCCCAATCCACCTGCGAAACTAAGCCTTAGTGTACGTACGTTGTGAAAAAATATTTGAACAAGACATTTGAGAAATTACAAAAGCTGAGAAAGTAGTAGAAAGAGAATACTAATTGCACTTCGCTTTTGCTTTTTCATAATTTAAAAGCACGATTTTAGTTTAAGAAGTCAAAAATAAAATGCATCTAGCATTTATCGATTAGGAAAATGAAAAAATTATGATTAATTTTGCACAAGACAGAAGAAATTGACAGTAACTAATTAAGATAAGATAGGATAGGATAGGATGGCAGATGGGGGATAATTAAAAATATATAATTGATAGGCAAGGTACCTATCAAGTCCGCTGGTTGGTTCATCAAGGAAGAGAAGCCTGGGCCTCATGAGGATTTCAAGGGCAATGCTGACTCTCCTCTTTTCTCCTCCACTGATCCCTCGCAAATGCCAATTCCCAATAACTGTATCGGCGCAATCTTGTAGACCCATTTCGATTATGGTACTTTCAACCAGAGCTCGCTTCTCCGACCGTTCCATCTTATCCGGCAGCCGTAGTCGCGCTGAATATGATATTGTTTCCCGAACTGTTAGAGTCCCAATCAAATTGTCATCTTGTGTCACGTACGCCTGTTATTTCAATTTCAATGTATATATATATATATAGATATATATCAATCTAATTGTTGTGCTTGTGGTATTGTAGTAGCATAGAAAAAGGGAGGAGGATCAGCAAACTAGCATTCGTACTAGACACTACTACTATTCACACTCATTGCGCGGTGCCAAATGATAGGAAAAGAAGAAGGATCGGCATACTATAATAAAAGAAAATCTTACCAATCACAGGCTCACAGCAGTGCGAGTGCGAGTGTGTGTGTGTGTGCAGTGTAAAGAAGGATTAACTGACTAACTAGCACAGTAGCACCAGTACCAGTAATGGAAGAAAACATACTAGTAGTAGTAGTAGTAGTACTTACAGCAGTCCCAAAGGAAAGCTTTGTTCTGCGGCCATTGAGTAGAATAGTGCCGGAGAGGAAGGCATTAGCGGCGAGGCGACCGGAGAGAGCATCAAGGAGAGTCGATTTGCCGGAGCCGGAAGGACCCATGAGGGCAGTGAAAGATCCGGGCTCAGCGTAGCCGGTGAGGCCTTCCAGAACTTTTTGAGTACCGTCTCCGTCACCGACACCGTGGTTGCTGCTGCTGCCGCCGCTGAGAGTGACGGTGACCGTCAGATCCTTCCAAGTCAGCCTCGCCGACACATCCCCTACAAACTCTGTATTGGTTTTCTCCCTCCAGAGGGTCTCGCTCAGAGGACTCAGCCCACCTCCCACTACCAGCCCATTCCCTTGCGGTTTGCTTGCCTCTATTTCCATCATAACTTCATTTGCTCCTGACGACGAAGACGACTTCTTCATCTATCTTTCTTGATTTCTATCTGCTCCTTCAATTTTAACACATCTTATTAATTCGTAACCAAAAAAAACCCCATATATGTAAGTAACAAAAACGAAATCAAAATAAGAAGGAATATATGTATCTCTGAAAGTGAAAGGTAGTGTGTGTGGGTGTGTTATATATACCTGTGAAGTGAAGAGATATAGATCAGATTGACATGAATATTGAAAATGGTGAAATCACTGAAACGTGTTTTGTATGACAGAGGGAAGAGGAGAGGAGGGAGTGAGGATAGAGAGGGGCGAGGAGTGAATGGGAGATGGCGGAGCGTGGAATGGAGGGACCAGAGTTGTGAATTTGACTGATAAATAATCAATCCCATGCAAAAAGGGCCTCCTGTTTCAGTCTTGGGTTTGCGTTTTGGGCATGACTCTTCCAACCAACCACACCCGGTTCAGTTCTGTTCCATTCTATTTTATTTTCTTCACTCATTTCTTTTGATATATATTTATATATATATTTTTTTCTAATTTTATTTTTTTATTTTTTAATAAAATAAAATAAAAAATATAGTATGTCTTATCCAAGTTGGATCACCCTCTTAACAACCATCCACCGCCACCTCTCCTCTTTCAATCTCATCAAATGATAATAATAATAATAAATGAAGATAACAGTTGTAGCTAACCAGAAGGGAAGGACAGAACAACATGATATTTTTACTTTGGCCTTCTTCAATTTCTTTCATTAATGTGTTCTGGTAGATGTTGGTAGGAAACGCATTTATTGCAAACCCACCCCTATAAATCATCCCTCCACCCACTTCAAGCTTTAAATAAATCATGCATGATGCATCCTATTATACATCACTTAAAACTTACATTAACAATCATCTGAATTTTTAGAATTTTAAATTTAATATATATATATATTTATAATTAATTTGAAGAACTAACCACTCAACAACCGCCTCATTAATATCGGTGATTTTCTTAACTTGGGGATACATGTATCCGGCAAAGTTACACCCACATGTGGCTCTCAGTACCAATCTTATTAAGGAATTTACTTTTGCACGACACATTGGCACACACTACTCAGTCATCGGATAGAACATTTTTCTGTCAACCCATCAAACCGTACACCAAAAGCTTCTTTTTTTTTTTTCTATATTTTATTCCTAAAAATATAACTAAAATTAACTATGGACATTTCCCAAAAAAAAAAAATACCAAACTCAAATTTTCCTCAATTTTCTCTAATTTTCTTCAATTCTTTCTAATTTTTCCACCAAAATTTATCAAGTAAAAAAATCACTACACAAAACTACCAAATTTTTAAAATTTTTTCTACTTTTCTCCACCAAAATTTGCTAGATTCGAAAAAAAAATTGCCACACAAAATTACTAATTTTTTCAATTTTCTCCAATTTTTTTAATTTTCTCCATCAAATTTTTTTTTTCAACTTTCTTCACCAAAATTTATGAAAAATTTTATCACACAAAACTACCAAATTTTTCAACTTTCTTCAACTTTTTTTTAACTTTTACAAATTTTTACTAAACACACAATTTTTATAAAAAATGACACGCATCAACAATAGAATAAAACTTAAAAAAAGGTTAGAATTTTTCAATTCACCAAAACAGAATCGATAAAAGTATTCAAATATTAACTAATTAATAGCAGCTCAATATATCCAGTCAAGGTTGAATTATATTTTAAACTTTTTTAAAAGCTCAAATACAAAAACTAAAATTGAGCTAGTCGTGTTATTTTTATCTCAAACATTCTCATCTCTTAGATGTTTCTTGGTCTGGTTTCTAAGTCACTGTAAAGAGCTCACTAATGCCATGGCTCTAAATCGTCATTGCATTAACTCTGCAATACTTTCTAATTTGTCACAGCATCTAAGAAACTAACACTACAAGGAAACAAGAATTGTCAGTGGCCAAAAGCAGCCATCTAAACTCCAGAAGTGATCATCTATACTTTTGTCGATCGCCTGACTACCGCTACATAATGGTCGTAGATGCTGGGATCGAGAAAAAGTTTAGACGACTGCTTAAATTATCCTAAGAGTTTATATTTGGTTGAAAACTATCACAATTATTCTTAAATTCCTATACTTTTAACTTATAATTTTTATTTTAAAATAAATTTGTTCGGCAATAAATTTTTACCTTCTTCTCCGTTGATCCCTTCTTTCTCTTATCCATAGAGATTGCCTGCAAGCCAAAAAATAATGAAATAAAGTGGTCGGAGTTTGTCCCCGACCAAGGACACTCCGATGCTTAAGTCAGTTTCTCGTATAGATAATAAGCTCATGTAAGTCTAGAGAGAGAGAGAGAAGAGAGAAGAGGATCAGAGAAAAAGGAGCCGAAAGAAGAATCCTTACACTGTCTTGGTTTTTGGTATTTATAGATGGAGTGTTTGTCTTACTTTTTGTTGATTTGACTATCACTTTATCTTGATGTGACTTAAAGTGGAGGTGGGTGGCTAATATTAAATGGCAGATGATGTAAGCTTCGGGAGCCGTGTGAAAGTGTAGTACATAAAGTAACTATACAACGTAACTAGCAAACTATCTAGTCCCAATTTAACCATAATATACCTCCCTGTTCAGGGGGTGCAATTTATGGTCGGCAGACCACTCTTGTGGTCGGGCAAGCTATTTTTATACCTCATATTATGCCCCCACTCTGGTCGGGATAATTTATTACCCGAGCAGAGTAAAGTAGAGTAAAACTTATAAACTTTTATCATTTCCGTATATAAGATAAACAATATGAGCTCAAAAATTGAAATTCATCAACAGTGGAAGTATGCAACATTGCATAGATATACTTCAACAACAGTATAAACGGTTTATGCTTTTTATGAGATGCAAAGATAGAATCATGCTAAATCGATTTGCCTGTGCAAGTAATTATGTAAAGCTATAAGTCATAGGCATATGGAGGGCTTCTCATAACTTTCCATAATTTTTCTTTCCACCTCATATGTAATAAGACTTCAAAAATTAGAATATTTCAGCAATAAAAGACAACGGGCAAGTATTGATGCGCCTGGCCTTCCTAAGTCAAGTAAGACGAGGCGAGCTTGAGCCTAATTATCGAAAGAATTCAAGAATCGAACTTGAACGATATGATTTGATTCTATTTTAAATAACCTTTTGTCTGCAGGATTGTTTGACATAGTACGGATGTTAATCCGAGAACCTTAGTTTACTTTTACTGCACTGGTAGGCTTAATATAGCTCTGAATAGTTCTTCAAAAACCATTTGGCATTTGAGCCGCAATAGATGGTCAGCTTTGACTACGTAACAGATGAAGAAGAGGTAATTATCTTGAAGAAATGATGTGTCTTCAGCAGAGCGATCGACTGACTTGTCCCAATGTCAGTTTGCCGTAGGTGGGGGCTACTCTCGACCATACTTATAGGTTGGGCAATCTTTGCGAGGGCAATACATGTATGTAATAATGAACCTATCTATGTATATATGTATATAGAGTTGAAAGCCTCGCATAGCTGTGCAAGCCCTCTTCTTTCTTTCCCCTTCAAATTTGATCTTGTACTGAAACAATTAATGAATTTGGTTTTGTGCTAACTACTGACTGACCGATATTCCAGTATAATAAATGGTCATTTATGTTGGCAACACAAGGAGTTGAAGTTATTCTCAGTGTTTGCCATTGAATTCCGAAACATCTCACGTAATCTTAAAACTATCCTTCCAGTTTGTTCCTCTCATTCTATTGGATGTGCTTGGCAAAGTTTGCATGAGGAATAGATATGGGAGCTTGAAATACAAAAATCAAGCCCTTATCTGTATAAGAAGCCTTACTTACTTTACATGTAAATTTTGCATATAAGATGCTCGGCATGCAAGTTGCTTGGCCAAAAGCTGTTTGGCCACAGGAAGTTGCTCGGCACAGGTTTCTTTCAAGCTGCTCGGCCACAAGTTGTTCGGCCATACAAAAGTTGCTCGATCAGCACAGGTTTCTTCCAAGCTGCTCGGGAACAAAGTCACTCGGTTGTTGCTCTTCATCAACTTTGGCTGTCGCTGGGGATGACAAGTACATTGAGAATAATTTAATGCTCTAGCTAAAACTTCATATGAAAGAACCTGAGCATCCATAAATAAGGATGTAACTTTGAATTCACCGTTTGCTCGATCAAGGAGCCAAAATCAAGGCTTTGATAACTTTACTTGAACGTAATCAGGCCTCAATTATAAAAAAAGTGAGAGAAATTAGTGAAATATGATCTGCTGGGTTGCAAATACTCTCAGTGGTACTAACAGTGGTAGAAGAAGAGAGAAATTGGGCTTTATAACATCAAAATTTCAAATGGTCATAACTTTCTGCTCGGGTGTCCGATTTAGGTGATCTTGGTGTCCATTTCATGTATTTCTTCGAGATCTATGCAACCAAATGGCCTATGGCGGTTTACGATGGTCAGAATTCTAAAATAAGCTCATCTTCATCACTTTTTTGGACTTTTTTCCTTGGGCGCACTTACTGTGGCTTCGTTTCAGCATGAATAAGTGTTTGAATGATGATAATTATGCTCGGGAATACCTCTACAGAGTAATTGCCTTACTCAGGAGCACATTTGTCTTGCTCGGGATGCTTCTGATGACAAGTGACATTGCTCAAGGAGAGGAGCCATGCTCGAGATAGTCTTTCTACAAAGTAGTTAGCTTGTTCAGGGGCACCAACCTTGCTTGGGGATGTGCTTTGTCACTGCTAAGAGTTGTACTTTATCCTTACTCAAGGGTAAACTATGCTCTGCTCGAGGAGGATGTAGCCGACCTCAAGATGTGCCTTAAATCATATTCGGGACAGGGGCCGAGCTTGTGATATGCTTAAGCATTACTGAGGGATATAGCCGAGCTCGGTATATGCTTCGTATCTTACTCGAGGGAAACAATCGAGCTCGGGAGAGCTTTAGACTTAGCTGGAGAGAGAGAGCGAGCTCGGGGTGCTTTAGATTTTGCTATAGAGAGCCGAGCTCGGGGTGCTTTAGATTTCGCTAGAGAAAGCCGAGCTCAGGGTACTTTAGATATACTTTAAACCATGCTCGAGAAGATGGAACCGACTCAAGATATGTTTTAAACCAAGTTGAAAAAGAGCCGACCAAAAGATATGCTTTAGGCGTACTTGGTAGTGATCGAGCAGATTAAGCTCTAGTAGAGGATAACGTGGTCTGATTTTGGTTTGCTCGGGTATAGCTTTGTTCGGCTTAAGTGCAAGCTTATTCTACTCGGGAAGGCTTATAATCTGCTCAAGGATGTACTTTCATTCAGGAGATTCGTGTTGAAGGAAGTACTTTGCATTTGTGGACATGCATTTGCTGCGGTTAAGCTGCAGTTTGGACATGACTTTAATTTGCTCGGCATAACTTTCATTATTCTCGGAAGAAAAAATGCTCTTGTCGAGTCTTGGCTTCTCGAGATGATCCGAGTCAAAGTATGCTCGGTTGCACCATGATTTGTTCGGGAAGACAATGCTTTGCTTGGGGAGGATGCAGTTGACTTCAAGATGTGCCTTAAGTCATGCTCGGGAATAGAAGCCGAGTTCTTAATATGCCTTAATCTATGCTCGGGAAAGGAAGCCGAGCTTATAATATGCCTTAAACCATGCTGGGGAAAGGAAGCCAAGCTCCTAATATGCCTTAAACTTTGCTCGGGAAATCCATGCTTCAGTATGTGCTTTATATCTTACTCGAGGGAAACCACTGAGCTTGGAGGAGCTTTAGACTTAGCTGCTGGAGAGAGAGAGCTGAGTTGGGGGTATACTTTATACCATCCTTATATATAGAGAGCCGAGCTCGAGATATACCTTAACCTTGCTGTAGGAGAGAGCTGAGCTCGGTAGAAGCTTTACACCATGCTCGAGATAGATAGCCGAGCTCGGGTTTTGAGTTGAACTTTGCTGGAGGAGAGTGGCCGAGCTTGAGTATTCTTTGATGCTTGTTCGGGAATTAGCTTCAAACTTACTCGGGAATACACCCTATACTTAGGAATAATATGCTCAGACATATGCTTATAAACTGAATCTTACTACCATTTGCTCGTAGATGGGCTTTTGAATTGGATCTCACCATAAAGCGCTTGATAATATGCTTTCAAATTGAATCCAGCCATCACAATATGCTTTTTCAAATATGGTTGAGAAATAGCTTTCGGAAATGATCTTGGGGAAATGCTTTTGAAGGCAACCATACCTGAATAAGGTCGAGACATAGCTTTCTAATATAAACCGAGTTAGAACAACCTCGGGAATATACTTTTTGAGATGACCGAGCCAAAACATGCTCAGGAATTAGCTTTCCGAAATGAACCTAGCCAGAAGAATATACTTTTTCTAGTAAAATTAACCAAAATAGACTGGCTTTTGTAGATAATCCAACCAGAATTTTAGTTGGGACTTTGCTTTCTGAAATGAACTGTTGGAACAACCATACTTTTGCTGATAACCTGACCTTAACATGGTCGGGAATAAGCCTTCTAAGATGAACCGAGCCAGATTGACCTCGGGAGTTAGCTTTTGTAGATAACCTGACCAGAATATGCTTGAGAGTATACTTTCATTGAGAGCTTTGGCTTTCCAAACCGATGTTGGGCTTTCATTAAGAGCTTTCGCTTTTCGAACCAATGTTGTGCTTTCATTGAGAGCTTTTGCTATTTGGGAGCTTTTTTTTTTTTTTTTTAAGCTTCCGTTTTTTGAGAGCTTTTGCTTCCTGGAATTGCTTTTGCATTCATTGAGCTTTTAATTCCCGGAATTGCCTTTTAGGAGCTTTGGCTTTTTGAGAGCTTTGGCTTTTTGGGTGCTTTTGCTTTCTGAGAGCTTTGGCTTTTTGGGAGCTTTTGTTTTCTGTGTGCTTTTGCTTTCTGGGGGCTTTTGCTTTCTATGTAATACTTTTTAATGAACCAAGGAACCGAAACTTGGTTTAAAGAGAAACCCGGTCAGTCAAAAAATCGGGGCCGTCGCAACTGGGACAAGCCAGTTGAACGCGCTTTTTGATAATCATTTTCAATAAACCAAGGAATTGAATCCTGATTTAAAGAGAAACCCGGTCAGTCAATAAACCGGGGTTGTACCAACACCCAAAGGGTGTGGCGCCTTTCTGTACCAACGTTCGGCAAGCCGAGCGTGTCTCCTTTCGATAATGCTTTAATTTTGTGCATGTCTCTGAAGCTATAGTAATTCCTTTAATTGTGTGCATGTCATTAAAATGCCTCACCTGTAGTGTTTATCTGCAAAAACTTTCAGCAATAACATATATAATGCTTACATATATCCAAACTGAAAACCACAAGAATCTTGCTCGGGGTCGAAATATCACACTGAATACCCTGCTCAGGATGAAGTATTTTGAAAATATGAAATGGAATATTATGCTCTACTTAGAATAATTTAAACCTAATAATGAGACCAAAGCATCCAAGCAAGCATAAATGCTACATGTTAGTCACGTATAAAACATTTAAATAGATATTCATTATAAAAGTTTTAGGGGGCAAACTCAGTAAATGGGCCGAGATTGACTTTCGGACAATCCTTCTCCACTCTTCCAATGACAGTGATAAATGCTGCCCAATTCGTGTATACTCGGCAATTGTCCGCGGGTGCTTTTAGATTTTTGTATATTCATTGTTCGTTGGCTAATTACATTGAAGAGTAATCTATTGCAATCCTGGTAAAATGGCATCTCTGGCGAACTGGAATGCGTTCTTTTGAAATAGCAGATTTTGTATAAGTTGTTCAACCCCCCGATTGAAGATTTTGCTCAGAAATATAGTTTGTTTGGGTTCAAAAATAATGCTTGATTGGGAAATAATGTCACTTTGAAAAGCGACTGCTGTTGCTCGGGAAGCAAATATTATTGTTTGAGGAGCAAATATTCCTGCTCGGAGAACCCATACTCTTGACAGTAAAACCTTGCCGACCTTGAGCTTGTTTGGGAAAAAACAATTTTGGTTGGGAATGAATACCCTTTCTCAGGACAGACAAGATTGCTTGTGGAAAAATAATTTTGCTCAGTAGGTTACTTAGTAAATATAGAGAGAAGAATAGACAGTCAGTAACTCACTGTTTCAGGGGCAGAAATTGCTTCTTTTTGAAATATATGGAAAATGTATGCTCTTGAGATATACAAAAAATGTTGCTTGGCAATCTCAAAGTGCTGATCGAAATGCTCGGGAAGCTCGGGGATGAAGTGCTATACTCGGGAAGGAAGCCAAAAATTGTTCCATTAATTCAATCTTGAATCCCCCAAATGTGGGTCTGATTGTTTACATTCCTCCTCGTTTAACAACATATAGCAAATAGTGTTGCCGGAAAAATTCGGGAGTCCACTCGGTGATTCGGGAATTCAAGGTGATTGCCGATCCACAGTGGAGTTCAATCAAAACTTAAATTGTAATTGCTCGGCTCAACACAGTTCCTCCATGTAATATTATAGGCAATTGGCCAGCTCTTTTGATTGGCGGAACGAACTAACCCGAATGGAATTTCATATGGAAGCTAAAGCAAATAAGATAGTCCATAATAAAAATGCAAAGTGAACAAGCCAGAATAAAGTAGCTGAGATAGCTCTTCTAATGGATGTTCGGCTTGTCCAAAATGATGAAAATAAGTATTAATCGGAATCAAATGACGAGGTTGGAAGAGCCCATATGCGGCAACTTCTAATATAATGTTCGGCACTCATGCCGGGAATTATAGCTCGAAAGTTGGTGGTCAAATACGGCTCCAATATTAAAGATTCCATATATTGTCAAGCAAGAACAATAATTGTTTAACCATTTCTCTCAGCTCGGCTCATATAACTTTCATGAGACACATATAACTTTCTTCAGGCTGCTTGGCTCGGCATTTTCTTCAGAATGAATCAGAACGTAATAATAATGAAATAATAGTGCTGCCGATAACGATGTTTCTAGCCAAATATGGTTCACTGCTCGGGGTTTTCTGTCTTTGCTTGGTCTTGGACCATAACTTAGCTATTCATCCATTGAGGCAGCTAATAATTAGATGCAATTGCTCGTCCAATGAGAGATTAGGCTTGAGTCCCGAACAGAGAAAATTGGAGAGAGAAAATGATCGGATGGCTGGGTCGTACATTGCGACACCACGGTTCGAGTGATTTGTAGCTCGGCCATGTAGTTCATTTCTCACTTTGATTGGAGCCATGAATGTAAGAAGCCTTTATTCATATGTAATAATTTCCTTGCACCCAATGAATAAAACGCTGGAGTTGCAATGTAGTTGCTCAGATAAATTTGCCTAGCGATTAAGCTATTGCTCGGCAATGAATATGCTTCTCGTTGTTTGTTCCGCTTCATCCTACGATTTCAAGCTAGAGGATGACAATTCATGCTTAAATAAATATAACTTTAAAACACATGAGTGTGCACTGAAAATAAATCATGCTCGAGGGATATATGAATTCAAGATATGGCTTATACAAAAAATTGAACATAACCTTTTCAATAGTGATTGCACAGATTTCGACAAGACTTAATTATTTATAAGAAACGAATATATAAATAGGTATAACCCAACAAATGAACATGAGTAATCTCAAATCAGGTATAAATAAATAGAAAGAACAAATCTTTTTATTGCGAGTATGAATGTCCCCAGAAATTGAATCATGCCCCCAGCGGTAATAATTATATGCTTTCAGCAGAGAAATATTTGCGATGGCGATAGAGACGACAACGAGATAATATTCCAGTGGTGACATAATACTCAATGGGCACAAATTCATGCCCCACGGTGGGCGCCAAATGTTCGGCAATAAATTTTTACCTTCTTCTCCGTTGATCTCTTCTTTCCCTTGTCCATAGAGATTGCCTGCAAGCCAAAAAATAATGAAATAAAGCGGTCGGAGTTTGTCCCCGACCAAGGACACTCCGATGCTTAAGTCAGTTTCTCATATAGATAATAAGCTCATGTAAGTCTAAAGAGAGAGAGAGAGAAGAGGATCAGAGAAAAAGAAGCCGAAAGAAGAATCCTTACACTGTCTTGATTTTTGGTATTTATAGATGGAGTGTCTGTCTTACTTTTTGTTGATTTGACTATCACTTTATCTTGATGTGACTTAAAGTGGAGGTGAGTGGCTAATATTAAATGCCAGATGACGTAAGCTTCGGAAGTCGTGTGAAAGTGTAGTACATAAAGTAACTATACAACGTAACTAGCAAACTATCTAGTCCCAATTTAACGATAATATACCTCCCTGTTCGGGGGTGCAATTTATGGTCGGCAGACCACTCTTGTGGTCGGGCAAGCTATTTTTATACCTCACAAAATTTATATATTTTAATACTAAATAATTTAGAATAAGTTTACTTATTTATTGTAACATAATATTGGAATATTTTTATTTAATAAATAAATTGACTTTAAAATAATTTTTTATATTTTAATGATAAATTTAATAGTAAATTTAATTTATATTAATTTTATTTATGTAACTTTATTAATTTTGAATTTATTAAATTTATTTATAAAAACTTTTAAAATAATTATATTAATTTTAATTTCATTTGTAGCTAATCCGGGAATTATATATTTTTAATGCTTTTAATAATTATTTAACTATAAATATACCTTTTACTTATATATAATTTGATTTATTATTTAAAATAATTTTATAAGTTTAATTTAGTTTATACATATTTTAAAATTATCAATTTTAATTCCATTTAAAGCTAATCCAAGGGTTATATACTTTTAATTATTTTCTTAATTATAATTTTAATTATAAGTTCTTAAAACATTTTTAAACTTATAAGTTAACTATTAAAATTATGATTTAGAACAATAATTAAAGTGTGAGAGCATAGTTATCATTTTTTTTTATTAATTCAGTCTGTAGATATGTAAATAAACATGGGAAGCCTTTTATACAATATTTGTTTAATTAAACATGGGATAATATTAATTTAACTAAATAACGATTAGTCCGAGAATGATTTATCTAGTCTAAAAATGGAACGTGATTGTGGATGTATATCACGGCAAATTTATAGATGTATATCACGGTAAATTTATATTTCCATTGCAGGTCTATTACAAGAAATTTTAGGAAATAACCACGAGCACTACTGGAAGGAACTTTCTTCACATCTTCGATATTGTCAAGTAATGGTCATTAGAAGGCACTTATGGCGATTGCTAGGTATATAAAATGGGTTGACTTGATCCTGTCGTACCCAAAAATCAAGTTGATTTAATTCTATTTGACATTGACCCTAGTTGACTCTAAAAAATACTGGTGGAGTTAAACTTCGATAAACTTGACCCTAATTTCAACTTATTAACCCTATGTATTTTTAATATTTAAAAAAATATATTTTAAATAAATTAAAAAATTAAAATATATGATTATCCAAAATAAATAATTTTTATTTACAAAAAAATAAAAATTACATTTAAAAAAATAGAAAAGTATTTACAAATAAAATTAGAATAATTTCATAAATAAATTTATTAAAAAATAAACAACTGCATTTGAATTAAATTAAAAAATAAAAACTAATAATTACAATTTTACAAAGGCATAATATAAAATAAATAACTAATTGTATCATTTCAACCAGCCAAACTATAAGCCTGACTATTGTTGGCAAGTATTTACTCTATTTGTAATATACATAAATCATTTATTATTACTATTTTCTTCTACATGATTCATGTATATCTATATCTATATCTGTATCTATATTATTTTTGAACAAATATCAAGATTTGGTGGAACTTTTTTTTTTATGAATCATTTTTTTGGCGAAGTTCTTTTTTTTTTTTCCTTGTAATATCATTTAACTTTCTACAACTATCTATGCTTCATTGATATTAAAAAGTAATTTTTTCATAGTTACCATATAATTACATAATTTTACCTATTTTTGTTTTTATATATCTTAAATACCCTTTAACTACCAACTAATTTGTAACTTTTTTTATTTTCTTTTAATACTCGTTAATTATATATTATTTACTTAAATAACTTTAACTACTTATTATTTAAAATTTGAGGTACTTTTGTTATTCTTTTCTACTTTTATTGATTATTATTTTTTTTTTAACTAGCCTAACCTAACAAACTAAGCTAGAAACTTAACTTGTAGGTGGGACTTACATACCCCACACACACGCACCCACCATCCTGATGTAGGATACATGCCCACTATAACTTCTTGAGCCGAGATTCAAGCTGAATAAAGTAGCCCATAAAAAAATAGAATATTAGATACACGCACGTAACTTTTTATTTATTGATTATTAAGATAAAAAAAATATTAACACGCATCACGTGTGCACCTACATCTAGTTGATTATAAATTATATTGAAGTTATTTTGTTTAGTCCACTTGTTGTCGTCTTTCATAAACAAGAAACCAATCTTATGGACATATAAGTGTCCCTATTAACTCGTCCCTTCGGGGGTGGCCGAGTGGAAGTCGGGCTCGCCTTAGGGCTTGGGCCTCTCGAGATTTCGGGTTCGACTCCCCCACGGGGGGTGGGTTACCGCTGTAATGGCGGGTGCCTAATGGCCTCCTCTCGGTCGTGCCGGTCAACCAGGGCTTGCCTAGGCTGGTTAACTCTCCAGGGGCCTTTGCCGGCTAGGGTCCTGGAGCGTGTTTCGCCCTGTACGCACCCCAGTACGGGGTAGCGACTCTGGATTTTTACGTACCAGAAGTGTCCCTATTGACTCAGATGCTAGTCAATTTCATTTTTCACTTGCAACACGTTTGTTAACATTAAAAGTTTATTCAAGTATTACCGTAATCATTGAAAATGTTAGCACGTCACATGCTATAGAAGTACTAAAAATTGATTTGTTGTACCTTCTACCAACTCAAAAGATAAAATTTTGTCACTTTTAACTGTAGGTAGATATAAATAATGTCGTAACTTTAATAAAAATGAGCTACTAATAGAAGACGTTATCAATCAGGATTTGAGTCGTTTCCATATTGACTCGACAATAGAATAGAATATGCTATGCACTTGTGAAGATGTGCAAATTTCGCTATAACCATGAATTGTTTTAAACGGTTTTTTAATTTTATGCGTTTAAATTTGAGCATTCTCATTATCATATATCATATTTAATAATTTAAAAAAATAATATTCTTTATATCTAAATCTAAAATTTTTACATTAACGTAAATTATAAAAATAATTTGAAATATATGAATCTATTTTTTCATGAATTGCTAAAATCGAATATTGATGACGTTTATCAACATAATTAAATTTCAAAACCACATTGATTGCAGCTAATTGATGAGTAATAATAAAATATATAAGATAATAATCACTATAAAATATTTAGTTACAGTATGGACTGAACTTTATTTGGTCGCTGCTGAGATTAAAAATTACATATGGACTAAAGCTCTGTTTGAGAATCTTAGCTTATTTACTTATTTATAAAATGATTAAATTTACTTTTTTACATTTTAATTTTTTTATTAAATTTTCAAAGACAAAAATACCAAATTAACAAAAATTAAAAAATTAACTACTAAAAAGTTAATTTTCTAACTTAAAAAAAATACCACCATTTCCACTTCCCAAACCAAACCTAAAAATGGAGACATAAAGCCAAAAGAAATGAGGTGGAGAAGATAGCGAGGTAACGACCAGTGGGAGCTAGTAGGCTTATCTGAAGATTCTAGGGTTGTATAAGGAAGATCGTCACCTCCGTGAGGATCCAATTTGGGTCTTACGCTCCCTTGTGGTTTGGAGGCCAGGCAAGGTAGGGTCTCTTCTCCTGCCATTTGGCTAAGCTCCCTTCTACGTGTCCAAGGACTATTGATAAAGACAAACCCTACTCCATTCTGTCATATGATATGAGGCTATTGTGCCAATTTGTTCCTCAGTCCGACAATATAGTCGATTGTTAGACTAATTTGGATAATGAGATCCTCTACTCTCAACCACCAAACCACTAGTGATCTCAAATCCCACGATGTAGTAGATGCCTTGGGTCATTCATGGACCTGTTCCTTAACCTCAGCAATTCATCGACTCAATAATCCCCCTGACCAGTCTTCGTTCGTGCTACTGAAGCTTTTATCTTCAGAATCATGCTGTAGTTCCGTAAAGGCTAATCCCCTTCACAGTAATGTTCCCAAGGACGACCCACAAGGCTTTAATTTGGTCCTTGTTGGTTGGCTCTCAATTCCCTTCGTTCGGGCACTGAGTTCCCACTGGAAGAACTGGATCTAATTTACTCGGACCTTGGCCTTGGCTGTTGCAGCGTTGCTCTTGGATGAGACCTTAGATTTTGATTGTTCTCTCTTCTTGCCCGATGACGAACTTGTTGCATTTGCTGTACTGACGCCATGTTGAACTGACGAGTTCTGCTTGCTAGCATCCAAAGCAGGTGTAACGGCGACTATAGAATCTGTTGCTAGCAAGGAAATGTTGCTGGGGGAGCTAGAAGAGGCATCTGTAGTATCAATAGCCAGAGGTGGAACACTCAGCGGCTCCTCATTTATTTGAGAACTCAGGCTGCTAAATTTGTTGCTAAGTATAACAGCATCTAATGCTTCAATGGTTGGCTTTCCTGGCATTTCAAAGTTTTTACCAAGTTCCTGAAATTCAATAAGGCTCTTATCTTGTTCTTCAAACACTGGTTTAGCAGCTGCAGAACTGATCACCTCAGGAGAGTCATTTGTTGGAGAACAAGGCTGGGAGTCTGCTTTGCCATAATTATTATCTTCCTTAAGTATACGAGCAGCGACCGGCCTCCATTCCTGTTTAAATGGCTTTGAGCATTGGATTGATTTATGACCAAAGACTTTGCATAATTCACAAGCAGTAGGGAGCCATTCATATTCAATTAATTGTTGATAAGAAGTGCCATCATGATCTATGATTTCAATGGCTTGAGGAAGTGATGAATTTAAATTTAAATTCTCGGTCGAGCTGAGGTGGTTTTTACCTGCTGGTATGTTGCATGTATTGGGAAAGCAACCAGCTGGTGGAACACTTGGCTTCAATACATATTGTGAGGAGATATTACTCTGCGGTGGTGGACTAGGATACTTACCGTGGGCCATCTTCAATGGAGGAACATCTGCCTCAATGTTGTTCAGGACCTCAACATTGTTACATTGGAAGCCAAATCACCATTAAGCATCTCCTCATTAATTGCATTCGCCAATAGCCCATGGAGTTGCTGTCCACCTTTCATATAAGTCAATGCACGTGCAAGTGATTGCTTCAATGTCTCCTTAGTGGCAGCATCAACATGTGAAGCATTTGCGACTTTACTTACTTCCTTAGTGGCAGATACCTTTTCCTTCAACCCATCTTCTTGTGACTTCACTTGAATGTTATATTGCACAGCAGAGTTACCATTTGCTTTATCTTGTTGCGAAATCAATACAGCAGCCTCTTTAGCTTGTGGACTTTGTTCTTTAATGGTTTGATTAGCAACAACAGGGACCTTAATCAAATTGCTCTCAGTAGTAATATCAGCTTGGTTGGATGCCACAGAGTTCTTAGAGCTTTGCGAATCAAATCTAAGAGAAAGAATATCCGCTCTAAGCTCATCAAGAGTTCTGCGAGGAAACTTGGAAGGAAAGGATGGGAGAGAACTGGAGCATAAAGCAGCTCCTCTTACCGGCTTTCCAATACGTAGTGGTTTGATGTTCAATGGAGGTATAGGAGAGGATAAAGATTCGGAAGTAGCCTTATCCACTTCTATGCCACCATTAATAGCTTGAACCTTTCTAGCTTGAACCTGAATTGCAGTGCATCTGGAATCAGTAACTTAGAAGAAATGCTGCTTTGATTGTGGATAAGAAGATTGAACCAGATGAGTGTGATTAAATGATTGTTGCTTGCTATTATCCACAGGAGTTTTAGAGAGAGAAAGAAGAGTGAGAAGCTCTCACTATCGACGCTATGTATTTCCCATTAGTAAGGGTTACTCGGACCTAAGCCTTGGGCTTGGTCAACGGGCCTACAAATAACAATCTTTAGACTGAAGCCCTCAAATTATGAATTTTTTTAATTACTATTGGAAAAATGGTTTATATCTTTAAGAATTTATATATTTGGAAAGTAAATGATACAGAGACTTCATGGATAGAAAATCAAATCAAATATGGAGAGAGAAAAATCTAAGAAAAGTTCCATTTTTAAAACTAGTAATTTTTGTTTTTCTCATAAATAATTTTTATTTTAGCCAAGACAATAAATTTTATGACAATTAAAATATTTATGCCGTGGGGAGGCGCGGTGCTTTCCCAACGTGAACCAAAGCACCCAACAACTAAACAATTAATTAAACATTCTAATTACCAAACATGCTATGATAATTAGAAAATTTTTTTGGACCGTAAAAAAGCATGAACATTATTCTAAAAGAGAGAAACCCAGTCAAGGATGATCACAAAACAACTAATGCATGTGATTGAATTCAATCGTCAAAAACTTTTACACTTTCTTTGCGTTCATCAATAAACAATCATGTTTAATTAGAATCATCTAGGGAGAATGCGTTCAGATTCACAATCACACAATACATCTATACAAAAGAACACAAGCAAAAGATAGATACAAATAATAAATGCTATAAGCTAGCTATACACAATTGCCAACAAAACTTCCATTTTGTGAATCTTTCCTCTCAAAAGGAAAGAAGATGGATACAAATAATAAACGCTAGGTAAGTCATACAAAATTACAAGCAAAACTTCGGGTTTACAAATCTCTCCTCGCAGGAAACGGAGAAGATAATTCATGGATGGAAACACCGCCCTAACACTACCTCATTATAATTGTTGAGCTTTACAAAATATAAAACAGAACTTATTCCTAACCTTCCATTACAAAATATTTGGAAATATGTTCGGAATTGCAAGAAAGGACAGTCACCAAAACACGAAAAAACCAAAGAAGAAAACAAATTTACAAAAACAAGCCAAGTTCCATGTTAGAGTGGGTGGTAAAAAAGTTGAAGTCATGGTGCTGGACATTGAGTTGCTTCAACCAGGAATCAGCAGCACTCTGAAGATAGATCAGCCGTTCATGATCAAATGCATCTGGGTTCATCCAAAGATTTCCTTCCAACTTATACGTAGCCAGCCCAAAGGGAGGAAGAGAAATTTCACCACCGCCCTTGTTTTTAGATTTTCCTCCTACTATTTCTTCCACTACTCCGGAACAAGAAACATTTTTCCCAGTGGCTAAGTCATCCTCGAATACATTATCTGTGAGTTCAAAATCATTAAGCACTTAGGCATTGAGTTCAACTATTGACCATTTGGTCATGTTAGCTGTAAGTCAGAGATGATGAATTAAAAGCCTGGAGGCAGTGCAAATCAAAAAGAAGCCACTTTTCATTCGATAGTTTTGTATGTCTGCCACACTAGTGTGGTCAAGCAGATACTGATTTATGTTCATTTTTCATTTGGAACCATCTTATTGCCTTTCTTTTAATAATAACATCAAAATTTTTGAAAATAGTGAAATAAATAAAGAAATAAATGTTTCACTTTCTTACACTCACCACCACCCACTGCCTACACACCACAAGTTATGTCACACACTTAATCCATCTAACACCACAAAAACCAACGCTGGCACTCTCTACCACCACTATCAGACTTTTTTTTATTTGTTTAATTTCACAACGTTATGCACTAAAAACTATTGATGTAAACAAAAAAAAAAGATCTGACAAACATTAATAAAAATCACTCTCAAGTTTTTCAAAATTTTAGTAAACCACGTCTTTTTCTTTTTCTGAAATATCTGACGACACTGTGAAACTATATTTGGTACGTTGAAATGAAATGGAATCCATTCTCACTTTAGTATATTCTCATGTTTGATATCAAATAATTAAGTTGGAATGCTATTTCATGTGAATAACTATTCCCACATTAAGTGCGAAAAGGCATTCCACAATTTAAGTGATGAAATAACTATTTCATTGCAATCAAAATTTGACTCATAAATTGAAAAAAATAAAAATAAAAAATAAGCAACTACTTTGTAATAAAAAATTTCTCTCAATTTCTCCCTTGGACTGTAAGATGACTATTTTACCTATTGATCTTACTTTCGAACTAGATCCGAATTTAGGCTATAAAATGATTGTTTTACCCTTAGGTCCCTTTTTTTTTTAAATTCGTATTTCGGGCTTCAGAAAAGCCAATAAAAATATTCATTGATATTATTTAATAATTAAGTAAATTTTGATCTGATCTAAACTCGAGTTATAAAATAACTATTTTACCCTTTGGGTTCATTTTTTGCCCAAATTTGTATTTTGGACTTACCAAAAAGTAAAAAAAAAAATTCGATATGTTTATTAATAACTAATAAAATTTCATTTCAATCCGAACTCAAATTATAAAATGACGATTTTACCCCTAGACCATTTTTTGTTTAAATTCATATTCTAAGCTATCCAAAAGGTTAAAAAAAAAATATTCTTGACAAATTTCTTAATAGTTAAATAAATTTTAGCTCGATCTAAATTCAGACTATAAAATGACTATTTTACTCTTGTGCTCATTTTTTGGCAAATTTGTATTTTAGATATCCCAAAAGACTAAAAAATATTTATTGACGTGTTTCTTAATCGTTAAGAAAATTTTAGCTTAATTTAAACTCGAATTGTAAAATGACCATTTTACCCTGGGTTTTTTTTTTTAACTCAAATTCACAATCCAAAAATAAAGTTTATTTTTTAAGTTTTTAAAAAATTAATCTTAGTAATTTTTATTTTATTTCATTATATTTAAAATATGTAATCAAATTATGAAATTTTGAATAGTTATTTTATTCCCATTATTTTCATGTTAACAGCCAAACAAAGGAATAGAATGAATATTCCATTCATCCTCACAAACCATAACCTAAGGACCGCACTAATGGTTTTGAAATCATGTTAACCTTGTAGAGTTATCTGATAAAAGTAATAGATGTCCTTTTGCCCTAGGCTTTTACATAATTTTATTTTCGATGTAGATATTCTATTTATTCCTCTTTGATAGTATATGTGTAGACAAACAATCTAATGTAAATGGCTAACCGCCATATCTTTTTCAATATCCATCAATGTTATTTAATTGGCCAACTACGGGAAATTTAAAAATAAACAAATAAGGAAAGAAAGGAAAGACGAAGAAAAAGGGAAAAGGAAAAAGCACCTATTCTTGAAGAATGAATAAAAAAATAAGGTACAAATGAAAAAAATAGACAAAGTAATGGTTATATTGTCTCCACCTCCGCCAGTCAACAGCCCTCAGTGGCCAAGTTAGTCATAATTGACAACCAATGACATTCGACAATTCCTCCATATCTCAATCTCCACCAAAACAAGTACCGCATATGCTAATAGATGTGCTATTGTATCAAAACACATGTCTGTGTATGGGGTTCATATGCATAATATTCATAGATAAATATATATGTAATAAAAATGTATTAGAGATTATTAAGGACTAGGAAGAATTTACATAGATTTGGGCAGACCAATGAGAAACACAACCCATTTCTAGCAAACACTCATTGCCTACAACCAATGGAAGACCAATTTACGGAGAGGTCAAAAATAGAGAAAGGCAAGAGAAGCATGACCGGTAAGATAGTATGTCTATGAAGCCCAGATGTGGTTTTAACAAGACACCAAATCATAATTGACCACAGGAAATAAACAGATAATAGAGATTGAAACAATACATTACTATACAGGTTGGAATTTACAAGACTTCCACTTGTATTTGTGCCATTTAACCAATTGAAACATAAGAGTAACAAAATCCACAAAGCATGGAATTCAAAGTCTTAAAAAAAAAAAAATGGAAAAATATAGGAAATAAGATTTAAATGTTGTGCCTACTGAATCAAGACCAGATGATATCTTATAAACTGAAATAAATGCAGGTATTAAATGTTGAGTTGTAAACCACAAATAATAAGAAATCAAAGTGAAAGAAAGCCAATTTAAACCAGCCATTTTAATTGTCAAAGGTTCATCAATCTAGCTCAAGAAGCTTTTCAATAGTTACTTGAAACAATAACAATTTTAACTTAAATGTGTCCCCCTTTCTTCTGTTCACATAAATCATTTGATTATCCTCAAATGTAAATGGCTTCACCTTCATTTATTATATAAATTTTTTACCCATCCACAAGCCAATAGATTTTTATCCCAAGTTAAAAGTAGACTGCCAGATGGATAGATAGTCACATACCTTGGAATGATGAGGATAGCGTATGATAAGTGAGAAAGCATGTTGACAACTCCTTCACACTTCCTTTAGTTGGGATATGGTAAATGGGATACCTACTCGAATAAAAATTATGCAATAAATTCATCTAGATTTTTTAATTTATACTAAACAACATTGTAGACACACAAATTTTGGCTAATCAAATATTGCCAAGTGTCAAATAAAACCCAATTAAATTAACAAATCAAATCTTGCCACGTGGCTCGTGGAGCATTTCAACAAAGCTACACAAGTGGACGAACCACATGCCGCCACACGTGACAAGCTCTAAAGATAATTATCATTTCTTAATTTTTATCTCTTAAATAAATAAATAAGAGATAATTATTTAAGAATTATAATGATATCCAAATTACTTGATTTTTATCTCTTATTTAATAAATAAAATAATGAGATAATTATTTAAGTGGTTTGATGTTATCTAAAGTCTTGGATATTATCTATTATTTAATAAGTTAAATAGTGAGATAATTATCCTCGGGAGGTTGAATTCAACTATAACTCTCTCCCACACATCTATAAATAGAGGTCACTCCCAAGCATAAAAAAAAACACCCTTTTGCATACAAGGAGACTCTGCTGGATCAAGCTGCCAAAGCCCCCACAGACTCTCAAGCAACAAGAAGATACATGTGTTGATTCGAGATCAAGCTGCAAGCCCTCGCATCAACTTTTCGAAAAGAAGAATCAGAGGATTTTTATTTCTTTGATTAGAAATTATCAGAGATTGTATTCCACTTTCTATAAATCAATAAAATTTCAATTTGTTACTGCAATTTCTGTGCTTATTTCCAAACACGAAATTTGTGTGTACAAATTTCTGGCACGCCCAGTGGGACCATCTCTGCCTCTCATCTCTTCTTTCATCAAATCAAATCAACCAAAATCTTAATGGCTCCCAAGAACGACTATTCAAAGGTTCCAGATCTGAAAGCCGGAGGCTTCAAATCTGCCGCTGGCAACACTACTTCGAGGTTTACTGCTCAAAGCATGGGCCCAGTCACACGAAGTAAGGCAAAAGCTATGGCTGAAGCACTAAAGCAAGCCTCGCTGCTGCCAAAATCAACACCTGTTTTCAACTCAAGTTCGTTGAAAACAACATCCACATCATCAAGTCTTCCAGGAGGCAAAGAAGATACTATTGCTGTTGCTGCGGTAAAGCCGAAGGGAGACGTTTTTGTAATTTTGGAGAAAGCTCTGTCACATCTTTCCATGTCTCAAGGGTCTGACTCAAGTGTCAAGCTCTAATCTGGCCAAAAGGAAATTAATGATTCAAGCAATTCTGAATCCAGTTCCCCTCCAAAAACTCCGCAGTCAAAGTTCAAGCCGCATGATGATTTTGCTAATTCTCAAAGCTCGACAGCCATGAACGTGATGATGACGAATGCAACATCATTAGAGGAGCAAGTCAACTCGCTGTCGAAAATTTTGGAAAGCTTGTGCAAGGCGGTGCAAGAACGTGATCACCAAATTGAAGCAATCATGAACAAACTGAACAACATTGGAGAATCAAGTCAAGCTCCTGCTCTTCCAAAATCACAAGAAGTGGCAGAATCATCTAGCAAGCAAGATGAAACTCCAAAAAGCTTGCCAGTTTCTACTGATGGTTTCGTCCCTGTTGATCAACTGAAGGAGTTCATTTTGGGCACCCTTAAAGACAAAAATGAGGAAATGCCAAGATCTTCTCCCACATACGCCAAGCCTTACACCCGTCGAATTGATCAATTGAAGATGCCTGCTAGTTACCAACCCCCGAAATTCCAACGATTTGATGGCAAAGGAAATCTAAAGCAACATGTCGCTCACTTTGTGGAAACTTGCAGCAACGCTGGAACTGATGAAGATCTTCTAGTCAAGCAGTTCGTTCGAACTCTCAAGGGCAATGCATTGGACTGGTATTGCGATCTAAAGCCTAGCGCAATTGACAGCTGGGAGCAACTAGAGTAAGAATTTCTCAACAGATTCTATAGCACCTGTCGTACTGTAAGTATGATTGAGCTCACCAATGCTCGCCAATGAAAAGAAGAACCCGTCGTTGATTTCATCAACAGATGGAGAAATCTGAGCCTTAATTACAAGGATAGGCTGTCTGAAGCTTCAGCAATCGAGATGTGCATTCAAGGCACGCATTGGGAGCTTCGTTATATCCATCAAGGCATCAGGCCTAAAACTTTTGAAGAATTGGCTACTCGTGCTCATGACATGGAGCTCAGCATCGCTGCGAGTGGTAATCAAGGGCTGCCGATTCAAGAATCTCACAAGGGAGGAAGCAAGTTGGAAAACAATCGCAAAGAGGGCAAGATTTTCTCTAAATCAGCCAATAAAGAATCCATGTCTGTTTCCACCACACCGGTGAAAATTTCTACGTCAGCCAAAACTTCAAACAAACTTAAGAAGAAAGAGATGGAGAAGGTCGACTCCAAGCAAAGAAGAGGATGGAAGAGACCTACGCTTGAAGAAATGCAAGCAAAGGAATATCCATTTCCTGATTCTGAAGTTCCTCAAATGCTCGAGAATTTGTTAAAGCTAAAACTCATTGAACTTCCAGAGATGAAGCGCCCAGAAGAAGCCGATAAAGTTAATGATCCGAATTATTGCAAATATCATCGATTAATCAGCCATTCTACTCAGTGATGCTTCATTCTCAAAGAAAAGATTATGCAACTGGCAAGTTAAGGAAAGATCCTTTTAGAAGAAGAAAAGGAAGAAGCAAGCACCAACCAAACTGCTGCGATGGAATCTATTGATCTTACGCCGAAAAATTGATTCCTGACTTGTCAAGATTTGAAGTTCAATTTAGATCTTTCGATCCTGTTGAAATAATAATTCAAGACCATCTGCAAATTTTTGATACACCGTTATTGAAGTGCAAAAACGACACTAATGAAACAACAGACTCAGCTGAGGAAGGGTGGATGCTTGTTATTCACAAAAAAAAGAGCAAGTCAAAGTCTCATCACCCCCAATCATTCACTACAAACAGAAGTTTGTTAAATCCAATAAAAAGAAGCAGTGGAGGAAGAAAAAAGTTCAACAGCCAGTACCAACTACAATAGTTGAGACTTCCATTCAACCACAACGCACTCCCATCACTTTATGGGAGTTCTTTCCAAAATCTTGGCAGAGTGCTGATCAATCTGATCTTGAAATTGTTGAATGTTATGTAGTGAACATGGAAGAGCCAGCCGAGGAAAGAGTTGAGTCATCTCCAACACTCGTGCAAACACCAGAGGAACTTAGCTTCGAAACTTGTGGCGATACATCTGTTGCTGCTATGAAGAATTTGACTTTCTCAGACGAATATCTTCTGCTTGGCTCAACACTGCACAATCGCCCTCTTTTCATCTCTGGCTATACACGCGAACAAATGTTGAACAGAATGCTTGTTGATGGTGGATCAACAGTCAACATTCTACCTCTTCGCGTAATGAAGGAATTAAGCATTGGTGCGGAATAGCTGTCACACAGTCGCTTGATGATTCAAGGCTTTAATCAAGGAGGGCAAAGAGCGATTGGAGTAATCCGTCTCAACTTGCTTATTGATGACATGACATCAACTGCATTGTTTCACGTAATCGATGCCAGAACTTCATACAACATGCTGTTAGGACAGCCTTGGATCCATGAGAATGGTGTAGTTCCTTCTACTCTCCATCAGTGCCTCAACTATTGTCATGGTAATGAAGTTAAAAAGATTGTAGCTGATGAGAAGCCGTTCACTGAAGCTGAATCTCACTTTGCTGATGCTAAATTCTACTTGACACACATGGTGGTGGAAGAGTTACAACCAATTAATACTTCATCAACGTACAAGTTACAACGAACTGACAATCTGCAAGATGATCAGACTGGTAAGACTGTTGATCAAAAGAAGGGGATTAGTAAACCAATTGAAAGTGGCGATGAGAAATGCGGCATAAAAGCTTCTAAAAATGCCATTCCAATACTTCGCTATACGCTAAAGGCTCGAAGAGTTGATGATCAAGCCTTGGATGGACTAACTCTCCCCATCACCAACATCAAACAAACAAAGGTGACTACGCCAATCCCAGGATTTGTTTGGCCAACACAAAGTTCTAAAATAGAGCATGGTGACCTACCTTCTACACGCACAAATGAGGGCTTTGATCCAAATGCATACAAGCTTCTTGCAAAGGCTGGGTATAATCCGAAGGAGTCTTCTACTTTAGGAAAGCTACCACCAGAATCTAACGAACAAAATGCACATGGGTTGAATTCGACCCAAAAGATGTTAAGGCAAAAGGGATACGCCGTACAGAATTCACGTGCAGGACTTGGTTTCACTCCACCTGCTCCAATGAGTATCATCATGAAAAAATCAACCAGTTATATTACTGCCGAAGAAGATAAATCTCCAACTCCAGTTAAACCTTCAGTCTTTGATCGTCTAGAAGAAGCAAATCCACAAACGTCAATTGCTGATTGTTTCGAAGTGGCAAATCAAGAATATCAGTATTTGACCGCTTAAGAAAGGCAAAGTCAAAAGGCTCAGTCTTTGATCGACTAGGGGCAGAAAATTTGGCATCAAAGGAAGTTATTGTATCCCCTACACCTAGAAGATCAATCAAGAGTAGATTGGGAGTTGCTAAGAAGATCATTGAAAAAGAAGAAAAGATCGATGGCATCTTAGAAGACCTCAAAGATCTCAAAAGTAAAATACCATCCCGCATGAAGCGTCATACTACTTTAGTGGTGACAGCTGAAGAATAATTAAAGGTGAAGCGACAAACAATAATAGTCACGAAATTTTCTGCGGAAATGCCAAGAACCTTATCTGAAAAAGAAAACATTGAATACTTACTCCACATCAGTGTAAGTGATGGAGAAATTCAAGTAGAGGAGGAAGCTGAAGATGCTCCACCAGAACTTGAAGGTGTTAAGTCCACTGTTGATGATTTGAAAGAAATCAACCTTGGTACACTGGAAGACCCTCGACCCATTTATGTAAGTGCTTTCCTAAGTCCCAAGGAAGAAAAGGCTTATGTTGAGCTTCTCACAGAGTACAAGGATGTCTTTGCTTGGAGCTACAAAGAAATGCCTGGGTTGGACCCGAAAGTTGTTGTCCATCACTTAGCGGTGAAGTGAGGTGTCCGACCGATTAAACAAGCTCAACGTCGATTCCGACCGGATTTGATTCCAAAGATTGAAGCTGAAGTCAATAAACTCATTGAAGCTGGATTTATCCGAGAAGTCAATTATCCAACTTGGATTTCAAGTATTGTCCCTGTCAAAAAGAAGAATGGACAAATTCGAGTATGCGTTGACTTTCGAGATCTCAATCATGCTTGCCCAAAAGACGACTTTCCGCTCCCGTTGACAGAACTCATGGTGGATGCTACCACTGGTCACGAAGCCCTGTCTTTTATGGACGGCCCGTCTGGTTACAATCAAATTCGCATGGCACCGCGAGATGAAGAGTTAACAGCCTTTCGTACACCCAAAGGCATCTACTGCTACAAAGTAATGCCGTTTGGTTTAAAAAATGCAGAGGCCACTTATCAAAGAGTAATGCAAAAGATTTTTGATGATATGCTTCATAAAAATATCGAATGCTACGTGGATGATCTTGTAGTAAAGTCAAAAAAGAGGGCAGATCATCTTCAAGATCTAAAGAAAGTTTTCAACCGCCTACGTCGATACCAGCTCAAGATGAATCCTTTGAAGTGCGCTTTTGGTGTTACCTCTGGAAAGTTCCTTGGGTTCATTGTACGACATCGTGGTATTGAAATAGACCAAACAAAGATTGACGCTATCTTGAAGATGCCTGAACCGCGAAATATTCATGAGCTTAAAAGTCTACAAGGGCGATTAGCTTATCTTTGACGGTTTATTTCAAATTTAGCAGGTCGTTGTCAACCTTTCAGCCGACTAATGAAGAAAGGAGTTCCGTATGAATGGGATCAAGCATGCAGCAAAGCCTTTAAAAACATTAAAGATTATTCGATGAAATCACCAGTACTGGCCGCTCCTATTCCTTGGAAGCCATTGGTTCTATACATTGCTACACAAGAACGGTCTGTTGGTGCTTTACTTGCTCAAGAAAATGAAAAGGGAAAAGAAAATGCCCTTTACTAACTTAGCAGGATGATGACCCCTAACGAGCTAAATTACTCGCCAATAGAGAAGATCTGTTTGGCCCTAGTGTTTGCAATTCAAAAGTTACGGCATTATTTTCAAGCTCACACTGTGTATCTTATCTCTAAAGCCAATCCCGTCAAGTACATCATGTCAAAACCAGTTTTATCTGATTGACTAGCTAGATGGTCTCTTCTTCTTCAAGAATTTGAGATCATTTATGTGCCTCAAAAGGCAGTTAAAGGACAAGCCTTAGCTGATTTCCTAGCTGATCATCCTATACTTGCTGATTGGGAGCTATCAGAAGAATTGCCAAACGAAGACGTCCTCTATGTAGAAGTTCACCAACCATGGAAGATGTACTTCGACGGAGCTATTCAACGCAGTGGGGCAGGAGCTGGTATAGTGTTTCTCACTCCTGAATAAGACGTGTTGCCTTACGCCTTCACTCTTACACAGCTCTGTTCAAACAACGAAGATGAATACCAAGCACTCATACTTGGGTTGGAAATGGCAGTCGACATGAAGCAGTTGAAACTCAGTGTATATGGAGATTCAAAATTGGTAATCAACCAGCTGCTAAACGTTTATGAAGTAAGGAAACCAGAACTTGTTCCTTATTATAATTATGCAACCCAATTAATAGCATGGCTTGGCGGCGTCACCTTGGAGCATGTCCTAAGAAAAGATAACAAATAAGCAGATTCTCTTGCTAAGCTTGTTTCAACACTTGCATTGCCTGAACAAGAGACACAAATTTCAATTTGCCAAAGATGGGTCACTCCTCCACTCTTCGATGATAAAGACAACGATGAAAGGGATGTTAATGCAATATCGATTTTCGAAATCGAAGAAAATGACTGGCGTCAACCTCTTATTGATTATTTGCTCCATCAAAAGTTACCAGAAGATCCACGTAGAAGAACTGACATAAAGCGTCGAGTTTCAAGGTTCATTTATTATAATGGTACACTTTATCGTCGCTCATTCGAAGGATTATTTCTCCGCTGCTTAGGAGAGGTTGAAGCCATTCAAGCTCTAGAAGAAGCTCACTCTAGTGTATGTGACGCTCATCAATCTGGTCCAAAACTACACTTTCGAATCAAAAGAATGGGATATTACTGGCCTACAATGGTAAAAGATTCTATGGAATACGCCAAAAGATGCCAAGCTTGTCAATTCCATGAAAATTTTATACATCAACCGCCCGAACTGCTCCATCCAACTGTCACTTCTTGGCCGTTTGATGCATGGGGGCTGGATGTAGTAGGGCCACTGCCTAAGTCTTCTGCTAGTCATTTGTACATCTTGGCAGCAACTAACTACTTTTCTAAGTGGGCTGAAGCTATACCATTAAGAGAAGTTAAAAAAAGAAAATGTTGTAGACTTCATTCACACTAATATTATTTTCAGATATGGTGTGCCGCGATATATCATCACTGATAATGGAAAGCCTTTCCACAATAGTTTGATGAACAAGTTATGCGAGAAGTTCAACTTCAAACAACACAACTCTTCAATGTACAATGCACCTACAAATGGTCTCGCCAAAGCATTCAACAAGACTCTTGGAAATCTGTTGAAGAAAGTGGTTGCAAAATCAAAACGAGATTGGCACGAGAGAATTGGAGAAGCTCTTTGGGCTTATCGAACAACATATCGAACATCAACACAAGCTACTCCTTATACTTTAGTGTATGGTGTGGAAGCTGTTCTCCCCCCCGAGTGTCAAATCCCATCATTACGGATTGCTCTTCAAGAAGGTCTCACTCAGGAGGAAAAATGCTCGCCTGCGATTAGAAGAATTGGAAGTACTTGACGAGAAGAGACTTGAGGCACAGCAACGCTTAGAATGTTACCAAGCTCGTCTTTCTAGAGCATTTAACAAGAGAGTCCGTCCTCGATCCTTCCAGAAAGGAGACTTGGTACTTGCTGTGAGAAGACCTATCATCACCACTCACCGCACTGGCAATAAATTCAATTCCAAATGGGATGGCCCGTATGTCGTGCAAGAAGTCTACTCAAATGGGGCATACAAGATAGTTACTGAAGATGGCTTGAGAATCGGCCCCATAAATGGCAAGTTCTTGAAGCGTTACTATCCCTAAAACATGTACTACTCCTGGCCCGCATGAGTATAAGCTGTGAAAGGCACAAAAAAAAAAAAATTGAACTACGCTTGGCTTGATCCCATCTTGGGTACGTAGGCAACTTGGAGTCTGTTCCCAGTTCAGTCATTCACAAAAAAAAAAAAAAAATTCTTCCATTTATTTTTTCATTGTAATGAACTACGCTTGGCTTGATCCCATCTTGGGTACATAGGCAACTTGGAGTTTTTCCAAGTTCAGTCATTTATTCAAAAAAAAAAAAAATTACTCATTCCTTATTGTTATGAAGTACATTTGGCTTGATCCCAATTAGGTACGTAAGCAGTTTGGAATTCTATTTTCAAACTCAATCATTCATCCATTACAAAAAAAAAAAAAAAAATCACAAAGTGCAAGATTCTTATCAAAATAAATAACTTATTCCAAAAAGGAAAGAGTCTGCATTACATCTAAAAAAAAAATAGCAACTAAGGGAAAAGCTTGAAGTCTCTCAGTTCATTGCGTCTTGCTTCTAGCATTTGCTCTATGTTTGCTAAGCATCGGACATCCTCATCGCTTAAAACGGGCTTGCTTTCAATAGCAGAAATCTCTTTCCTGAGACTGGACGCAGTAGCTTGTAACTTGGATAGCTCTAATCTCTTATCAGAAATTTGTATCTCTGATCCCTTCATCTGAGTGGTAAGAGCATTCAACTTCTCTTCCAGCTGCTCTTTTTCAAGTTTGAACGCCATGACCGTGGTCTCAAGAGATTGCAAGTCTTTGGCCTGTATACCTTCTTTAGCTTCAATATCAGAGAGTTCATTCTTGGTCTTCGTCAGCTGTTCATCATGTGATTGTTGAGACATTTTCTCTGCTGAAGAAGATCGGCTAGAATTGTAGAGTTGGAGATCACGAAAAAGTCCCATCAATAAATTTCTTAAAGAAGACAAATTCGAAACACTAACTCTTTCCATTTCCTTTAACACCTTTTCAGCTTCCTCTTCAATCGTGTGAAGATGAGTCAAGCTAAATCTACCTATTTTCTGAGATAGGCCATTCCATAACAATATAAGGTAGGTACGTTGACAATTAGAAATCAAGCCATCTACCTTGAATATAGAAATAGTTGAAAGGGCAGGATCCATGGGTCTCATAGAAGTTTGTTGAATCACTTCTACAGGATGATCTTCAACAATAGGATGAGAAGTTATAGTATCTGCGACTTTGGAAACTTCAGGTTGAGCAACCAATATATCGAATGAATTTGGCCCATCAATAAATTTCTCATTCTCTTCCAAAATTATATCATCCACCTCAGTAAACTCATCGTTGTTTCCCAGCTACAAGTAAAAGCTTAGATTAATAAAAGGGATCATGGAGAATATATATTACAAAATAAATTTTACAAAAAAAAAATAATAATGATAATACTTACTTGATTCCCGAATTCTTCTAGAGGCAAAGAAAGGTTTGAGGTATTAGCGAATATGTCATCCAAATCAAGATTAATATCTTCCAATTCAAAAGCTGTGGTTTTCTTTTAGGACGTTTCCAATGGCGATCACCTCCACTAGAGTTATGTTCGTCATCAGGTGGTAAGCAATTTTGACTATTCTTAACTAATGATCCCTTGTTCGAGATTTTTGCATCTCTCTTCGCCATGCCTTCAAGCACATCTCTAGCATCAACATGCTTTTCTCTGAAGACTGGTGTATGTTCAATAACTTTCCTCTTATTCTTCTTCAAAATTGCAACGGAAGGATTAAGTTTTGGAATTTTTATGACAAGACTAGAACTTTTCCCGCAATAATTACTTGAACGTTTTGCCCACCACCCAACATAGTTCTTCGTAGCAAGACTTTTGGAAGAATATGCTGGAATCATAAATTTGGCGTTGGTGCCCAATTGAATACGAGATTGCCAAAGTTGAGCTATTTCTGCTACAGTCCCAGACCCAAGATCAATCTTCAACTTCCCAAGAATGCTTTGACAAAAGTTAAATTGTCTGGCAAATCTTATGGGACTATAAGACTCCACAATAAGCTCATCTCCTCGACGTAAAGTCAAATAGCTACAACGAATACTAATAATGTAGTCATCCCATGGAGCTGGCTGATTTCCGGTATCAACTAAAGATATATCCTTCTCCTTACCCAAGAATAAAGATGAAAAGTTGGAAAGATCAGCATTTTTAAGAAGGATTCGAGCCTCCGTATCATCGAAATGCTTGGCCATTTTCTCACCAGAAAATTTTCACCATTCGAGCACCACTTTGCGGACGAGAAGATGCAAAATAGCAGTCAAAATAATGACCAAGCCATCCATAAACATAATGGATTGGGAATGCCACATTACATTTGCTGGGAAATGGAGATGAAGAAATTTCTCCTAAACCATGATAGATACTTGCAAGAACTGGCACTGCTAAAGAGAACTTCTCACCACGAGCCATCATACTTGCTACTTTGAAAACACCAGGACGAATGTTGTCAATTTTAACAGTAGGAAAGACAAATCTACATAGCCAACAAGATAAAAGGGCAGCTAGATAAATCTCTTCTCTAACGCTTGCCTTAATGGCTAAATCATCAAAGGCTCCTTCTTCTTCCGTGGGACGTTGAACTAGTTCATTTATGATACCCGAAGGATTATAACGGGTCATTGGCTTGTTAAACCTCTTTTTGTTTACTCTTTTGGGAGGTGCTGCATATCTTTCAGGTCCTCTAAACCAAAATTTGACCCAATCATGAGTTTTAACTTCACCATCCGCACTCTCGTGATAAAGTTTATAATATGCTGAGAATAAATACTTGCAGCTCGGGGGAAAAAATAATGTCTTGTTCTTATCAAAGCCTAATAATTCTTTTCTGGATGGGATAACTTCATCATAAAATATACCTTGAACTGATAAGCCACCAATATTGCACAAATCCCATAAGGAGATGGATAGCTCTCCCGTTGGAGTATGAAAAGTATTCGTTGAAGAACACCAAGATTCACAAAGCGATCGAATAAGATTGTCGCTATGGTCATAGGTGAATAAAGAAACGTAAACAGCATCGTATATACCTGCTTTGGTCAAAATTCTTTTATGACGATTGAGTATATCTTCTAACCATTCCCAATATTTGGGAATATAGGAGAATTCACCGAAGTCAAAAGGAGAAGTGTCCCAAGAAGTTTCTTATTTGTCAATACGATCACCCAATAGCGTAAAACGATCAGCATCATAATCTTTAGAATGAAGAGAATACTGCAAGAACAACGCTTCTGAAGAAATAGTGGTTGAATTACTATGATCAAATAAATCACTCCTCAAAGCAATACACCATCGCGTCAGGTGAGGCGAATCAACAGAAGGGGACCAATTGTGAGAAAAGTAGCCAATAATTGGATCGAACACTGGTAAGTCCAAGGCCGTCATAGGATCACCGTCTTCTTTAACAATAGAGACTATCTTCTGGTCATGACGTGAATAATTTTTGAAGGTAACCATGATCTGAAAAGAAACAAAGGTTCGACGCTAAGGCTTTCAATTGATGAAAACTGCCTTTGACAATGAATCCTAATGTAAAATGAATAGTACCATCTTCGAAAGGTTCCCAGGAAAGATTGGAGGGGTCACATCGGTCCCACTTAAAATCCAATCTCCTAGATAAAACTTAAATAAGTTCCCAGGAAAGATTGGAGGGGTCACACTGGTCCCACTTAAAATCCAATCTCCTAGACAGAACTTAAGCAAGTTCCCAGGAAAGATTGAGGGGTTCACATCGGTCCCACTTAAAATCCAATCTCCTAGACAGAACTTAAATAAGTTCCCAGGAAAGATTGGAGGGGTCACATTGGTCCCACTTAAAATCCAATCTCCTAGACAGAACTTAAGCAAGTTCCCAGGAAAGATTGGAAGGGTCACATCAGTCCCACTTAAAATCCAATCTCCTAGACAGAACTTAAATAAGTTCCCAGGAAAGATTGGAGGGGTTACATCGGTCCCACTTAAAACCCAACCTCCTAGACAGAACCTTCTTGAACATGTATGCATTCGTACTACAACATTGCATTCTCGAAAAACAAAGAATCTTCTGGTCATACAGTGAACAATCATTGAAAGCAACCATTATTTGAATAAAAGCAATCTCAATACCGTACGAATCTAATAAAGAGATCCTAAAGGCCTTCAATGCAGTCCCCAAGTCAGCTCTAAAAGTTCTGGTGGCACGAACGACAGCTACCACGAATATCTTTCAGCCCCGAGTTCTTGCCGAAGATGAACTCAAAGGCTCTGGCTGATGTAGACGCGAACGGTTGCTACCACGAATGTCTTTCAGCCCCGAGTTCTTGCCAAAGCCGAACTCAAAAGCTCTGGCTAATGTAGACACAAACGGCTGATGTCACGGACGTCTTTCAGCCCCGAGTTCTTGCCGAAGCCGAACTCAAAGGCTCTGGCTGATGTAGACGCGAACAGTTGATGTCACGGACGTCTTTCCGCCCCGAGTTCTTGCCGAAGCCGAACTCAAAGGCTCTGGCTGATGTAGACCCAAACGGCTGATGTCACAGACGTCTTTTAGCCCTGAGTTCTTGCCGAAGCCGAACTCAAAGGCTCTGGCTGATGTAGACGCGAACGGTTACTACCACGAACGTCTTTCAGCCCTGAATTCTTGTCGAAGCCGAACTCAAAGGCTCTGGCTGATGTAGACGCGAACAATTGTTACCACGAATGTCTTTTAGCCCCGAGTTCTTGCCGAAGCCGAACTCAAAGGCTCTGGCTGATGTGGACGAGAACAGCTGCCCTCACGAATGTCTTTCAGCCCTGAATTTTGGTCGAAACCACATTCAAAGGCTCTGATTGATGTAGACACAAACCGATGTTGGCATGAAAACTTTAGCCCAATGTTGGAGATGCTACAAAGAAAAAAAAAGAGTTAAAAAAAAAAGAAAGATTGGAATTTCAAAAAGAGAGAGAAAAGAAAAAAAAAAGTAGATTGGAATTAAAAAAAAAAAGAGTGCATATTGGAATTAAAAAAAAAAAGAGTGCATATTGGAATTTAAAAAAAAAAAAAGAAAAAAATGTTTACCTACCAGGAGAAAGAAGTTTGGTGTAAGCTTTGAGCACTGCCGAGAGAGAACAAAATAATTAACTCCCAGATGAGAAGATTTGCAGCTCTTAAGCCTTAAAGAAATTGTTTCAATTGATTCAAAGTTAATGATGTGAGGCCACTTATATAGAATTTTAAATTGAATCATAGTTCAAGAGTGATTCAGATTGCTTTGGAGTTTGAGGTTCAATACAAATACACTTTGGAATCAAATCTATCACGAGGAGACTTGTTCTACAGTTAGTGTTTGGAATCAAGTTTTTAATGACCATACTTCCTTATAAAGTTTGGAATTATGGTTAAAAACAAAATAAATTCTGATTCCTAACAAATTTTGGAATTAGAGAAAATTTCGTGGAAGCAAAATCTCATTCTTAAAAATTTTGAAATTAAAAAATAAATTTAATTTCTTCCATGAAAGAAATATTTTAATTCCAACTCAAATTTGGAATTCAAAATAAATTCAAATTCATTATTTTAATTTCTATTATAGAAAATTGAAATATTTGAAGTGTGACTTGCATCAAATTTCAAAAAAAAAAAAAAAAATTTATCATTGTACAAGAATTCAAAATGTTCTAGTCAATGGTATCAAATCTTCAGATTTGAGACCCGCTCACTCTTCAACACTACCGCAATGTGTACGTGATCAAGTCTCGAGGGGGCATTTGTAGACACACAAATTTTGGCTAATCAAATATTGCCAAGTGTCAAATAAAGCCCAATTAAATTAACAAATCAAATCTTGCCACGTGGCTCGTGGAGCATTTCAACAAAGCTACACAAGTGGACGAACCACATGCCGCCACACGTGACAAGCTCTAAAGATAATTATCATTTCTTAATTTTTATCTCTTAAATAAATAAATAAGAGATAATTATTTAAGAATTATAATGATATCCAAATTACTTGATTTTTATCTCTTATTTAATAAATAAAATAATGAGATAATTATTTAAGTGGTTTGATGTTATCTAAAGTCTTGGATATTATCTATTATTTAATAAATTAAATAGTGAGATAATTATCCTGGGAGGTTGAATTCAACTATAACTCTCTCCCACACATCTATAAATAGGGGTCACTCCCAAGCATAAAAAAAAAACACCCTTTTGCATACAAAGAGACTCTGCCAGATCAAGCTGCCAAGCCCCCACAGACTCTCAAGCAACAAGAAGATACACGTGTTGATTCGAGATCAAGCTGCAAGCCCTCGCATCAACTTTTCGAAGAGAAGAATCAGAGGATTTTTATTTCTTTGATTAGAAATTATCAAAAATTGTATTCCACTTTCTACAAATCAATAAAATTTCAATTTGTTACTGCAATTTCTGTGTTTATTTCCAAACACAAAATTTGTGTGTACAAACACATCCAGATATTTTAATTTATACAAGGAAATTTAATATAGAAAACACATTTTTAGAAATAAGATAGAAGAGAGTACCAGACATGCCTTATATAGCTTACAAAAGGAAACACAACACCACAATGCATATTGACGCCAAGATATATATATATATCTCTCTCTCTCTCTCTCTGTGTGTGTGTGTGTGTGTGTGTGTGTGTGTGTGTGATCATTACAACGAAACAAATAATGACCAACCCCAAACTCATCAAGTTCCCCATGCTATGTTCCTAATCTAGACAGGCATCTGTGGACTAGGCTCCACAATGGATGGCCGAGGCAATAATGTATGATTGAGTCCATCAATCATGCTGAAAAATTTGTCAAGGCCTCCAAAGTCTACTTACTTATGGAACCAAGGCACTGCGATGCTATGGCCTCACAATTAGGGGACTGACATTCCTTAAAAATATAAATAAATAAAATAAAATAAAGAGCCAAGCTAAAGAGGCGTACATCATATTGGAGATCAACTTGTTGCATATGGCAGGTCGTGTCTCTAGATGAATTCAAATATTGACAAACAATTAAAATGAAGTCTAAAAGAGGGCATATCTGTCATTGAGTTGATCTTGCCCAGCAATAGATTAACATTGTTAAAAAGTGCCTGCTGATTAAAAAAAAAAAAAGTATGCACAAAATTGCTTCACAACTAAATTTTCAAAGAAATGAAATTGATTTCACAAAAATGGACTGTCGAAAGAAAGGCTACAATATCCATTTAGTGATACTAGCACCTCATACAGCCTCAAACAGTGACAAATTAGAGTTATTTGGGCGAGTGCACTACATTCTATGTGAAGTATCCATGAGATACCAACTTTGGGTGGGGGCCAAAGGAGTACATTTTTGCTTGGTCCTAAGGAAGATCTAGGACCATTCCTCTTGGACCTGGACTAATAGGCTCCAATAAGTGACCAATGATAGGAACCAGGTTCACTGAGCCAAAAAAAATAGGAGCAAGGTTCAAACTACTTCACCATAGCTGATCAAAGTTCTACTGATGGCCAGATGGAAGGGGTCATGTATGATGTTGTAAAAAGCACAAATATGGGATATAGACATGATATGAGTATGGATACAAATACGATAATTTTCAAAAAATGAAGATATAAACACGACAAGGATATGGCAAAAAAATGTAGTTTTATATATTTTTATTAAATATATATATATATATATATGAATATAACATTCACAACAAAAATAAATCAATACATAATTTAATATAGAAAACATAACAAACTATGGGACAGAAAATTTTACGATTTCAAGTGTTTTGGCTACCCAAATTTAGGTTAGTCTTAATCATATGTTTAAAAAGATGACAAAACAATTGGATATGCCACTTAGCATGCATGTCTGACATGTATTTCAAAGTATCCACAAAGTATGTATGTCGGATATGGACACGTCACCCACTTTGAAGTATACATGATTCATAGGTGGTGTGGTGGCTAAGGGAAAGATAACTACCAGACGAACATGGATCATTGAATCTACTAAAATTGTTAGGGAAAAAAATGAGCGTTTCGTTTGTTGGTATGGAAGAGCACAAAATGATGGTTCTCACTGTGGCTTTAAGAACAATAGGCCATTATGCTAAGAGTGGTCCCAGAGGATGCTTGGACCGTCACAAAAAATGCACGATGATTAAGCCATCCAAAAGCAATATATATGCAGGATTCCAACACCTTCAAATTCCATAGATGAAAAATAAAAGAGATTCTTTTGAAATTTCTTCAAGCTTGCCATAGCCTAAGGATACTCAATTTGCCTTCCTTCACCCTTTCATAGTCCTATTCAGTGTTGGTTTATTTGCAACCTAACCTCTCCGCAGTTGGTAAATAACATCTTGTGTTGTCATTGTTAGAATCCTTGAAATATTCTAGGATAGCTATGATTTCATTCATGAGTTGTGATTATATTTCCTAAATTGATGTGTATCCTAATAGGAGGATTATTTCCTAATTTGACCGTAACTCATCAATATAAATACAATATGAGGGAGATGAGGAAAATAACTCATTCTCCTAATTTACTCTGGTATTATTCAACTTGGTATCAGAACAATTCTATTGTTCTTCACCAAAAATTAAAAAAAAAAAATCTGACCGTCAACGACAGCTAGGTGTTTGCTGTCGGCACCCACTGATCACAATTAGTCCTTCTCGCCGATTCCAGTCGGAGAGAAATTCTTTGCCGATAACTCCGATCAGTTCTCGTTGATTCCAGTGTTCCCCGTCAGTTTTAATTGGTGATATCAGTCGTCGACTATTGATCTCAGGTGACGACTCCTTGATGCGAATAAACACATGCAATTCGTGGAGTTCTCTCTTGCCGATGCTCGTGATTCTCGTCGCCTTCAGATGAATTTGCTGCTCACAGCTCTCGTTCGTTGCCCATGCTTCGTCGCCCAGATGATCTGACTTCGTTCACGTTCTTACTTCGTTGTTTGCTGCTTCTCTTGCTCGTTGATCGTCGGTCCTTGTTCCTCCTCAGTCACTATCGTTGGATCTTGTCTGGTCGGCGTTGGTCCTTACTGGGTCGAGGCTGTTTGGTTGCTTCATTGCCTTTCTGGTGCAGGTCTTTACTGATTTGCTGGAAATAATCTATTTGATTCTCGGTCTTGGTTCACTGCCACAATTAACTTTATAACAGCCTTGAGGGTTGTTTGGTTTACATTTATTAGAGATGGTTTCTAATGAAATTAAGAGTGTTGGTTCTAGATCTCCTTCTATCAAGCCTGTCATCCCAGTTGATAGTCTTTCAAAATCTATCTCATGTGAAAGGTTGAATGGTACGAATTATTTGACATGGTCACATGCTGTTCGGGTTTTCTTGATTGGTCGCCAATTGGAAAATCATATTACAGATCCTTCTCCTAATTCCAAGTCTCCTTCATATGCACAATGGAGGGCTTCAGATGCTGTTGTTATGAGTTGGATCTGGCATAGTCTGCAGCCTTCGATTTTTCGCATGGTTGCTTTGTGTAATTCTTCTAAAGCCAGTGGGATTCACTGGCAAATTCGTTTTCCCAAAAGAGTAATACTTCAGATGTCTTTGAGGCATATGAAAAACTTTTCACTTTTTACCAAGGTACTCAACTATTATCTAACTATTACAGTAATCTCAGAGCTTTAAGAGATCGTCTTCTACAATTTCATCGCTTTCCAGAAACCAAGGCTGAGATGATTCGACAATGGGATGAGCTTATGACAGTTCTGCTTCTTGCTGGCCCCAATGATAATCTTCGCAGTTACAGGGATAATCTTTTGGTATGAGAGACAATCCCTTCTATGGCCAATGTTTATTCCCACCTTCAACGTTCTTCCTTGGGCCATCATTCTCAACTAGTTTCCTCTGGTGGGTTTGATTCTACTGATCTCGTTAGGGGTTCTGGTGGTAGAGGTTCTCGTGGTAGATCTCATAGTTCTCGTGGTGGTTCTCGTGGAGGTTGCCGTGGTTCTGGACGGGGCAAAAAGAAATGTGATCATTGTGGAGGCACTAATTACACTAAACCATACTGTTGGAAGAAGTATAGTCGTCCTGAGCAAGCTAATCATGTCACTACTGCGCCCACTGGTACTGATTTTTTTGCACAGAGCACTTCTGGTTTGAGTGATTCAGCTCCATCTAGTACTACTTCTCCAAGTCCCTTCACTCCTGCTGAGTTGGAGGCTATTGTATAGGCTCTTCGCACCTCTCGCTCTTCTACTGCTACTTTAGCACAGTTAGGTAGTATCACTTGCTTTACTTCTCAATCTTCCTCTCAATGGGTTATTGACTCTGGTGCCAGTGCACATATCTCTGATAACTCTTCGCTATTTTCTAACTTAGTTCCTACTACTCACAATATTATCTTAGTCGATTGATCCTCCCGGCCTAAGGCTGGTAAATGATATCTTCACCCTTCTCCCTCCTTATCACTATCTTCTAGTCTTTTTGTACCTAATTTTTTATTTAATTTGTTATCAGTTAGTCAATTAACTAAATCTTTGAACTATTCTATAACATTTTCTCCTCCTTTTTGTGTTTTTCAGGATCTCAAGACACAGAAGACGATTGATTCGGGATGTGAACGAGCTAGTCTTTACTATCTTGATCCTACCAATTTTCAATCTTCTCATTCAGCCTTTGGTGTAATCGTGTCTTCTTTCCAATGGCATTGTCATTTGGGTCATCCGTCATTAGCTCGTCTTAAGCTTGCTGTTCCTAGTTTAAGGTCCATTTCAAATCTTGAGTGTGAGGCTTGTCAACTTGGCAAACCTCATCCTAGTTTGTTGTTGAGTCATAAAAATAGTCATACGTCTCAACCATTTGATGTAGTCCATATGGACATTTAGGGTCCTTCAAGAGATGCTTCTATTAATGGATTTTGGTATTTTGTTATTTTTGTTGATGACGACTTGGTTGTTTTTAATGAAAAATCATTCTGAACAACCCGCTATTATTTTAAAATTCTATAATAAGATTTTAACTCAATTTGATAAAAAAAATCAAAATCCTCTGTTTTAATAAGGCTCTTGAATATACTCAGTCTATCATAACCTAATTTTGCATTGAACAGGATATTCTTCATCAAACTTCATGTGTCTATACCTCCCAACAGAATAGTGTTGCTGAACACAAACATTGACATCTATTATATATTGCCTATGCTCTTTGTTTTCAAATGACTATTCCAAAACAATATTGGGAGGATGCTGTCTTGACTACATGCTATCTTATTAATTGGGTTCCTTTCCCTCATCTTGGTAATCATTCTCCTTTTTCTCTTTTGTATCTTTCTGTTACTCTTTTTACTCTTCCACTCCATACCTTTGGTTGTGTTGCTTTTGTTCATAATTTAGATCCTAGTTTAAGCAAACTTTCTTCTCGTGCTTGTCATTGTGTCTTTCTTGGTTATTCTCACACTCAGAAAGGTTATCGTTGTTATCATTCTCCTTCTCATAAATATTTTGTTAGTGCTGGTATTACCTTCTTTGAGTCTACCTCTTACTTTTCTCATGAGGGGGAGTCTTATCTCCCCTTTCGAGAGGGAGAGTCATCTCACACTACACAGGTTTCCTTTACTGACCTGCCAGCCATTTTTCAAATGTGTCACCATCTGCTGATTCTAGTATGCTTCCACCCTTACAGATATATCAACGCCGTAATCATCCTGGACCAGTTACTTCTATCCCTGTGGATCCTGAGCCTACTCCAATTGCTGTGGACCCTGAACCTCTTGAGACACCTGTTGAGACCGAGTCTCTTGAAATTGATGATCTTTCCATTGCCCTCAGGAAAGGTAAACGTTTGTGTACTCAACATCCTATTGTTAAACTTGTCTCATATCATCGCATATCACCTCGTTTCCAGTCCTTTGTTTGTGTCTTGTCTTATGTTTCTCCTGCCACATCTTATAAGCAAGCATTATTATCACTTGACTGGAAGAGAGCAATAGATGAAGAGATGCAGGCATTACAACATAATCATACATGGGAGCTTACCACTCTTCCACCTGGGAAGAAGATAGTAGGATGCCGATAGGTGTACACAATGAAATATTTACTAGATGGATCTATTGAGAAACTTAAGGCTCAATTGGTTACTAAAGGATACACTTAGACCTATGGTGTTAATTATCGAGAGACCTTTTTCACCAATGGCTCATCTTAATTCAGTTCACTTTTTACTTGCAATTGCAGTGTGTAAGTCGTGGCCTTTATTCCAATTGGATGTTAAAATATGCTTTTTTGCGTGGTGAACTTTAAAAGGAAGTTTATATAGATCAGCTCCCTGGGTATGTCACAACAGGGAGTGAACATTTGGTTTGTCGCTTACATAAGGCCTTATATGGACTCAAGCTATCTTCACAAGCATGGTTTGATTGATTTAACTCTGCCCTTCTTAGCTATGGTTTCAGGCTATCCACATCTAATCACTCAATATTTGTGTTAGAAATCTTCTGGTGTTATTATTTTGGTTGTATATGTGGATGATATCATTATCTCAGGTGATGACACTAAGGGCATTTCTGCATTGAAAAGTTATTTAGGGAAGCAGTTTAAGACAAAAGATCTTGGCGCATTACGCTATTTCCTAGGAATTGAGATTGCTCGTTCCTTATAAGGTATCTCATTATCTCAAAGAAAATATATATTGGATTTACTCTCTGAGACTGGTCTTTTGGGATCTCATCTTGCTGATACTCCCATGTATACCTCTGTTCAGGTAGATTCTGAGAGTAGTGAACCATTCTCTGATATTGACAGATATCGTCGACTTGTGGGTGCTGATTTATCTCACCATAGCACGGCCTGATATTACATATACTGTTGGAGTAGTTAGTTTAGTCAGCCTCACTTTGATGCTGTGTGTCGAATTTTGAGATATTTGAAGAATTCACCTGATCAAGGTTTACTCTATCGGTCTTCCACAATAATAGACGTGATTGGATATAATGATACAGACTGGGCTGGTAATCGTTCAAATCGGAGGTCTACTTCTGGATATTGTACCTTTGTTGGTAGCAATCTTGTTACTTGGCAAAGTAAGAAACACCATGTTATAGCTCAGTCTAGTGCAGAGACTGAGTATCGTGCCATGGCTCATACTACATCTGAAATGCTTTGGTTCGTTCTCTTCTTTAGGATTTTGATCTTTCAATTCCGGCTCCGATGTCTATGTTTTGTGACAATCAGACTGTAATATTCATTGCTAATAATCCTATATTCCATTAACGAACCAAGCACATTGAAATTGATTGTCACTTCATTCGAGATCTCTTACTTAAGCACAATATTGCTACTCCATTTGTACGCTCTGATTCTCAATTGGGGATATTCTCACAAAACCATTAACTCGACCTTTGTTTCAAAAGTTGTCCACCAAATTGGGCATTTTGACCTCTATGCTCTTGTTTGAGGGGGAGCATTAAAATCCTTAGAATATTCTAGGATAGCTGGGATTTGATTCATGAACTGTGATTATATTTCCTAAATTGATGTGTATTTTAATAGGAGGATTATTTTCTAATTTGATTATAACTCATCAATATAAATACAATATGAGGGAGATGAGGAAAATAACTCAATTCTTCTAATTTACTCTAGTATTATTCAACTGTCATAAATAATTTGTGGTAAGCATTACAATGGTGGGACCCCCATTTGTTCACGTCAAGCTATGTTGCATGGACTTGGATATGAATGTTGAGTACCGATGTGTTTAATAGTCATATTCATTAGTTCTGTTATTCAAGGATAGGGGCATTGAAAAATATTCATATATTTAATATAATTATTTTATTTTATAGAATAATATAGTGTTTAACAAGGTTCTATTAAAGTAGTTGATTCATAAAATACATGTTTTCTACATAATTATGTTCTAAAATTGAATTTTTAAATATATATCCAATTATATTGAGACACATATCATATCCTTATCCAAATTTTTTAGTTCAAGAATCAAGTAAACACAAGTTCGCCATACATTTAAAAAAATCTATATAACATGGGTATCAAGCATATAAAGAAATAATTAGCAAGCGGAGTTGCATCAAAAAGCAAATGAACATTGCCAGTAGAAGTTGCAATTTCAACCCGTTTATTTAAATTCACCCATTTATACTCACTATGAACTAACACAAACCCACCTAAAGTTTATAAATATGTCACAATTGAGTTGGTATATAAGGGTGTTTCTGTATGCGGGGTAGATTAGGTTGGATTCCATCAACAATACCTATAATGTCTCCACGACCTACTCTCTACTTCCACAACCATTATTTGAATTAGATTTATATAATGGGTTATATGGATTGACAGATCCAACTATGTTCAATAAGTTCACCCATGTATGAATCAAGTATTAATTAAGCGTAGTTGGCTCTACCCAATCAAACACTCAACCTGAATTAACTTGACCTAATCCCACCCATTTGCCACTTTCACATGCTAGTAAAGGTAATGAATAATGTAAATCTAGTGTATTTACACACAAAGAAAAAAAAAATAGAAAATGGAAAAAAAAGCCTTATTTCCTCACCCCTTTTTTTATAAGTCAATATAAGGGTAAGCAATTTTTGAACAAAACATCATCATTACAAAAGCAACTACAAGAAAATGTTTAAAAAAAGAGTTAACAAGAATCATTCATACCAAGCTACGGCCATCCAACTTGCTGGAGAAAGATCAACGCTCTTCAACGTTGTAATGCCGGGGTAGTTTTGAGCAAATTCAGCTATCTAAATCAGACAATCTTGTCAGAACCTCCTCCATTAGTAATGGAAAATATGATTTGTTTCTTTATAAGGCCTCGTAAAGGTAAAAGAGAACATGCAAGTGAAAAGTGGTACAAAAAAAATAAGAAATATTTAAATCAAACACGATAAAAGTTTATTATTACTCTGTCCACAAGCGGAATCCGCCAATACGGAGAACACGTATCATAATATTGGAAATAAAGGTAACCGAGGCGATCTCTCATTGGCCATGAACCTTCGTGGTCAGTGCTTGAATCCATAGAAGTGGCATCCCAACCTTTGCTAGAGTTGTTGCTCAGTGACCTTGACAGCTTATCACTCTCGCTGTCGTCACTCCAAAATTCAATTTCCCATTCTGCCACGTCAGTGTCCTCCCTTGGATTATTCCTAGTAGATAGTATGAATATTTGGTCAATTCTATTGCCAATTTGGACAATAAAGAGGGAGGAATATCTAGTAAGACGGCATAGAAAGAAAGAAATTACCTTAAAGTCAGAGAGGATTTATTGGTATATATTTGGATGGCGGATAGATACGGAACATAATACTGAACCACATTGTCACCATTGTTCAACACTACGGGAGCACCGGCACCATATGCACTCCATTCATCATAATATTCCCAGAGATCTCCCAGTGTGAAATATTCGATTGTGCCCTTGTTTACTGGATGCCATAGACTGTTTAGATAATCCGTGCGGCTCTGCAAAAATTAACACCCCATTCATTGTCAAAATTGTCACATCTAATTATTATACAAAATTGTCATCCAAACCTGTTGGTATTCTAATGATGATGCTGTACGGAGATTATAATCCACCCCACATTTGAGACAGAAGAAAATACTAGAATAGAGATTGAGATAGCCATTACCTCTCTTAATCAAAAAGTCTTTTAATTTTTAATTTTTTTTTTCAGATAAGATAAAGAAAATATAATATAAAGAGGTAAAAAATACAAATTAGAACCAACCATTAAAATGATATTTTCCTGCTGTTTGAAGGACAATATATACATGTTGCAACGCAACAGTGTTCAAATCAAAACCTGGTGTGAAGAAGTACTTGCAAAATTATACTTTTAGAAAATTAAGGAAAACTATTTTAAAAACATACAATTTTATAAGAGAAGCTTAGAAGAAAGAGAAATTAACACGGCCTTACCCAGGGGAACATCAATTAGTTTATATGTACATGATTATGCATAGACTCATATATATATATATATATATATTTATGTACCAGAAAATAAAATTGCAATAATTCATGCCCAAATCACAGACAACCCAGAATGGCAAATGTGAAAAGGAAAAACGAAAAATAAACATTGACCCATGTTGCGTCTAGATTTCGTCCCACATCGGTTGAAGTCGGGACTGATGCCACTGGTATCGAGGCCTTTTCTCCATAGCGGAAAATAAAACACCCGACACTCTTGGGCCACAAGAGGGGGACAATATCGGCCAGATGGGCTGGCGGTGGCAGTACAGGTTTGGTGCGCAACATTTGATAGCCCATGCAGGTCTAACGTGATCTGTGGTCTCTCAGTTCCACATCGGTTGGAATCGGGGATTGAGGCCAGGGGCTTCATCTACTCCCACTAGTATGAGGCTTTTTTTCCATATTGGAAAATAAAACCCCCGACGCTCTCGGGCCGTAGGAGGGGGGACAATACCGATTAGGCGGGTCGGTGGTGGCGGTACGGGTTTGGTGCGCAACAACCCACAAAATAGATTAAGGAAAAAAAAAGACTTTATCCAAAATTCAATTAGATTAAATTACCTGGGGAAGAAGTTTCGAAGGGACAGTTGGGGTCACAGAAAGAAGAAAGCTTTGGAGGTTTGAGCGCATGGTCATTGGAGTATTCAGTACTGAAGAAGACATTCCAAGATGAAGATGATGAAGAAAACCAGCCTAACTCAATACTTATTTATATATAACGTTATATTATATATATACACACACCATGACAAAGCAACCAAACCTTGGGTTGGGTTGGATGGGTCTTCTTCTGTCTCTTTGCAGGGCTGTCAAAAATATTGCAATGCCATTATTTCTCAGAGCAAACAAACCGAACCGATTTTATATAGTAAAATCACAAAAATAATAATAATTAATTCACTAAAATTTTATATGTATATATATCTTTCATCCATATGAATCCAAAAATTGCCAAACTTTTTAGCTTCCAACAAGGAAATTAAAATTAATACAGAAATAGATATAGGAAGAAGGAAAAAAGAATGAGAGTGAATTACCATAATTAAAAAGGAATCAAATAATTCCCAACCAAGATAGTCAAAAAAATGGATAACTATTGAGAGGAAGTGGCAATAGATTTGTGGGGGAGACGAACAGATAGAGAAAAATGGGGTGTTTGAAACGATAACGATAACACTGCATTGCACAAAGCATAATTCATTGCTTATCTTCACTTTATTATTATTAAATTGCTTTAATTGAGAGTGATATTAACATCTAATTTATTAATTGATGATATGATTAATATAGGACAGACCCACACAGAGAATTTGGAGACCCACCCTCAAAATTGAAACGCTCAATTTCTCTTTGCGAGAGAGAATCAAAGCGAATCGAAACTGAAATGCAGTTATGAGAAGCAAGAGGAGTTATTATTTGCACGCACACAGAGAATTAAGTGAAAAAATTAAAAAAAAAAAACAAAAACAAAAACGGACAAGAGGGAAGGAGAAGCAGAAACCAACAAACTCAAATGCAGAATAAGCACGCAGAGACTAGTGTCGCGGCTGTGAGCGCTCGCTTCGCCGCGTGTTCAGTCCCTACACTAGTGTCAATCTGAAGACTAATGTCCTTTTTTCGTATTATGTGTGTTATTTTTTTTATGAAAATATATATTCTTAATTTTAAATAAGTTACTAAATAAATTTCAAATAAAAAATATTAAAATAGCTGTAAAATATTAGATAGTTTTAAATGGCATTTAATTAATAATTTATAATTAAGTAAAATTTAAAAAAATACAAAAATATAAAAAGTGGGTAATTAAAAAGAATATTTAAGAAATACTAAAAAATACAAAATTAAATTTATTTAACTAAATGGTAGTTACAAAAAAAATTCTTTCAACATATGTAAAGACTTAGGCATAAAATTTCTTATTTTTCTATTTTTGTGAATTGTTTATTCATTAACTTATTTGAATGCAAATGTTTGAAACTTAGATGCTTATATTTCATACGAGTAAACAAATTCTATCCCTATTTATATTCCTTCATTTTTGCAATGAATGGCGGAGATTGATTTAATCTAATGACAATTATGCCTCTAGAATTATATACCAAAAATATTTAAGATATTCAAGATATTAGTCATAAAATATTTTTTGAAAAATAATTTTTCATTTTTTAAAAAATTTTTACATAGTGATAGACGGTGGCTTTATCAAAAGAAAATATTGTTAAAAAATAAAATATATCTTCAAATGATCTTGATAATTTTTTTGTTAAAGAAAGATATATCACATGAAAATATAAATAACACATAATAAATGAAGATGATTAGTTTTAAATAACACATTTAACTAAATAATTTGTAATTAAATGACATTCAGAAAGATAAAAATGTTAAAACAGTGAGTTTAAAAAGGATATTTAAGAAAAGGTAAGATATACAAAATTAAATTACTTAATTAAGTGGCATAACTAAAAAGTTATTTTTATTTCTAAAAAAAAGTATTAGTAGTTGTGAGATGTTGATAGGTATTAATGAAAAAAAGTAAAAAAAAAAACTTTACTAAATTTAAGTTCCCATTAAATTTAAAGTCTCATCAAATATCTTAAGGATTTTTATCTATATAATAATATAAATATATACATTTTTATTAAGATTGAATCCAGTTTCAACTTTAAAGATTAGCCATCAAATTATGATTACAAGTTTAGAACTATCCCTTACACTATCACTATATATTTACTATTTGTTGGGTCATGACAATATACTTCCTAAGTCATGTCTAGAAATTTGAAGATTTTAGACGAAATTTTTAAGGAAGTCTAGTCTATGTTGTTATTAATATTTTATTATCTTAATATTCAATGTTATTTTATAATCCATTACCTACATACTATTATTTTACTATTTTTTCATCAATTAAACTTATTATAACATGATTTTTAGTTACGAATCACAAATTTACCAATAGCACCATGTTGAGATTGAATTAAGTTTTCAACTCTTTAATTTTTTTTTTTTTAATCTTTCATAACCACATTATTATTTTCTATTTGACATATTATTCATTACAAAGTTAAAAATATAGACAACCACAATATCCAAAAAATACAAATTTAATTTTTAAATAAAATATAAAATATTAACATTGATGCAAGACGGAAGCTGAAGAATCGAACAGTTGAATCGATGGACTATGTATTTCTGTTTAATTTAAGAATACTTAGAAAACAACATAGATTTATTAAAGAGAAAGCTTTCTCTACTAAATTTTTTATTAATTAAAGTTTCTTGAATCAAAGTCTTATTTCTTTTATAGATTACAATATTTTAAATAGAAAACAAAGACTAGTAAAACTAATAATAGAATCTTTAAAACATAAAACTGAATAAAAAGATTAATCCTAATATAATTAAAAAAAAATTAAATAGAAAAGGTTAAAAGTTTTGACCAAATAAAAACTTATCATAATCTTTCCTCTTCAAATACTATATAGCCATCCGGTCTGCATTATTCTCTCCATTTTGAAAGAATTTGCATTCGAATTTGAATTTTCATGTTTCATTAATTTTTTAACATGGCTATTTTATTCAACCACCATGCTCATATATCGTTTATGCAGCTGATTGGAAACCAATATTTTTTTGTCTTCACCTAATAAATTTTTTTTTTCAAAATTTTCATTCCTCCGTTAATTTTCATCATAAACCATTTTTTCATGCAATACATCTCGAAATACATATAGGTAGTAGTTGGAAATTTGTCTTCATTATACTCATTATATATTGGAGGCGAGTCACAATCTACTTGAGGTTTAAAAGAAAAAGAATTCAAACTCACGTGTACCTATTGTTTAATAAATTTAAGATAATCTTTTGAAGCTTCAACCATAAAGAGTTCGTCGTCAAAATTTGGTTGTTTAGTCCAATTGATAATTGAATCGAGAATCATTGTTGATTTGAATGAAAAGCCCTTTTTAGAAAGTTTTTCCTCTAAATATTGAGATTCCATTTCTGAATACTTTTCACTCTTTGAAGATTAAGCTAGGGATAGGTTGTGAGGTTGAGGTAGATATCTAATAACAAAAGCAAAAAACTGCTAGGCCAAAGACCTAACAATATCTTCCAGCCGTTAGAAATGCTCCTTCTATGGCATGGTCCATGCAACTCTATTACGTTCAAAAACCTCCTCAATAGCAGAAACTTGTGGATCGTTACCACAACCCTTTCTGGTGTCTCGTGGTACCATGAGCTCTGATACCAATTGTTGCAAGGTAAAATCAAATGAATCAAACAATTGAGCAAATGGATTGTATATTTCTGGTTAGTCTAAAAATACCCATAAAATAATAGATATGGCCATCTCGGCCAACTTATCTGAATCTAATCTATTACTAAGCCGAATGGATGTGAGATTCGAATATTTTTTAGAGACCGGATTGGATTCAGTTTTTTTAACAAAAGAATTTGGATATCGGAATGGATATGAGGATGGGACTGCCTCCGTCCCAATCTGCCCTGAATTCAATATCCGATCCAAATCTACCCTGATTCGCCCTAAATCCGATATCCGATACTTTTTGGAGGTTTAAGAAATTGGGATTAATAATTATATTATGAATTATCGTATTTTGTATTTACTATTTTGAGTTTGGACAGTGTTCGTACTTTGAAGTTATATATCTTTATTATGTATCAATTGGTAAATAGTACTTTGGTGAAATATTAGTTTCAGAGATGTTTATATATTATTTTAGTGAATTATTATTGTGATGATATTTATGCATTATTTTGATTTTAGAAATAAATTATTTGGTAGCAATAGGTTATACATGTAATTAAGTTATGTATCAAATTATGGACAGATTTGGAGGTAGACGGAGGGTTCAGATTTTCATATATCAGTGGATATATCCATTCTACATTTGAAGTGGGAATGAAAGTCCAAAAAAATATTTTTTTGAAGTTTGAGGTGAATTTAGAGGCGTATAGAAGATTCGAAATTCGAATTTGAACATTGCCATATTCACCTTCGCTCTACCTCGTTGCTATCACTAGAAAATAACACAAATTTGTTAAAGAGAAAACTTTCTCTATTAAATTTTTTATTAATCAAATTCTCTTGAATTAAAATATTTCTTCCTCCATGGATTACAGTACTTTAAATAGAAAATAAAAACTGGTAAAACTATGAATAAATATCTTCAAAACAAGAAACTTTATAAAGAAAATTAATCCTGACATAATTAAAGAATAAAAATCTTCTAAAAATATAAAAGGCTAAAAATTTTGACCAAATCAAAACTTGCCATAATCTTTTCTTTCCAAATACCATAGGGAAATCCAGTTTGCATAATTAATCAAATAACCAGTGAGAATTCAAAAAATATGCATTAGATGGTCCAATTACAAAATAATTGCAAGAAATACGAAGCCAAGCAAAATATACGAAGGTACAGATGTAACGAGAAAAACCATATCTAAGGAAAAAACTCAAAAATTTTCACTATACCAAACGTTGGTTACAAATCCTCAACCTTGCAATAGACTCGACTCCTCAACTTGGATCCTCGATTCACCAACTCTCAAGCGAAAGCCTTCTAACTCCTTGACAACATAACATCGAATCTTCGGCAACTTTGCTGAATCCTTACCCTGCTAAATCCTCAGCTCTCAAAGATCTTCAAATCGCATGCACGAATTCTTGGCTAAGTTTTTGAGAGAACGAATGATCAATATGGCTATCTTCTAATGATTATTCTCTCTGTACGTAGGAAACCCTATATAAGTCCCAAAATATATATGAAATGAAATTCTAACCCATAGGGTTTTCAAAACGTAGCCTAAAAGATAGAATTGTGAATCTTGCGGGATAAGTCATCTTGTGGCCTTCCCGCAACTCAAAGCGAGCTTTCTACATGGTCAAAGTCCAAAAACCTACTCTTAGTATTATCCAACGACTGTCCATGGGCTTCCTGTGAGTTTCCTGTGAAGTGGTTAAACAGACTTATTCTATATTTGCAAGCTTCCAAGTTTATTCTAAGACTTTTACAATTCATCTTGACTCCTCTCAATCTACACCTAAGTCTACAAAGTTACAGGACTTTGTTTTGATTATGAATTTGTCAATTTCATAATTTTTCCTCTAATTACAAATAAACTAAAACAAAAAACAAAAACAAAAACAAAAGTTATGGAACAATAAAATTGACATCAATGGGTAAATTTTGCTTAAAATATCTTTTTTATTTTTCTTTTCTTTTCTCTCTTGTCTTAGACAACTCTAATCTGATCTCAACTAAAATTCTGTTTTGAAGAAGGATTGGATGATCTATAGAATGAGCAACTTAGCTACTTTAGTTGATAAAAATGGGTACGATATAACAGACATGGATCACCAGCCAGCTGAAAATTATTCGTTTCTATTGCTTTGCTTACTTCGAGGTTTTAAAGCAAAAGTTTGTATTGTCTCTAATCTTGCTTTTCTTGGTGACTGTCAAATAGAATTTCAAATAAAATTAAAAAATAATAATTAATGAATTAAATATAAGATAATTAACACAAATAAATAGAGTTAAATTAGAAAATTTAAAAATCTATTACGTGGGAATTAGAGAAAAAGTTAGAAGTTTCATAAAGTTTGATTGGTTTAAAATATTATTAATATTTTTTATTATTAATAAAATTTTTAAAAATTTAAGGTACTCTCTTTTTGTGGTGCCCTAAGCCACTGTCTCAATATCTTTGGGGTTGCCATAGCCTTATACTTCCTCGTGCTAACTCGCCACACTTTTGCTAAAATCAACATGACACTATTTACTCTCACTCGCGCGTGTTAACATGGCATTAAGTTTAGATCGAGCTAATTTAATGTCATTTTATCACAAGTCGAGCTCTAACATAAAAGACATTATTAGTAGGTGAAATAATTAACCAAGGCCTGTATGCTTACAATCTTTCCCTCACTTACAATATGGAAATTATTATATACGTCGGACAAGTGAGATGGTGATCAACAGAATATAAGTTTAGATAGGAAAGTGTGACAATACTCTGCCAAACGTCAGAAGGAAGAGTTCTAAATAAATAAATATAGGTCGAGATCATTTATTTCGCCTCGACATATAAGCACAGGCCGATTATTTCACCTAACAAAACCAATGTTTTGGATTGTAACCCAACTTATAACAAACCAGCCAGCTGTGTCTGGAAACAAACTGGACATATTTCCTGCACAATTTCAATTGTAATCAAATTGGGAATATTTAGAATTTCAGATATAACATAATTTTTATTTCTTTTTTGAGTTTTAAATTTTGTTCTTCCTATGAGCCAGGCACCAGATCAAATTTTCTGATTTACCCTATTTTTTCTTTATAACTTTTTTTGGCTACATTATTAAGAAAAGAAAATTAATCACCTTTTAAATTACACATTTGGTAATTTACTAATGGTCCTTTGATAAAGGGGTAAAAAAGTAAACTTTTCCTGCTTTTAGTTTAAGAAAAACAAATGGTGTTTAAATATCTTTGCTTTTAATTTTTTTAAGAGTTTTTATTACATGTAAATTACCTTAATTGTCCTTGAGGTTAGTTAAAATGTAAAAAAGCAAATTATCCAAAAAGCACCTGCCACTTATGCACAATTACACTAACATTACTACTGGAATTAAAGACTTTTGAGACACCAAATTTCGGACATCTAGCAAAGACAATCACTAAAAATGATTATTAGTGGTCTCTTTTGACGACTGCTAATAGGTTCCTCAACTTTGCCAAAGTTGCCTTCCGACCATTCTAATCTATTTCCCTCTCACGCGTTCACCTCTTTGTCTCTGTCTCTCTTATAGCTATATCCCACTCTCACTCGCTCATTAGTTGGTTGTTGCTGTTGCCATCCTTTGCTCGCATTCACCTCTCACCTCACGTTCATACCGTCCAGTCATATGACCTAATTACGAATTGGTATGTATCTTATCTCTCTCCCATCGATTTGCGCGCGTGTACTTTCTGTCTCTCTCATCTTAGCTCTTACCGAACAAAGGGCACTTATCGGACAGTCTCTTTTTTTTCTCGTGCGATGGCTATCTCTCACTCCCCTCCTCATTACCTTGGTTTGTATTTTTTCAAGTATTTATTTTTCTCTCTCAATTTATTGTGGGTGGTAACGACGGGAGTTGTGATTTTGGAAAATTGAGTAGCGGGTGAGAGTGAGGTTTTTTATTTGGATGAATTAGTAAGGGTTAGGTGGTGAAGGTACTTCGTATTGATAGTTTCTTCTGATTTGGGTGAATTGGGCCATGTGATTTGAATGGATTTTTAATCTTCAAGATAAATATTTCATAAATTATGATGTTGGCAAAATTTTATTCTGAACTAATGTAATGATCCAGAATTGTTTTATTATGAACTATTATTTATCTTATTGACATTATTTATTTAATTCACTTTTGGCTAATCTTGAAATGTTGGGACGTAATCTTCTTATTAGAACATTTTTGTGGGTATCATAATGTTTTATTTTATTTTGTTGGGAAATTGGTTATAAATTTTAAATGTTGTGGAGTATATAGGACATCATATACCATATTATTATATGCTATATCATGCACCATGTCATAGTATGCCTCAACATGCCCCTGACATGTTGGGTACACTATGATACATGCAAAAACACACCTATTTTGGTTGATACAATTCCAGAAGTCGAATGTTTACCATATCTAGATTATTTACAATGAGTAACACTCCAAATACTGAGAATGACTTGGAATTAATTAGTTAAACCAGTGATTTTTTAAGTTATCATGTCCAAAAATATATCTCACATGTATTTTATAACTGTCATATAAGAAAGTATTGTATGCTAGAATATGAATTATAGTCATACTCAACATGCACAGGACATATCCTAGCACAACGTTTACATCACTCACACAACACTTTCAACTTTCATAAAATGAAAAGATTTACACTTCCAAGATATTAAACTTATTGTATGAAGAGAGATGGAGAAACTTGAGTGAAAGAGAAGAAATTTTGATAAACAACAATCCTGTTTTGATTTATGAAACTTACACAGGAGGATTCCTTGCTTCAATAAATTTCCAATCATGCTTCAATAACTTTCTAATCATGTATCAATTACAAATTTTCATCTAATTAAAAGTTGAAGTAATTCTAAAAATAAAAAAATAAATGGACTGAAGGTTCCATTTTAACGAATTAAATAGTTAAAATTCTAAATGCATTCAAATCAAATACAATGCAGTGCAGACATATGTAAAATTTAAACTTTTTAGTTTATTAAAATAAAGTTTTTGGTTTAACTTTTGTTTTTTCAATTCTTCCTTAGTTTGTATTCTTTTGAAAATTGGATTAGAAACGAGATCAAAATGAAATAATTTGTTCCTCCAACTCAATTTATCTTTTCTGCTTTTCTATTTTTATTTTTAATAGGTAAAAAAAAAATAAGAATTTAGAAATGCTAGCCGGGGAATCACTCCAAGTCAATCCATCTCTAATCAGTATCATTGATCAAAAAACTTTGTTCTTATAGCAAAAAATTTCAATTTTTGTTTTCTATTTTCTATTTTGACATTTGTTATTATACGTTTTTGAAAATAAGAAAAACAGTTTAAAACGTATTTAATTACTCATGTTTTTAAAATTTATTTTAAAAAATAAAAAATGAGTTTACACATAAAATAAAAAATGACAAAAAATCATTTTGAGCGTTTTCGATCCAAAAGAAAGAAAATCTCAAAATAAGAAAAATAGAGCATTTTTTATTTCTTTGTTTTAAGATTCTTAAAACATAAAACAAAAAACAAAAAATAAAAAAGTAAATTAAATACCACCTAATATTTCATAAAACTAATAAGATTTTAATTTTCCTGATTGACAAAATTATCAAAAGAATTAAAAAAAAAAAAAACAAATTCAATCTAAAACTAAATTCAGGTACTATAAAAAGGGAAAAAAGAAAGAAGTAAATGAACAACACAAAATCAATATTAAAACATTTTAAAAAATTAACAATAACAAAATAAAAATTTTAATAAAAAAAGTCAAATTTCTAAAATTAACCCCAACCCTAAAACAACGAAAACTAAAATTATTATTTGATGGTAATTAAATTTCCCACGCGCGGCATCATAAAACAAAATGTAGTGTTGTTATTATTATATGGTTATGGTTTTTTCATTTGCACCAATTGTCAATTGTAAGATGCAATCATTTAACTTTGGAGGAATTAATTAACCATCTTCTACGGTGGTGGATTATGTAGGTGATCGATCACCATCCATCGCCGTAATCATTGTGGAGTTAGAACATACATTTTACAGTCATGAGAATTCACGCTGGCAGAGAGTTGGCCATTTACTAACATTTGAGTCAAATGGTGGATTATGCGGGTGATTGATCACCGTTCATCGTCGTGATCATTGTGGAATTAAAACATACATTTTAGAGTCATGAGAATCCACACTGGCAGAGAGTTGACCTTTGACTGACATTTGAGTCGAATGCTGTGCAATTCAAAAAAAATAATTAAATAAATATTTAGTTAGAAAATAAAGAGAAAATAAACGGAAGGATTTGCACGAACACTAAAATATTCATCCATATTAAATCAGAACAAATATTAATTAATTGCAATGGTGATGACATGGTACAACTAAACAATAAAATATACATGTAGATGTATGTATTTTAAAAATTTAGTTAAATCTTAAAATTTTAATTTATATATTTTAAATTGTAATTAACTAAATCTTAAAATTTCAATTTCTACTTCTTATTTTGAGATTTACATGTTTCTCCATTTGAATTATTAAAAATAATGTCAAATGTTAATATTCTATTGATCCGTTATTATGTCATTACAATAACACTGTACCACTGTCCTAATTAATATTTAATTAATAAATTAAAAAAAAAACCATCCACATGCCATTGTTGTAACTCAAATTGCTAGATTTTTTCTAATTATATGTATATGAATAATAACTTATACGTGTGGCATTCTGAAAAAAATTAATATTAAGTTTTTATATAGTTAAAACTTTAGAAAAAAAAAGTGTAAATAAAAAAAATTATGATAATTTATGAGTTTTAATTTTTTTTTTCAAAACTTTAGGTTTTAGTAACTATTATATGTGTTTTACTTTCTCTCTCTAATTAATTTTTGATAAGTATCATAATTGGGTAGAATTTAAGTTGGCGGTTTTAATTTGTATATAATTTTCACTCTTAAAATATGGTAAAATTTAAAATGCTCAAATCATTTTGTGAGATAGATAGTAGTGAGGTCCACTAAAATAATAATTGAGCGGGAAGTTAAACATATAAAAATAAACTCAATTGCTGAATGAAAAAAAAATAATCCTTAATTGTTATATCTTAATTTATAGAATAGACATTTTTAAACTAACCCAACCCATTAAACCACTCTCTCTATAAACTGCTCTATTCAATCTGAGTTTCGGTTTAAGGAGTTGTAATGAGCAGGTATTCCACATTGAAATGTTAAGGTGTGTGTGGGGGTATATAAGTTCTACTTACAAATTAAATTTTTAACTTAATTTAATAAGTTAAATTACGTCAAAAATTGATATTTTTAAAAATCGGTCTATTTTATATACAAGTTAGGTGGTTATATAACATATAAATAAAATTTTTAATTAGTGCTAGTACATACCGCCCAAAGATCACGTGCATTAACAACAGCTGTCGGATCAAGGCCTACGCAAGGCCAAGAAGCAGTAATGGTAGCTTTGGAAGGTCCTCTATTCCATAGTACAACTGCTACTTTATTGTCGTTAAGGGGGCCCGCCCAAACCTGTATATTTTTTTTTAAGACAAATTTAATTTTTGAAAAAATTATTAAAAACAAAAGGTCAATTGAGTTCGATTTGATGTTACCTCCAAATCCCCGTCCACCTTGACTTTTTTACCTTGAACTCCAAGCTTATCTAAATAATAATAAATGTTGTTAAGTTGAGCAATTGCATTGTATACCCCTAGTTGTCCATGTCGAAAGTTGCATAAATATAATTTAATGTGTAAATAATTTAAATTTAAATTTATAAAGTAAATTTATATAAATAATTTATAAAAAAAAATTATTAATTAAAAAAATTAAAGTATTCATACAGTGTTTAATAAAAATATAAATTTTGTTTATTTATTACAAATATTATCACATTTTTAAAATATTAATTTAAAAACTTTTATATAAAAAGTATTCAAAAAATATGAGAAAAGTGAAAGAATATGTTTTCATATGAAATGATCAAAAAGATAACCAAAGTAGAGAAAAAATAATTCTGATCATTAAGCAAATCCATTAGTTAAATAATCTTAAATTCAAAATTTTAAACTTACTTATTATATAAATGATACGAAAAATGTAAAAAAGCATGTATTTAAAATTTAAGTTTTAAGCACATTAAAATTTTAAGTTAAATATTTATTTTTTAACAAATTTTTAAGAAAAATTAAAGTTTAATTTTAATTTTTTTTAGAATAAAAAAATTAGTTGACTTTGCCTGTGATACTTAGTATTTAATTTTGATATTTATGTATTATTTTAGACCAATAAAATATTTAAAATAAAATTAGTCGATTTATTTTATTTTTCTTAAGCCGAGTGTAACTTGATTAATATTGAGTTGGACATCTGGGCTAAAGGTTCAACCCTTTTATTTGCTTTCTTTGCTTCTTTCTTTTTCTTTTCTCTCAATTAGCTTTCAAGGATTTCAAAGAAAAAAATGGGAGAGAAGAGAAAGAGAGAGAGAAAGGGGAGAGAGAGAGAGTAGAGAGAGAGAATATATTCCAGAAAAAGAAGATAGCGGATCATTGATATCTCCGACATCATGATCATTGTGGTGGTGTTGGATCGTGGTGATTTTGCCTGAAGTGAGAGAAATGGAAAAGAGAAGTTTTGGAGCTCCAATATTTCCTGCTCTTTTTCTCATCTTTTCTTCAAATCTGAGATAAGTGGGACTTATATTCGTATTATAGAAGTTGTTAGGAAAATTTTGATGTACATATATGCTTAATTTGGTTGAATATCATGAGATTTGTATATATATATATATATATGTATATATGAATATGTGTGTGTGTGTGTGTATATATGCATATAAATGTGAAGATCTTGCATATATTTGAATTATTCTTCGATTAAATGTTGTAGAAACATGTAATTTAAGTGTTTAAATGTTTATATAAGAGTTATTATTGAGATAGTGGCTTGGACAGGTGATTTGGGAAGGATTTGAAGTTGGATTTCGTTGAAAACGAAATCAAGAATTGGGCACTGGTCTTTGGTGTTCAGACCGGTCGAAAAGTGTGTCCGAATCGGATGGATAAGGTGTCCGGACACTAGTATGGCAAAATTTTTGAAAATGTAACTAAATTATTATTAATTTTTAAAGATGGAATAAATCCCAAATCATTATAAAGCTTAAGGGAAATGTATATTTATATCAAAATGATATTTATTTACATGATTGAGCATATCATGCATGGGGCTGAGATTGCATCATCCGGTTTTATATTATGATTATTGATCAGTCGAGAGTGCCATGTTAATATTATTGACATTGTTAGATTTAGTAATATATATAATTCCTTAATTTATTTATTTCTTATTTTGTATATCCTATCATAATTAGGATTACTATCTTATTTCCTATTTTGTATATTCTATCATAATTAGAATTACTATTTTCTATCAGTATTAGGATTATTGTTCTCTTATATAAGGAACCTTATAACTTTGTATTCATACACACAATCATCAATATTAATACATAATTCTTTTCTCTTTCTTTTATTCTAACATGGTATCAGAGCTAGGTTTAAACCCATAATCATCTTTTTTTTCCGCACTGCTACATCATTCACCAGAAACAATTCTTCTCAGTTTCTGTGTTGAACACTGTCAGAAACGATATTTTCTTCTCTGCATTGTTGCCTATACCTCTGTTTCGCCACCACAATATACCGTTGGATTCGTCTCTTCATTACGAATTCAACTACACAAAAATCAGCCCAATCCGCCGCCGCACGCGCTCTCACGCGCCAGATCAGCACAATCTGGTTCAACCCTCTTTCTGCAACTAGTTCAGCCATCTTTTGGCCGGTTCTCTTCTAGTTCAGACCCGTTCCTGACTATTTCGACCCCTCTGAATCTGATTTTGTGGTCTGTTTTTCTTGAATCTGTCTGGTTTTTGTTGTTTTTACTGTTCAAGCGTACTTTTCACCTATTTTTGGCGAGTCCAATTCCTTCTTGGCCTGTTTTGATTTGGTTCATTGTGGTTCTAAAAGAATTTGGATACTCTGATTCTGTTTCTGCGTTCAGATTGGTATATTTCGGGTTTGTTTCGGCTATGACTGCTATTCTCTACGCCCTTTTTTGCTTTTTTTTTCTACGATTCGGATTATTTTTACTTCTGCTATCTTATTATGGATCGTTCAGAAGTTTCCAAAGCTATTGTTATTACTTTGGAGGGCCCCAATTATATTCCATGGTCTCAGGCGATGTCTAGTTTTCTCAAGGGGCGAAAACTTTGGCGCTGTGTCACTTGCGAAATTGTATCACCCATTAAAAATGTTGATGAGACAGATACTGCGTACACTGAACGTCTTGAGGAATGGGATAGCAAGAATCATCAGATCATCACATAGTTCCATAACACCTCGATTTCCTCTATCAGTTTACAGTTTGGGAGGTTTGACACTGTGCAAGCCATCTGGAATTTTTTGGTCACTAGATACACCACTACTGATCTGTCCTATCAGTATCAAATTTTGACTTCTCTTTGTCAACAGCGACAGGAGCTTGGACAGTCTATCAGTGCATTCTTGCCTCAGCTTTATTCTTTGTGGGACCAGTTGACTCTTTCTGAACCTAAGTGGGTCTCTCCTGTTGATTCTACTCTGTTTGCCACTTATCGCGATCAGTAGCATTTGATTTTGTTTCTCATGAGTCTCTCTGATGTGTATGAGCTAGTTCGAACCTCTCTTCTTCATCGTAGTCCTCTCCCTACACTAGAGCAGGCTATCTCCGAGCTCTTATCTGAGGATACTCGCCTAGGTCTTGTTTCGACTACTCATGTAGACACTGCTCTTGCGGCACCTAGTTCCAAAGCTCGCAGCTCTTCTGGTGGTTATCGGGTTTCCTCAACCTCCAGTGGATCTCGAGGTTCCTCCACTTCTAGTGGTCAGTTCTCAAGCACTGTTTCTCGACATGATGCATGTACCTTCTGTCATGCTACTAATTTATCGCTTGCTTACCTATCCTGTTCGGATTTGCAAGCATTGCCGCCAGAAAGGTCCTGGTCATTATCTATCTGATTGCCCCAAGAATCCTACTCGCCGAGATACTCGTCCCCAGTCCACTGCTACTGCTACTAATAAGACTTCATCTACTGCTGTCGCTTCACCTACTCTGATTGATGTCAGTGATCTTCCTGCTCTCGTTCAGCAGATTATGTCAGCCTCTGGTAATCCTTCTACTACCCTGTCTACTCTTTCAGGTATACCCTCTTAGTATTTTGATTCTGGGTGTAGTAACCATATGACTTCTGATTTATCTATTTTTTCTTCTAAGTCATCCGAGTCTTCTTTTCTTGTTATTTATACTGCTAATGGCTCTTCTATGACTGTTGATCATGTTGGGCATGTCTCCACTTCTACTTTGTCACTCCCCCATACCTACTATATTTCTAAACTTTCTCTTAATCTTGTTTCTGTTGGTCAACTATGTGACCTTGGCCTTACTGCTTTATTTTCCTCTACTGGTTGTGTTGTGCAGGATCCGAGGACGGGACAGACTCTTCGGATAGGCCGTAGACATGGTCGACTGTTTCAGCTTGTGCATTTTCACCTTTCAGCTCATACTACTGCCCCTACTGTCACCACCTCCGCAACATCTACATCTTCATCTTTTGGGATTTAGCATTCTCGTTTAGGTCATGTGTCTCTAGGTCGTTTACGCTTTATTGTGTCTAAAGGTGTATTAGGTCATATCCCTAATGAACACCTTGATTGTCAGTCTTGTCAACTTGCTAAACAACCAGCTTTATCTTTTAATAAAAGTATTTCTATTTCTTCTGTTCCTTTTGATTTAGTTAATTCAGATATTTGGGGACCCTCTCCCACTCCTATAATGGGAGGTTCTTCGTATTTTGTTATTTTTGTGAATGATTTCTCTAGATTTACTTGGATTTATCTCTTAAAGAATCGATCCCAATTACAACAAACATACTATAATTTTGCCCACATGATTAAAACCCAATTTTCCCGTGATATTAAGGTCTTTCGCTCAGATAACGCTCAAGAATACTGTGATACCTCCTTTCATGCTTTTCTAAGATCCCAATGCACCATTTTCCACCGCTTTTGTCCTGGTACTTCTCAACAGAATGGGCGGGCAGAACGCAAACACCGTCATCTACTTGATACCATTCGTACCCTCCTTATTTCCTCTGGTTGTCCTGAAAAATTTTGGGGTGAAGCTGCTCGCACAGCTGCCTACACTATTAACAGAGTCCCATCTACACTTCTTGATAACCTCACTCCTTATGAGCGTCTATATGGTACTCCTCCAGATTACCATTCCCTTCGTGTCTTTGGTTGTGCTTGCTTTGTCTTATTGCAGCCACATGAACGTACTAAACTAGAACCTAGATCTCGTCTGTGTTGCTTTTTAGGGTATGGGATTGAACATAAAATCTATCGTTGTTGGGATCCTTTATCTCGTCGTCTTCGTGTCTCTCGTCATGTTGTCTTTTGGGAACATAAGATGTTTTCCTCTTTGTCTTCCTTCCAGTTGTCCTCTTCTTCTGCCTTTCCTTACTTCACTAATCCTTCTATTGAACTGTTTCCTGAGTATGTAGATGTTCCTACTGTGGTTCCATCTTCTGTTCCTGAAACTATTGATGTTCTTGATAATCTCTCTAATGAAGTTGTGCCACCTGCTACAGTCTATCCCGTGACGTCCCCGTCTGATGATCCTGTACCTCCTGTTGCACCTTCTATCTCTCAATCTAGTGATTCTTCTGTCAGACGATCTACTCGGGTAAGCCAAGTTCCTTCTTATCTTTGAGATTATCACTGTTTTTCTACTGTCTTAACCCAATATGAGCCTCGTTCTTATCGCGAGGCAAGTTCTAATCCTATTTGGCAGCAAGCTATGATTGAGGAATTACAGGCTCTTGACAAGACTCACACTTGGGACCTTGTTGATCTACCTTCTGACAAGTCTGTCATTGGATGCCGTTGGGTTTATAAGATCAAGACTCGATCTGATGGTACTGTGGAGTTATACAAAGCCCGTCTGTTTGCTAAGGGCTTCACTTAGGAGTATGGTATCAACTATAAGGAGACCTTTGCTCCTGTAGCCAGACTTACCTCTGTTAGGAGTCTTATGGCTGTTGCTGCGGTTCGTAAGTGGCCCTTATATCAGATGGATGTTAAGAATGCATTTCTCAATGGTGATCTGATCTCCTTACTCAGGCCAAGTATGCTTCTGATCTCCTTACCCGTGCTGGACTTACGGATAGTAAGACTGCTTCTACTCCTTTGGAAGCTAATGTTCGCCTTAATTCTATTGATGGTGAACCACTATCCGATGCTACACTGTATCGACAGCTCGTTGACAACCTTATTTATCTGACTGTTACTCGTCCTGACATTACTCATGCTGTCCATCTTATCAGCCAGTTCATGTCCGCACCTCGTTCAACTCACTATGCTACTATACTTCGCATTCTCTGGTATGTCAAAGGCACTCTTTTTCATGGTCTCCATTTCTTCAGCCAGTCCTCTCTTCAGTTACATGCCTACTCTGATATTGATTCGGCTGGAGACCTTACGGATCGACGTTCTACCACCTGCTTCTGCTTATTTCTAGGTGACTCCCTTATTTCTTGGCGTAGTAAGAAACAGACTCTGGTTGCTCGCTCTAGCACTGAGGCTGAGTATCGTGCCCTTGCTGACACTACACAGGAACTTCTCTGGCTTCAGTGGCTCCTTCAAGACATGGGTGTCAATCATTCTGGGGCCACTGTGCTTCATTGCGACAATCGCAGTGCCATATTGATTGCACACAATGATGTTTTTCATGATCGCACTAAACATATTGAAATTGACTGTCACTTCATTCGACAACATATGGTCTGTGGTGCCGTCCATCTTGCTCCTGTTTCTTCAACTGATCAAATAGCTGATATCTTCACCAAGTCTCTTCTGCCCAGCCAGTTTGATGCCCTCGTCACCAAACTCAAGTTGGTCTCTGCTCCACTATCTTAAGTTTGAGTGGGGTGTTAGATTTAGTAATATATATAATTCCTAATATATATAATTCCTTAATTTATGTATTCCTTATTTTGTATATCCTATCATAATTAGGATTACTATCTTATTTCCTATTTTGTATATTCTATCATAATTAGGATTACTATTTCCTATCAGTATTAGGATTATTGTTTTCTTATATAAGAGACCTTGTAACCTTGTATTCATACACACAATCATCAATATTAATACATAATTCTTTTCTCCTTCTTTTATTCTAACAGACATGCCGAGACATTGGTTATATATGTGAACAGGATTCATGATTTTGAGAAAATGATGAAATGAGATTTTAAAAATATCAGATGATCTACAGTCGATATATATGACTAGAGTTTAATTATTGGAACTGGAACGTTAATCTTAAGATGCTATTTATATTAATTTCCTACTTAAGCTGAGTAAATGCTTGACTAGGGGTATAACACGGTTACCTAGCAAAAGGGTCAGGGGATGTAACACGGTTCTCCTGAGTCTTACACCAGTGGAGGTGTAACACAGTTTTCCACTCGGTATATATATTGAGATATACGTTTGCCATAAGCGTAAACAGTACAGTTAGTAATCCCGCGTGCTTTGCTATTTGTTACCCGTCTCAGGATATGGTTGGAGATAGGTGGAGATTAGGGTATGCATTGGCATTCCATTCCATCATTACCTATTGTATGAGATTGCATATAAATTATTGTTGTGTGTTGATATCCTAAAGTTGTTAATTATAAGGATATTTAATATGTGATTTATTGATGAAGAGTTAACTTGTGAACATAAAGTAATCAAGTTATGGACTATGGTGACTTGATTCCCAAGGTGGGATACGTAAGTAGCTTAGACTTAAGTGCCTTAAGTCCGATCTTAATTATGGAGAATAATAATTATGTTTTGTGTGATCCAAATGTGGGTCTGCATCCTATTTTCATAATATCATTATTTTGAGAGATATAGGTATGATTATAGTATATGCTCTGACTGTACAGATCTCGGATGCAGTCATTGAAAATAGTATTAAAAGTGGATTAAGTTATTGATTAATTGATGGGATGTATTCAAATATTATTTTATGTGAGCATGAATAATGATTTTAGATATATCGATGATTATAATTCATTGTGAATCGAACATGGATTGGATTTTATTTATTTTATTTAGCTTTCACATTCTTATGCCGTCTATTCAGGACTTTGAGGTTAGGGGCGTGACATTATCTAATAGGTATTTATACATTGTTTAATAACTGTGTATAATTTTGTTACAAATATTATCACATTTTTTAAAATATTAATTAAAAACTTTTATATATAAAAGTATTCAAAAAATACAGGGGAAGAGTAAGGGATTATATTTTCACGTGAAGTAACCAAACAGACAATTAAAATGGAGAGAGAAAAAAATAATCATAACTATTGAATAAATTTAACAACTGAAAATATACAAATGTCAAACCAATGAACTATATTGTTATATAAATGTATATAGATGTTATAGCAATTATCTAAACTACCAAATTTTAAATACAATTATATATTGCATCGCTGTTAGTAAAAAAAAAAATTATTAAACTAATTAATTTATATTTTAAAAACTTTTTCACTCTTTGTGTAAGCCCCGCTTTTCGTGTGCATGCTAGGCTTGGTTTAGAATAGAAAATAGCTGATTTATTTTTAACTGACTAGCTAATTAAAAATAAATCAGTTATTTTTGTGTTTAGAAAGGGAAAAAAATGTGACTTTTTCAAGTGATTTTTTTGTTTTAGTTAATTTGATATTTTTGCCCTTAAAAGGTTAAAAATAAATTAAAATGTAAGGAGATAAATTTAATCATTTTACAAATAAGAAAATAAGCTAATTAACTATAAGTCAATTCGCTCTCGCCTTCCCGAACAGTACCTTATAATACAAATGAAGATATCAACGCTCCAATTTTTATAAGAATATTAAATCCGATATTCACCCATGACCCCGCAATTGTCCGCAGGATGAGAAACGTTTTCGAAGGCGAAACGCTTTCGTTATTAATCACATTTGTGTAAATATAATTCAATTATGAGGGTTTTCTTGTAATAGGTTGTTTACCATTTGGCTCACAGTCATCGTTTGTAGCGGTAATTTTGTAATTATGTGAAAAAAAAACAATATAAGGTTAATTTTTTTTAAATTTCTGTAGTTGAGTTAGAAATTACTTACGCTCTTAAACTTTTATTTTTTAATTAAAAACTTATCTTTGCACTTCTTATATTTTAAATTAAAGTGAAAATATTAAAAAATTCATCAAAAATAACGATTTGTCTCTCAATAACTTTAAAAGTTATATTTATACCCCTTATAATTCATACTACCTACAGTTACAAATCCTAATTCTATTTATTTTTTTACGGATATTTTTATTTTTTCACTTAAAAATTTAATGCAGTTCACAACTTTATTTTAATTTAACATACAAGTGTTGCAAAAGTAAGTTTTAAGATTTAGGGGTTCAAGTGATTTTCACTTTAAGTACACAGAGTATAAAAGCAAATATCTTAAAAATATATGGTGTAAGCAGAGTAAATTCTAGAATGTGAATATCGTAGCCTTGTTAATATTTAGAACGAATACTAGTAACTATTGAAAGTAGGGGTGCACCCAAAAAAAAAAAAAAGAAGAAAGAAGAGAAAAAAAAAAAAAACTAAACAACTTGAAAATCGAATCAATCTGAACATTTTGACTCGAGTGATTCAAGTTTATACTAAAATCAGTTCAGTTCTGTCTTAAAAAATTAACTCGATATTTTCAATTTATTTCTCTAGTTAGTAGAGAAAATAAATTCCTGATCATAAATCTTCTTTTTCGTTTTCTAATAGTGAACCCACTTTTCAGAATACTATTCCAGTTGATGCAAATCTTTCTAGCCAAATCGAATTGAATTGGAACTGAAAATAATCTAGCCTAAACCAACCCAAAATCAACTCGAAAAATATAATATGTAATTTTATAGAGCCAAATTAGTGTATTAGAATTTCAAACTTATTCGAATTTTTAACTTAGTTATTTAGATGTCTATGAACTAAAATAAGCAAACTGATCAAGTCGAAAACCGAATCAACTCGACTTAATCTAGGCTAACCTGAAAATTGAATTAACCCAACTTGATATTTTTAGTTCAGTTTTAAGTTGAAATTATTTCGATTTCGGATCCAAATTTTAAAAATCGAAAAAAAAATTTAGTTCAATTCGGGGTAAAGTATGAATCTGAACCAAACCGACTCATGCACGTCCCTAGTTGAAAGAATGAGTTTATTTATACTTCACAAATGGTCTCTTACACTTTGTCTTACATTTTTATTAAGTGAAATTATAAAATTATTCTTTCTAGCTATCTATTCGTGTATATAATTTAAAATTACATAATTACCCTTTTTAAATAAACTCTTACAAATTTGAACAAAGACCTTAGACTTATTTTGATACAAGAGAATTTAATTTTATTTTCTAACTTAATCAAATGAAAAATTAGTTTCTTCATTTATTTTTATTTACAAATGTTTTTCATCACCCTCAAATCATTTATAAGGGCTTACATGAACCATTGAAAAAATAATAATAAGAAAATGATAATAAGTTTCCTCACATATCGTAATTGGAGTTTTTCAAAAATCAAGGTAATAATTGCTTGCTCGCATATCATAATTAGTTTATTTATTTTATTTTTGTTGTGTTGCCCTCTTTATGTATTGTTTAAAAATTATTTTTTATTACAAAATAAGAGTATTTATAACATTATAGTTATATTTTAGATTAAATTTGTATATAAAAATTATAATTATGTAAAATATATAAAGAAAAAAAAGATAATTATGTAATTTCAATTCATGAAGAATAAAGTGTACTATAAAAGGAAATTTACGAAGTACAAATAAGCTGGAATTGATTTGGTAAACTTATTTAACATTTTCCATAGTGTACTTCAAAGCTAATTATGTTAAGAAATATTTTTAATTATAAATTTGTCACGTCCTCTAATATGCGTATACCTATATTATTATACATATAAAATGAGTCCTAAAATCAATTTCAATTTTAAAATTGAACGAGTAAAACTTTTCACTATTAAAAAATAGTTTTCAAAGATAAACGATACAACAATGGGAGTGTTCGGAGCTCTACGGAAAAAAAAATATATATAAATTTTTACAAACTTTTATAAAATTTAAATTTCTTGCTCACCGTAACAGTTACGAGACTGTAATTTTTATAAATTTATAATAATTTTTACAATTTCAAACACTCTCTATTGTAGTATTGTGTTTTACCAAAGAGTTTATGTTTATTAAAAATAAACTTTTTACTCCACTTAATCATTGATGTAATATTTGGGCTGGGCAGCAATTAGGGTTTGTTTGAAGTAAAAAAAAAAGTGAGATAAATTGAGAGTTCGTAATACGTGCAGTGAAAGAAAAAAATTAATATGATATAAAATTAACAGAGATTTATAGAGATTTTTAGAAAAAAATTTTATGCCAAACACAGCCGTAGTATGTGTAAAGAGATAGCTACGTACCTTGATTCACAGCAATCACTTCCTTGTTGCTAAGTAACTCCAAGGTCACATTGTTCATTGCTCGAATATCACACCCAATCAACAAAGGAGCCTATTTATGTACCATTTCAGATTTAATTTTAAGTGAATTAATACTATTATATATACTATTAATTCTTTTGTTGGTAATATTATAAATTGTCTAACAAAAGTTTTTCAACCTATCCCAAAAAAAAAAAAAGAAGTAAAGTTTTCCATCCCAGTTAAACTTGTGATCAATACGTACCTTTGCCAATGCCCAAATGCTGAAATGAGAACGGTACTCTTCCGTTGTCATCCCTCCATTTCCAACTTCTAACATATCAGGATCTAATACAAAATTAAATTAATTAATATACACGAGAGCTGCTAGAATAGCAACAGTTAAATTAATTAATGTCTCTATCTCATTTTGACCTTTATTTTTGTTTACTGATTTTCAAACCCTTCAAAGTTTTTAATTTAACCACCATGCATCTACTAGTGTAGTAATGATCCTATATACACGTGTATATTAATTTATGGTTGCCTCCGATATGGTCCACATTAAATCGATCCAAGACCAATGCTGTTCATATTGATTTCAAATTTTTAAAGTCATAATTAAATTGATCATCTTATAATAAGAGAGGATATTTGAAATAATCTAATCTTGATCAAATGGGTTCAAAACTATTTCGGTTCAAGAGTATAATAATAATAATGATGATGATTAACTACCAAAACAAAATGATGATGATAATGATAATTAGTTTTATGTAGAAATCAGGAACATTTAAATTCTAGTAATTAAAATATGTTAATATACAATTAATTTTAATTAACTCGGGTTAATTATCACAAATTCAAAGTTAGACCGGAATTTTTAATAGGATCAAGCTCACACGACCTAAAAATTAATAGGAGAAACTAGTCACTTGGATCGAATAAACAGTTGAACCCCCCTCTCCAAAAAAAAGTTGTAAAATTCTTTAAGTGAGATTCCTTAATCTAATAATATATAAGATAACATATATATAATGAGTGTTGAAAAATAGTAAAATTATAAGACTAGTTATTTTCATGTATAGGCTTGAATTTAGTTTTTTCATCTTTCTTAGAATTCAATATCGTAAATTTATATTTTAAGATAAATACAGAGTGTATAGTTAAAATTCTTTAGAATATCATACCACGTTTCATTCTTCAACGAGAATCCAAAATCTCACTATTTATCATCCTCAACTTCCTTAACCCCTCCTTCCACTGGACTGGAACAAATGTTGTTAATTCAATGCACTCTCCCTCAAATGAGAATCAACTCATTGCCATTAATATTAGCATCCAACTTCACAAACTCACTCCATTATCACAAACCTCCTGAAAAGCTCATTTTATAACCCTTTTAATTGGGTATGACCTCTTTGGTTATGTTGATGGCTGGTTTAATCAACCTGCTTTTGAGCCAAATTCAGCGCTTTAATTCATTTCGTTTTCAATTAATTTCATAGAGCCTTTGGAACCGCCAGGACAAACTCCTGTTCACTACCATTTTTGACTTAATATCTAAGAGCGTCATGCCTCTCATTGCCCACTTCCAAGGCCATTGCATCTTCATACATCACAAGCTACGACTTTTGTTGGTAAAAGAACATCTCTCAGTTTTTGGCACTAATGACTTGATCATATACGCTGCTCAAAAAATTGTAATTGTGTCCCATCTTGTTAAAACTTGTTCATTATTAATTACCTATTAGTAGCAACAAAGACTCCCAAAAATTTTTGTATCATCCTTGTAATTTGCATAAGAGTCATCTACTTCCTCTCAAATAAACATCTATTGTGAGTAGTGAACCCCTATAATTAATGTGTCTATTCTGATATTAGGGATTTGCACTTATTAATCCATAGGTGGTTTCAAGTATTGCATGTGTATGTCATTTTTGTGTATTATTACATTAAATTGGTTCTTTCCATTGTGCTTAAATTTAGGTTTGTAACCTTTTTAAGAATTCAGCATTAACTTGTATGCAATGTGTATAAATCTATGCCTCAAGACCAGTACTAATGTGGTTGACATTATTTAAATTCAAGTCATTAATTATTATATATATATAAAACAAATCATAAAAATCCCTAAGAAAGTTCACGAGCAAAGCGAAATTTATATAAATAACTCTTAAAAACTACATATCTAACTAAGTAATTCGACCATTCAATTTTGACCTTCAACTGCTTATATTCTAAAGTAATATATATATATATATATATATGTAATATATGCATGTAGCTTGCAAGACATGTGACTTATATATATATATATATATATTTTGGAACAAGACATGTGACTTATATTGAAATACTTAAAATTAAAAGTCCACCGTACCGTTCCATCCACCGGGCCCAGCATAAGATGCCCATTGGTTATTTTGGTCTGCTCGAGAAGTCATACTAGCAACCAAAATATATAGTAAAATTCTTAGCTAAACGTACACACGCATGCATGGCAAAAATATTTAGTTTTCAAAAGAAAAAATAAAAACTAAAATATTTATTATAGATATTTTAAATTTAATTGCCTTTTCCAGTTGTCAGATATGTCCCCAGTTGTTCTCCAACTATTTCCAATAGCTTTTGCCCAAGTTGCAGGATCCTCCTGTCCCCTAGTAATAATTACAATATATATATATATATATGTAAGAAAATTAAATTAAATATATAACTGCTTTCTTGTATACGTAGTGGTAGATTGATATATATATTTATAATGATCAAAAGAACTTAATTAATATTCAAAACTTTTACTAAAGTTGATTTTGAGCTCACCATTCACATAGAGAAAAGAAGATGGGCCTTCCAGAATTTAGCAAAGCTTTGCTCATCACTGGATACCTGTTAACAAGAAGAAAAAATAACATGATATATAATTATACTTAAATTGAACACGTATACACTTTTTTCATAATTATTAGCATATATACGTTACATATAAATAAATGAATAATACCTGTCCTTAGGACTTACGCCATTGTTATTGCAATTGTCATACTTCAAGTAATCAATTCCCTGTACGAAGAAATAAAATAATTTGATTGTAACAAAATTGAAAGTAATAATAATGATGATGATGATCACTACCAATCATAATTATGCCATTCTAATATGTAAATTAACTACACATTAATCTTGTCTAGTATTATAACAATTGCTATATATGAATAAAATTAATGCATACCCAAGAAGCAAAAGTTTTTGCATCTTGTTCTTCATGTCCTAGGGATCCAGGCATGGTTTTGCTACATGTTTGAGTTCTATATAGAAGGGAAATTAAATGATCAGAAATCACATACTAATTGAGAATGACCAAAAAAATAAATGCATCTCTGCATATTTTCAATTAATCAGGCAACATTTTGTTCAAATATTTTTTGTACAGAATAATTAGTTAGAAAAAATAATAATAACAACAACAATAATAATAATAATAAAGGAATGCCACAATGCATACCCGGCATCAGAGTATATTCCCAGCTTCAACCCTTTGCTATGAACATAATCTGCTAAGGCTTTAATTCCTGATGGAAATGTTGAAGCTTTGGGAACCAAATTCCCCTTCATTTATACCACAATCAGAAATTCCAATGGGATATTAATATTGTTAAGTACATAATTTTTTTTTTTTTTTTTTGGACCAGGATACACATACATATATATGTGTATGTATACATTACATTGTCTTTCTCAAGCTCACTACTTGAGGTAAAATGACATAATTACTCAGTGGCATTAATATCAGATATTTTAATTTTGACACTAATTATCCATTGACCACAGACCAAGTTGCAAATCAAACAAATGTTACATTTTTTGATAAAATGACATAATTAATTACTCAGGAATAAATAAAATACTAGAAATTAAGATCTCTTAATTTCAATCCATACACAGGGTGAAAGGCACCACTCCACAACCTATTGCAGATTTGTCAAAAGGAAATATTTCAATTCTCAATTAATTAAACAGATTTATAAAAACCAATCTCTCATTATTCTAAATAGCACAATATTTTTGCGTGACAAATGAATCAATTTTGGCCTTTGATGAATATCTTAACTGCTAGGCTTGACCTTTATCACAACAGATTTGGTCTCAACAGCCATGTTTTTTCCCCTGCCTTTGTACCATGCCAATATACAACATCCCAAAGCGTTACATGTTAATTCTTTAAACTATCAATTCATTGTAATGTATCTCTCTCTTTTAGACTGATATTTATAATTTTAATATTATTTAATCAATTAAAATATAAACTCATAAAAAATATAACTCGTAACAAAAATAAATAAATTAAAAAAATTCATCTAACTGACTCCAACTAGTGTGGGACTAAAAATTTGTAAAGTTTATTTGAGTTAGTCAACAAATACGAACATGAGTCAAAAAAAAAAAAAAAATTATTATTGTAAAACAGTGCTCATATAAAATTACTTGGCAATTTTGGTTCATAATTTTAGCGAATGTTTTTTAGTGTGTTTGAAATAAGTATTTTGCGAGGGAAAATAAATAGAAACTTTTAAAATATTCTTATTTTTTCAACAAAATTTTATCAAATCAAAAGTTTAGTCTCCTCCGAGAAGAAAGACAAACAATTTACAAAAAGAAAAGAAAATTGAAATGAGCGCATCAATAATAAGAGAAGCGCAGTACCTCAGAATCTCTATCAAGTTCAGCCCAACAATCATCTAAACCAAATAGAAGAAAAAAAAACAAAATAGAAATTAGCCAAAAGTAGTTTTGAAAATAGCTAGCTAGCTTGATTAAACTAATTAATATCATATACCTAAATTTATATATTCATATCCAACTGCAGCTAGTCCAGTTGACACCATTGCATCGGCTGTGATAGAGAAGCAGAGAGGGGGATACAACAACAATCTCTGAGCATAACTTGGAAATAATATTTATTATTATTTTTTTATCAACTCCCCTTTTTTTTCCACATAAAAATTCAATAAAAAAATAAGAAGAGAGAAAAAAAAAAGGGGGGGGTGGTCACCTGTTTCCCTAATTAGTTTCTCTTCAATGTGGCACTGGAAGTGGTTCCAGCTATTCCATCTGTTCAAAGAAGCAATTAATTAAGCAGGTGTGCAATTATGTAATGAGTCTCACCAATATTAACGGGGAAAACAAAATTGCATTAATTACAGAGTCTATATAGGGTCAATCTAATTGCAATTTATAAATAACCTTTTGTATTCTATTTTATTTTTTAATTAATTAAAATTACAAAATTTTTTGACTAATTATTCATATGTATAATTTGAAATTACATGATTAGCTTGAATAAAGAAAAATTTTACAAATTTTAAAAAACATCTTTAAGCTAGTTTAATACAAAAGAATAGAAAAAAAATATATATTTTTATGGACTAAAATAATTTTTATTTTTTTTTAACAATCAGATAAAAAATTAGTCTTATTTTCTATTTTAATTGAATAAAAGAATTAATTTCTTTCATTTCTCTCTTTCTCCCTCTTTTTTTTTTTTAAACAAACCTTTGTCCTTTTAATTTTTGTCATTACCCTTGAATGCCATACCATTGCTTTGAATATTAAATATATATATATATATATATTTGGATAAAAAAATAAAACATACAATTGAGAGCCCTCACATTTTTAGTATTAGTATAAAACTTAATTTAATTTATCATATTACCATTAATATGCTATAAAAAAAAATTACCAATTGTAATAATTAATAGGTAGAAATGTATTAAACAAAACCAAACCTTTTTTTCACGAGGTAAGGTCGGCAAGTAGAAATGTCTTACGTAATAAAATATATGAGGAATTATATTTTACTCCCTAGCTTATGGCTTAGTACAAAAATATATAACTCACCTCGGCATGAAATTAATATAATTTGAATTAATATATAAAATTACCAAAAATTATATTATTTTAATTAGAACTGTCCTTCATGTTAATGAGTTGTCCCCTGATCTTTCCACGTCGTGTTATTATTTTTGATTCTTAAGTTTTATTTATTTATTTATTTAAATACGATCTTTAATTATATGTTTGTTAGTTTTTATCTTAGATTGTTGAGGCTTTTTTTTTTTTTTTTAACTTTTAGTTCTAAATTATTTGAAAAATGCAGGTGTCCGTAAATAAAATCCCAACAATCTATTTTTATGATTGAACTTTTAAATTAACAATAACTTAATCTTTTGTTTAGGACTCATTGGTTTTTCTTAATTTAGGTTTTCACCTTAAAACCTTTTTGTCTCTTTATATTTTTGATTTTTTTTCTTGTAGTTGTGTGATTAATTAATTGATACTAAACTATTTTCAATAACTATAAATTTTACGATACAAACTTTTAGTAAAAGCAAGTTGAAATAAGTTAGGTTAATTAAATTTGACTGACGGATTATTTAATCTAATTTTAAAATAAAATAATTATTTAACATGTTCATACATCATGATCATATATATAATTTAATATTAGGGGTGAGAATTAGTTAATTTTATTTAGTTTAATAATGTACCAAATTGTTTAAACCACATTTGAATGATTTTATTCCAAAATTTAGCTTTAACTAAATATATTCATCCCTATTTAATGTCGTTAATGCAATGTATTTATGTACATGTGAATAATTCCTTTGACATTGTTTGGCTTATTGTAAATAATTTGGCTTCTTTTTGAATTTTTTTTACCCATATGAAAATTTTTTTAATTTTTTAAGTTTTAAATATTTTTTTTAAAGTTGTGAATAATAGACCTAAAAAACTATCAAATATAAAAAAATAAAAAAGAGGTTGTCATTGCATATATATATATATATATATATAAAGAGGCGGTTGGTGTAAAAAAACTCATCTAAAACAAAAACAAACCAACTTATTACTGAAACAAAAAAAAAATCATGGTTGTCAAACAAAAATACACTATTAAACAAAAAGGTTGTCTTGTCAGTGCATGAGAGAAATGGGCCAAGCAATGGACCTTCATGTTGGGCCTACCGACAACTCCCCCCGACAATATTATGATGTTTAGATGAGATTTCTAGCCATTACCTAACTTGAGCCGGCTATACATGCTAGCTGTATTATTGTATATAAATAATTAAATTTATTTCTCATTATTTATTGATTTATACTTAAAATTAAGACCTAGAATTTACGAACCGGACAATGGACGTGCCAAACCATTGTTACTTTAATTTAATGGGAAAAAAATTGATAGGTGGTGTGTGAATGATTAATGTCACTACCTTGTTGGAATATTAATGGATGGTTTACGTCGTTTTAAAATAGTTAATTGATTATTTATTTCATTGTATGTCCTGCAAGAATGGAAATTTTTATTATTTTTTTATTATTTACTTAATTGCTAAATGGGATGAGATGAAATTGTTAGCTAGCAATGGATTTATTTTAATTTTCTAAATTAATATTGATATGTATAGGATATATATATATATATATATATATAATAATTTTAATTTCTAGAAGCGCAAAATTTAAACAAAAAATATTGTTGATGAAATGACATCTAAAAGTATAACAGTCTCTTCTATTAAACGTAATTACCACACATTATTATGAAAAAACTTAATTTACCATCGTATTATTTTACATAAACTATATATATTATTATATATGTAAATAGTGTTTATGTTATTACGTAGCAATGGACTCATAAATTTCAATATCACAAATACCTTTATAACTTTTATTCCTTAATCTCTGTCCACCACTCTCCTTGTTTATTCGATCTATTTTATTTTTGTTTTGAACTTTCATGTATATATAGCCTCTATTAATATAAAAAATTTGCAAAATAACAAAAAGGAATTTGCGGAAGAAACAATGGACACGTGAGAGAGAGAGAGAGAGAGAGAGAGAGAGAGATTAGGTACCCCATCTGTGGCGTTCGGCCGAGTCCATTGTCCAGAAGGTTTCTCCGAATGAGTTGGTTGGAAGGGTTGTTGTTGATCATAATATTGGCCTGGATGCGAGCAGCGGCAGCAGAGCCAGCAAATATCACAATAAACAGCAGCAGGAAATTGCAGCCCCATAAGTACTGCCTCTCCAGGAAACCTTTGGTTGATGAAGGAGTACCAGCGGTAATATGATCCATATCTGCTTTCATGCAGTTACTCCTAATTACTTACTACTCCCACCAACACAAGTCCCCTCCTCATCTACATATATATATATATATATATGTATGTATGTATGTATGTATGGAGGACTAGAGAGAGAGAAAAAATTTGGGTCGGTGCAGCTCTGCCTGCTGGTGGGCGGCTATCACTAGATCAGCTACTCTGTTGTATTATTATATTATATATGTTTGGGAAAATTTTTAACCCTCTCTCTCTAGACCACTCTATTCCTTGGTCATGGAGATTCACTCCTGGTGGTGACCTGCATATAAGAAAACGGTAAAATAAAGTAGCTGAAATTGATCCCGACTAAGGATACTCCAATACTTAAGTCAAGCATCCTTATACTGATAATAAGCTCATATAAATAGAAAGAGAAGAGAGCAAAAAAGACATTTACCTTATCTTCTTTTTTGATATTTATAGATGAAGTGTATGACATACTTTTTACTGATTTGACTATTATTTTATTTTGATATGACTTAAAGTAGGGGTAGATGGCTAACATTAAATGCCAAATGATGTAAGCTTTGGGAGTTATGTGAAAGTGACTTTGTTGTACATACTCTACAGATCTTTTCTCCTGTTACACTTAAGTGTAATAAGTGAAGTAATTACACAACATAACTAACAAACTATTTAGTCCCAAGTTAACTAAAATATACCTTCTGATCGGGGGTGAAATTTATGATCCGCGAAATATAATTGTGGTCAGACAAGACATTTTTATACCACACAATATGCTTATAATCAGACACATATATATGATGTATTTATGAATGTACAAATTAACCATTGATGGGTTGTATAATATATTAATTTAATTTGTGTTGGTTTACGAATGAATTTGTCATTAGTTGTGGCTCAATAGGTGGATTTGTGCTTGGAAGTCTCAGCCATGTACCTTAGAATTTTTTTTTTTTTTAATTTTTCTTTGTACACGGAGGAGGAGCCAATATTTTTTTGTTAAGGTTAAAATTGATTGAAAATATAATAAAAATTATAAAAATATTATTCTAAAAATAATTATGATAGTATAATAAAATTTATATTAATTATGTGAGTCTGCTGAAAATTAGAATTAAAAAGTGGTAGTAGAGGTCATCCTTTCCAATTATTAGATTATATATTAATTATAAATATCTTGTATTTTGTAGTTAAAATTTTTAATATGATGTAAATATTTTATATTTTGTAACTAAAATTTTTAATATGATATTTAATTTTCCGTTTACTAAAAAATTATTATTATTATTATTATTATTTATCCTATTCTGTGTCCAGCCAAAAGGTACTGTTCGGCAATAATTTTTACCCTCTTCTCCGTAGACCCCTTCTCTCCATTGTCCATGGAGATTGCCTGCAAGCCAGAAATCAAAGCAATTAAGCGGTCGGAGTTGGTCTCCGACCAAGGACACTCCGATGTTTAAGTCAGTTTCTTGTATAGATATAAGCTCATGTAAATAAAGAGAGAGAGAGAGAGAGAAGAAGAAGAAGAAGAAGAAGATCAGAGAAAAAAGGAGCCAAAAGAAGACCCCTCCGCTGTCTTTGTTTTTGGTATTTATAGATGGAGTGTCTGTCTTACTTTCTGTTGATTTGACTATCACTTTATTTTGATGTGACTTAAAGTGGAGGTGGGTGACTAACATTAAATGCCAGATGATGTAAGCTTCGAGAGCCGTGTGGTAGTGTAGTACATAAAGTAATTATACAACGTAACTAGCAAACTATTTAGTCCCAATTTAACTAAAATATACCCCCTGTTCGGGGGGTGCAATCTGTGGTCGGGCAAGCTAACTTTATACCTCACATTATGCCCCCACTCTGGTCGGGATAATTTATTACCCGAGCAGAGTAGAATAAAACTTATAAACTTTTATCTTTTCCGTATATAAAAATAAACAATATGTGCTCAAAAATTGAAATTCATCAACAGTGGAAGTATGCAGTATTGCATAGATATACTTCAACAACAGTGTGAACAGTTTATACTTTTTATAAGATGCAAAGATAGAATCATGCTTGTAATATTGTAATGAAAGTACCTTTACTACCTCATATATTTTATAAAAAGTGATGTACCTGGCCTTTCTGAGTCACAGGTTGGAGATGATAATCTTTTTAGCAGAGTTTAGAAGAGAAGAGGCGATTAAGCAAGCTTAAGCTTAAGCATTGAACCTTAAAGGACTTAGGAATTGAACTTCAGTGATAGGAGGCGGGAATGATTTCATTTTGATAATCCTTTGTCTGCAAGGTTGTTCGGCGTGGTGTGGATGTCAATCAGAAAACCTTAGTTTAGTTTAGTTCGGCGTGGTGTGGATGTCAAGAACCATCTGGCGTTCGAGCTGCTAGAAGTAATTAGATTTGAATGCGTAATCAGCCGAAGAAATAGTACTTATCTTGAAGAAATGAGGTGCTTTCATCAGAGTGATCGACTGATTTGTCCCGATGTCAGTTTGTCACCGGCGAAAGCTACTCTTAACCATATTTATGAGTTGGGCAATCTTTGTGAAGGTAATATATGGATGTAATAGTGGACATATATAGAGCTGAGAGCCTTGCACAGATGCATAAATTTGATCTTATACTAAAACAATAATAAATTTGGTCTTGTGCTGACTACTGATGGACCGATCTTCCAGTATACTGTTGGTAACACGGGGAGCCGAGGTTGTTTTTAATATTCTCCATTGAATCTCAGAACATTCCACATAATCTTATAACTATCCTTCGAGTTTGTTCATCTCATTCTATACTGTTGGGTGTGCTTGGCAAAGTTTGCATGAGGAATAGATATGGGAGCTCGAAATACAAAAATCAGGTCCTTATTTGTATAAGAAGCCTTACTTACTTTACCTGTAAAATTCGCATAAGCTGCTCGACGCGCAAATTGCTTGGCCACAGAAAGTTGCTCTTCTTCAACTTTGGTTGTCGCTGAGGATGACAAGTGTGTCGAGAATACTTTAACGCTCCAGCTAAAAGTCATGTGAAAGAAGCCGAGCATCCATAAATAAGGATGTAACTTTGAATTCATCGTTTGCTCGATCAAAGAGCCAAAATAAGGGCTTTGGCAATTCTTGTCTTAATGTAGTCAGGGCTTAATCATCAAAAAGATGAGACAAACCAGTGAACTATAATCTGCCGGGTTGCGAATCCTTTCAATAGTGCTAACAGGGGTAGAAAAAGAGAGAAAACCAAACTAAATTGGGCTTTATAATGTGAAAACTTTAGATGGTCATAACTTTCCGCTTGGGTGTCCAATTTAGGTGATCTTGGTGTCTATTTCATGTATTTTTTTTGAGATCTATGTGACCAAACCACCTATAGTGGTTTGTTATGGTCAGAATTCCAAAATAAACTCATCTTTATCACTTTTTTGGATTTTTTCCCTCGGATATGCTAACTGTAGCTTCGTTTCAACATAAATAAGTGTTTAAACTTTGAAAATTTTGCTCGGGAATACTTTTGCAGAGTAATAACCTCATCTAGGAATACCTTCACCTTGTTCAGGATACTTTTAATGACAAATAACATTGCTCAGGGCTAGTTTTACATAGTTGTTACCTCGCTTAGGGATGTGTTTTAACTTACTCAGTGATGCTCTGCTCAGGGAGGATGCAGCCGACCTTAAGATGTGCCTCAAACCATGCTCGGGAAAGGAAGCCGAGCTCCTAATATGTTTTAAATTTTGCTCGGGAGAACCATGCTTCGGTATATGCTTTATATCTTACTTGAGGGACACAGCCGAGCTCGGGGTGCTTGAATCCATCTTCAGGATAGAGAGCCGAGCTTGGGATATACTTTACACCATGCTTGGGATAGAGAGCCGAGCTCGGGATATACTTTAACCTTGCTATAGGAGAGGGCCGAGCTCGGGATATCCTTTACACCATGCTTGGGATAGATAGCCGAGCTCGGGATATCCTTTACACCATGCTTGGGATAGATAGCCGAGCTCGGGTTTTGAGTTGAACCTTGCTGGAGGAGAGTGGCCGAGCTCGGGTATGCTTTGATCCTTGTTCGGGAATGAGCTTTAAACCTACTCGGGAATGCATCCTATGCTTGGGAATAATATGCTCGGGGATGACTTGCTCAAGAGTATTTTTAGCATGCTTGGGATATGCTTTGTTTGGGAGATACCCTTGCTCATTAGTACCCTTGTTCATTTGCTCGGGATAACTTTCCTCAGGGGAAGAACTTGCTTGGCTTGATATTACTTCTTTGATCCAGGAAAAATGTTCACTATGCTTGAGGAAGAATATGCTCCAGATAGATTTATACCTTTCAATATACTCGGCATACTGTGGATATGCTCGGTATGGGATTTCCTCAAGCTTAGGAATTCGCCTTTTGCAATGAATTTTACAGAAATATGCTTATAAACTGAATCTTACCACCACTTACTCGTGGATAGTCTTTTGAATTAAATCCAGCCATCACAATATGCTTGAGAAATAGCTTTCAGAAATGACCTCGGGAAAATGCTTTTGAAGACAACCATACCTGAATAAGGTCGAGACATAGCTTTCTAATATAAACCGAGTTAGAACAACCTCGGGATTATACTTTTTGAGATGACTCGAGCCAAAACATGCTCGGGAATAAGCTTTTCAAATATAAATCAACCAGAATATACTTTTTGAAGTGAAATTAATCAAAATAGACTGGTGAACTGGCTTTTGTAAATAACCCAACCAAAATTTGGTTGGGACTTTGCTTTCTAAAATGAACTGTCAGAACAACCTTGGGGACATGCTTTTGTTGATTGACCGACCCTGAAATGTGTTCGGGTTCTACCTCTCAAGTGCAAGAGGGTGGTCGTAGTCTTACTCGGTGAGAACCGAGGTCATCTCCACAGGGAGGGCTGTGTTAAAAGACACTAGACTTATTCTCTTAATTAGTAGGTGAGCCTAAGCTAATCTAAACTTATTTTTGAATTACAAAGTGATTTGAATATGGCTGGGTTGAGAATGGTGGAGCGAAGCAAATTGTGATATTAAACTAGAATGCAAATATTGAAAATAAACTAACTAAAATGATCTTGGCTACGAACCAAATCCAGTAGTGGGTAGTGGTTTACTCAAACGCATTTATAACTCAACCTAACAAACGCACATGCATTGCTAGGTCGGAAGATATTTCATTAAAAACTAATTTATGGAATTCAGAGTAAGCGGAGGCTTTTGAAATTGGTTTCAGACTCACCGGGACATTGAATCGAACATCTAGTGTGCATGAGCATCAACTCATAACTAGACTTCAATTATAACACAGGTGAATCGGTTTCTTAAGAAAACCTCATGTTTTGGTTTTATGAAAATAAGGTTCGAATCACCGGGCCATTGAACCAACCACTTGGTTTGCACGAGTGGCCAATCGTAACCAAGCTTTGGTTTTAACACGGGTGACTGATTTTGTAAGAAAACCTAATTTGGGTCTTGGAAAATCAGATTCTAACTCACCGGGACATTAAACCGAACACTTGGTGTGCACAAGTGAAAACTTGTAACCAAGCTACAATTGTGACACGGGTGAGTAGGTTTCAAGAGAACCCTAGCTTACTACGAAATTCCAATTAAAAGTCCAAAATATATTTTATTAAATAAAACTCGTTTATATTTGAGTTCACCAACTACTTCACCACTTTCAATGGCTTGAAGCCAAGAACTAACCCTAGCCTAACATTGCGAAAGTATTAACAAAGCCTTTCAAAAAGAAAATAACCTTCATCAAGCACTCAAACACGAAAACGAAGGATATAGAAATAAGCTAAAGCAATTTCGAAATCAAATCAAACACTAACAATGACTACGAAGTACTACGAAGTGAAAATAAAGAACAAAGATAAAGAAAATAATAAATTTTAATTAAAACGAAGTAACGAATGAAACTTACCAATTAATCTTAATGCGAAGATGAAAAAATAAAGCTTCCGTCAATCCAACACGAGATGAAAACATCTAACCCTAATCTAAACTAAACTAAGGGAAAGAGAAGAAGTGCGTAGGGTTTCGAACTCCTGTACATCATAAATTTGCCCTTTTATATCATTACATAACTCAAGAGTAAAAGTGTAATTTCATAATTCAAAATTTAACTTAAAAGTGTGCTGGACAAGTCATCATGGGCACCCAAGGTACAAGTGTTTGATGAAGTCCTCAAAGAGTTAGCCAAAACACAGCAGTCAGAACTCCCTCTCTGTGGGCGCCCATCTGATGAACAATGGGGCGCCCAAGGGTCCTCATGGGCGCCCATGGGTGTAGGTGGGGCGCCCATGCTTGTGGTGGGGCGCCCATGGGTCTAGGTGGGGCGCCCATCTGCAACTACAGTGAATAGTTCTTCTTTGACAGCTTTCTGTCCCTAACTTCCGATGCGATTTTGACATTGAAGATGACAGATTCAGGCTTCGGCTAAACCAGAAAAGTTGTAGGGCTTCGAGTCTTCTTTCCAACGCAAAAAGAATGGAACCATTTCGAGTTGTGACGAAAAAGTTATGGCTGGAAGACTGAGAGGGTGTTGAGCTGGAACTTCAACCGCACACCACTTCAACTATTTTGAACTTCAAACCACTTCCTTCTCCTTGGCACCCATGGTAGTTGATCTTATGCCTTGGGATGGCTCTTGGGAAGTTGAAGAATTCTTGGGAGTCTTTGGACTCTTCTTGCACTTTCTTTATTTTGGCCTACCTTAGCTCCTCCTCACATGCAACCTTGGTGTTGTTTGGGCCAAAAACACCATATTATATCACCTGAAATATACACACACCAAGAATGCATGGAAATGAGATAATCACACTAACACATCGCCAATAATAACTGTAAATTCATAATTAGCATGCTCAATATATATATAATTGTACAATAATGCATGCTAATCATTGATAACCCGACCTTAATATGGTCGGGAATAAGCCTCTAAGATGAACCGAGCCAGATTGACCTCGGGAGTTAACTTTTGTAGATAACCCAACCAGAATTTGCTCGGGAGTAAACTTTAGAATAGAATGAACCGAGCCAAAATATGCTCGGGAACTAGCTTTTCGAGATGAACCGAGCCAAAATATGCTCGAGAACTAGCTTTCTGAGATGAACCGTGCTCGGGAATAGCTTTCTTAGATAAACCGAGCCAAAAATATGCTCGGGAACTGGCTTTCTGAGATAAACCGAGCCAAAATATACTCGGGAATAGCTTTCTGAGATAAACTTAGCTTTGTGAGGTCGGCTACCTTTAAGTTTTATATGAATGTGAGAGCTTTGCTTTTTGTGCAATGGCAAGTTTCCTTAATGATAGCTTTTGTTTCTTGAGAGCTTTGGCTTTTTTGGAGCTTTTGCTTTTTGTGCCAAAGTTGTGCTTTCATAGAGAGCTTTCTGATAATCCTTTTCAATAAACCGAGGACCCGAAACTTGGTTTAGAAAGAAACCCGGTCAGTCAATAAACCAGGGCCGAACCGACACCCCAAGGGGATGTGGCTCCCTTTCTGTACCAACGTTCAGAAAATCGAGCGTGGCTTCTTTCTGATAATCCTTTTCAGAAAACTGGAGAATTGAATCCCAGTTTAAAGAGAATACCTAGTCGATAAATAAACCAGGACTGTACCAACGCCCGGAGGACCGAGCGTGGCTCCTTTTGATCATCCTTTTCAGAAAACTGGGGAATTGAATCCCAGTTTGAAGAGAATACCTAGTCGATAAATAAACCAGGACTATACCAACGCCCGAAGGACCGAGCGTGGCTCCTTTTGATAATCCTTTTCAGAAAACTGGGGAATTGAATCCCAGTTTAAAGAGAATACCTAGTCGATAAATAAACTAGGATTGGACCGACATCCAAAGGGATGTGGCATCTTTCTATACCAACGTTCGGCAAGCTGAACGTGGCTCCTTTCGATAATCCTTTAATTTTGTGCATGTCTCTGAGGCTAGAGTAATTCCTTTAATTGTGTACATGTCGTTGAAATGCCTCATCTGTAATGCTTTTCTGCAAAAACTTTCAACAATAACAAATATTTGAATAATGCTTACACGTAAAACAATTGTAAGAAACTGACGTAATCCAGCTTAAGAATGAGATAAAAACTGATTGAATAGGGGAATAAAGAAATATGTTAGGTTGCTGATGAAATGGGCATGCTTTCGAGACAACATAAGCATACTCGGGAACATGTTCAAATTCTAGGTAGTTCAGCTGTTCGGCTAGCAGTTCTTCTGCTCTTTTGGGTGTTCAGCTAGCAGTTCTTCTGCTTTCACTTGTTCTTAGTCAAAGTCGGCATTAGAATTGCTCGGTAGTCCAAAGATAACCAACTTCACACAGCGTTCAGTCCAAAAATGAATTTGCTGCTCGGACAAAACACAATCTGGTCAGCTGTACTTGATCCATTGCATTTCAATCAAAAGGATTTCTTATCTCAGAAACACTGTTTTGATGATTCAGACTTGCTTGGAAATATGGTTAATCGCTTAGAGAAGATTGGAGTCAGTTCGGGAAGGAAATAACATTGCTGAGATATGCATAACTTGCTGGGTTTCAACCTCAATAGCTTGTATTGAAGTGCTTTGGTATAGATTTGATCGGCACGTGTATTTGGGAGCTCGAGATGCTTCACATTTATAGCTAATATTAGCATTGGCTAATTCTCGTTTGGGAGTAACTTTCAGTATTTTGGCTTGTTCAAGATGAGGAAAATAAGTGTATACCGGAATTAAAGAGAATAATAGGCGTGTATACTGGAATTAAAGAGAAAATAACTTTCAGTATTGTTCAGCAAGAAACTGCTCAGCAACTGCTCGGTAATAATGATCGCTGCTCAGCAATAAAGAGAATAAAGTGCTGATCACTACTCGGCATTACATTGCTCGGCATTCACAATAACTACATGCTGCAACGAATGGGATCCATTTCACAGTTGATTGGCAGTGTTCCACAGCAAAACTGTGGAGTGAAGTCGGCAGGGAACCATGACCCATTTCACAATAGCTACATACATTGTGAAGTCGGCAGGGACTTATACACTGATGGAATCAAGTCGAATTTGCTGGCTGCGGGTTCAGCATTCCTTGTCTGGGGTAAGTGCTAAATAGAATAAGAGCTTGATTCCATAGGCTGCTCAGACGCAGAGAAATGTTGTTCAGAGTGTTAGCCAAAAGAAACTTTGCTCAGAATTATTTTGTAGTAAAGCAATGTAGCATATAAGTTAATATAATATGACAAACTTACAGCTTTAGCATATGCTCGTGCACGGAATAAACATCAACTTGGGTTGAGATAAATCAACCCATGAAATTTGAATCATATATAAATAAGACTACTCGACAGTTGACAAATCCGATTGAATCGGAATGCCTTAGATTTTTAGAAATGAAGTACTTTGTTTCGCTTTCGGATAAATATTGCCCGGAAATACACTTGTCCGAATAATAGAATGGCGATGAAAATAAGTAATTTCAGATATCTTAGGAGCTCGGGAAACTTATAGCATAGTTCGGCGGTTGCTTATAAAGCTCGGGTCATTGAGGAATTTGCTTGAAGGAACTGCAGTGTCTCACGAATGTTAGAAGTACCATTCGGAAGAATACAAATATATATATATGTTCAGTGGACTTTGCTCTGTTGAGATTTTGCTCGGACTTATGAATATAAGTTGATGCTTCAACAAAAATCATGTACTAAGGGAAATATAACAACCACAATAAAAAAAATACAAGGACTTTGGACATAACCTCTTCAATAATAACAGCACAGATTTTAACAAGACTTGTCAAAAATAAATAAATAAATAAAAAGAAATATATAAATAGAAAGATCATATCTGTTTATTGTGGGTAAGAAAGCTCCTAAAAGTTGAATCATGCCCCCAATGGGTGAATAATGCCTCCGGCGATACTAAAAGTAGTGACAGAGAGAGTCAGTCTTGGTAAGTCTATTACATGGGCACAAATACGTGCCCCACGGTGGGCGCCAAATGTTCGACAATAATTTTTACCCTCTTCTCCGTAGACCCCTTCTCTCCCTTGTCCATGGAGATTGCCTGCAAGCCAGAAATCAAAGCAATTAAGCGGTCGGAGTTGGTCTCCAACCAAGGACACTCCGATGCTTAAGTCAGTTTCTTGTATAGATATAAGCTCATGTAAATAAAGAGAGAGAGAGAGAAGAAGAAGAAGAAGAAGAAGAAGAAGAAGAAGAAGATCAGAGAAAAAAGGAGCCAAAAAAAAGACCCCTCCGCTGTCTTTGTTTTTGGTATTTATAGATGAAGTGTCTGTCTTGCTTTCTGTTGATTTGACTATCACTTTATTTTGATGTGACTTAAAGTGGAGGTGGGTGGCTAACATTAAATGCCAGATGATGTAAGCTTCAAGAGCCGTGTGATAGTGTAGTACATAAAGTAATTATACAACGTAACTAACAAACTATTTAGTCCCAATTTAACTAAAATATACCCCCTATTCGGGGGGTGCAATCTGTGGTCGGCGGACCACCCTTGTGGTCGGGCAAGCTAACTTTATGCCTCACAGGTACCCATGCGTGTCCGCGGGCATGCTTCGAGAACGCACATGTATCACACGTGTATCACACATGTATCCCCAATTTCAGTTGTGTTGTTTGCCCCTCTCCATTTTTCTAATTTCCATCCTTCCCAATTTTTTTTCTCCCTCACTCATGCCTGTCCTTCTTTTCTTTCCAGTAACCACTCTGCTTGCCAGAATTCGTGTTTTGTTTTAAAAAGTCACGGGCTCAATATTCACAAAACTTAAAATAAGTGGTTTGATAACACTATTATTTTTTTATTTATATTTATATGTTTATATTTTTTTATTTTTTATTTTTTATTATTTTTTAAATGAAAATTAAAACTTTGTTTAGAAATGTAATTTTGTTTATAATTATCAATTTTTTATTTACATAAAATATTTAATTTTATTAGTTTTACAAATATTAATTGAATTTAATAAAATATATTTCATATTAATTTAATTTAATTTAATCAAATTAAATTAATCAATTAAATTATTTATTAAAATCATTCAATTAATAAATATAAAATATATTAAATTATAACTTAATTATTTTATTTATTAAATTGAATAAAATATAATTATTATATCATTTAATTCAGAAAATATAAAATATATTAATTATAATTTAATTATATTATTCATTAACAACAATTGAATAAAATAATTTTCATAATAATTTAAATAATTCAATTATTATATTTATTAAAAATAATTTAATAAAATATATTTCATATTAAATAAATGAATTAAATTAAATTAATCATTAAATTAAAGTTAAATTATTTAATTCTAAATTAAATAATTTAATTTTATTATTTATTAAAAATAAGTTAACAAAATATATTTTATATAAATTAAATTAATTAATTAATTAAATCAATTAATAAATTAAGTGAAATTAAATTAATTATAATATTTATTCCCTACGCTCGTGCCTTCCCCAAAAAGCTCTGATGCGAAGAAGAGACCATAGCCCTAGTTCGGGTTCGGTGCGATAGGATGAATAAACCTGAAAGCATTGATTGAGGGTCTCCTCTTTCCTTTCTTTCTAATCCGAATCCAAATTCAAATCCATGTCGCCCTCCCTAACCCTAGTTACTTGAATATCATAACTGGAAAGAGTCAACGTCAAGCCAAAGCTAGTCTAAGAGCGAGCGATTAAATAGTTTAATAAAATATATTTCACAACAATTAAATTAAATTAATTATTAAATTAAATTAATTATTAAATTAAATTAAATTTATTATTTATCAAAAATAATTTAATAATATATTTCATATTAATTAAATTTATTATTTATGAAAAATAAATTAATAAAATATATTACATATTAATTGAGATTTAGTTTAATAAAATGGATAAAATAATTTATTTTAATAAAATGCAACAAAATTGACAAATATATTTCTATCACTAATTTACAATATTTTAAGAATATAATCAGAAAAATAGAAAATAAAAATCTTACTAAACGGAATTGATTGTGTGACTTTTAAAGTTATGTATTTAAAATGGTCTCTGAATGAGCTAATCAGTCTGGCGGTTGTTAGTAAATGTTAATACATTCAAGGAGGGAAGGATTTCATGCTTAATTAGAGGTTAAAGATGCCAGAAAATAGGCCCCAAAATCCACGGGTCAATATTCCAAGGCTCAGCACGAAGTGTCCTTTTTCCACAACCATGACCATGACATCTTTACCTGCCACAAAAAGTCATAAAAGCAATAAACCATATCATTAATTATGGAGACGAGGGGTCGCTTTTTTCTGTCAATCTCCATCTACCATGGGAATTTAAATGTTTACGTGGATCAGCAACCTCTTAGACTTGGCAGAGTTACGCAGCCTGTGTTTGATTATTTAGATAGGTTTGGAGTTTTAAAAAAATTAATTTTTACTAATTTTCTATTAATTCTATTAATTTTCAAACGGTAGCTTTTAGCAAAATATAATTTTTTGTGAGACTCCAAATGTCACCTTAATTTAAAATAAAGTTTAAACTTTTACTTTAAAAAATTACGTTGGATTGTTCTTCTTCTTTTTTTTTTTTTTTCCTTTTTGCAAATTATTCTTTCTGGAGATCAAGATTGAAAAAATAAAAAAAAATTCAGAGTATCTAAAACATGTTATAACTGATTTTAAAATTAAATTTATACTTTTTTTTTGCATGCCAATATATTGTAAAATTATACATCTATATTTTATTTATATTTTTGTTTGTTTGTTATTCTCTCTTTTATGAAATTAAATTTTGGATATAGTCACCTAATTATCATATTCTTAAATTATAAATTATTTTTCAAATTTTTTTTTTTTGAAACCAATTTTCTAAAACAAGTGTCAACTCAATGGCCCATCTTTTTTCACTGGAACCAGTTTTCTAAAATCAGTGTCGATCAGAGCCTCAATGATTATATTTTTCTTGACTAGAACTGTTTGATGAATTATTATTTATTGTGTATCCGATGGGTTAATAATAATTATTTTTTACCAATGAGGCGGTCGCTTAGGACTCACAGAAAGAAAAGGATCAAATATTTTAAAAATTTTATTAATTATAATAATATTAAATAATATTTTAAGAAAATCAAATTTTAATAAATTTATGAAACTTTTTTTTATCCAATTTTCACGTAATAGATTTTTAAACTTCCAATTCAATGCATAAAATTATTTTTTAATTTTATTTAAAATTCTATCCAACAACATTTTTATACTTTTTACTTTAGCTGTATTTATATATGTCATAATTATCTTATATTTAATACATTAATTATTATTTTTTATTTTATTTAAAATTTTATGTGACATGTAGGACTTTTAAACTTCTTATTTTAATTCTATCTATACATGTCATAATGATCTCATATTTAATGCATCAATTATTATTTTTTATTTTAATAAAAAAAACTTAATTATAAAACTTTAATAAGTCATTTTGTAACTCAAAAAATTAGAAGAATGAGGTAAGGAATTATATAAGTTAGGCCTCCCTAAAAGTTTCATTTAAGACCCCTAATTTATAAACACGACCCTATACATATTTAACAAAAATTAACTTCCATGCAAGAAATGTGACTTTTTCACAAGGACCCGCTCTTCCGTTCCGGATTAATACTCCTTGTCCATTGTGTCAATGCACACATTAAGGCCCATTTAGTAGAATGCAAATTAAGACCTTTTAAACGGATGCGATGTCTAATTGCAATAATCATTTAAATAATTAATTATGTAAATGCAGTGGTAAAATAGTTATTTAAGAAGAAGATTACAACTAACTAAAAGGTTGAATAGTTAGCTGTCATAAAAAAAAGGTTCTAAAATAAATTTAAGCTAAAACTTATAGATAAAGTAAAATTTACGCTCTATTTGTTTTGAAGTAAAATATTTATGAGAAAAACATTTTTACTTTTGTTTCAAGAAGTTTTCTTTGAAAAATAAAAATATTTTGCATTGAAGCAAATCAAGACTAATTTTTCTTTTTTTCAAAAAATCTGAATTTTTTATGGGATGGTTTATCATCTCACATGGTAAAATTGATAACATAAATCCCATTTTTTTATATTTATCCTGTTTGAGTTCGCATCTTGTAACAATAAAATAGTGTGAATCATGTGATAACTCAAGTTTTCTCCTCTTCAATTCTTGAATAATACATTACATGGATTACTTCAAAAATACTTCAACCCATTCGGGCATCATTAATCACGAGTCGTAATTCATCCAAAGAACTTAGCAATTAATTTGTAATAATCCAAAATTTTAAAATTTTAATATATATAATAAAAAAATTTCGAAAAGGTTTACAGTTAGTAATAATTATATTGTATGTACATGTATATTGCTTTGTACATATATATCTATATATATAATAGTAAAGAAACGTGGGCACCAAACGAGAATAAAAAAAAATGAACTTTCCTAGAAGCTTCATTTGCTTTACTTAGTTGCCAAGTATAACATATCTATGTGTGTGTGTGTGTGTGTGTGTGTGTGTTTTATGTGCTGGGAGAAGAAAATCGAGAAAGAAGAAAAGGAAAAGACGAGAGAGAGAGAGAGAGAGAGAGAGAAAGAAGGGAGAGAGAGAAAAGAAAAGAAAAGAAAAAGGAGAGAGAAAGAAGAGGGAGAACGTGAAGACTTAGGTTCAAGAGTAGCGAGACTTTGGTATTTTCGACATTGTGATCATCATGGCGGTGTTGGATCGAATAATTCAACCAAGATAGGAGATACGAAAGAGCGAAATTTTAAAGTCTCAGGGTTTCTTCACTTTTTCTTCATATCTGAGGTAGGGATTTGATGTATTTTAATTACATATATGAGATGTATAAATATTTTGGTAAATTTTTATGTGTTTATTTTGTATAAATATGGTTAAATTTAGACTATACTATGTGAATTCAGTTCGAACCAAAATGCTAAAACATTTTGGTCCAAAAAAAATTTGCTAGAAAAAAATATATAAGGGAATATGCTTGGCATATTCCATGAAAGTTTTAAAATTTACTATTCAATCCCAATATTTTAGCGTTTTGACTCATAATTTAAGGGGAAATACCTGGCATTTCTTGTAGAGTTTAGGCAAAGGTCCTTATGTTCTTCAACAACATCTCGGTCAGCTCTAATTTCTATTCGACACCCAAGTTGGACCTGATTAGGAAGAATCTATCATCCTCGGCTGGGCCTACTTGGAACTTTTTCAAACTTTTCACAACCTTTTTTCTCTTGATCTCCTACAACATTATCGATCTTCGGCATGTCCTCAGGCATCTCAATTAGTTTGACTTATTCGGGTAATGGTTTGGATTTAAGGGCAGCGGTGAAGCATCTTTGTGATATGTCTTGATCCCCTCTAATCTCTATCACGTCATCACCATAGGAAAACTTGAGGATTTGGTGATAGGTTGAGGGACTACCTTCAACATGTGAATTTAGGATCTGCCAACGATGGCGTTGAACAAAGAATGGGAGTCTACCACCGTGAATTTGACTTTATACTCTACAGAGCCCGTTCGGACAGAAATTATAACTTTACCTAGAGGCCAAATTGGGACAGAGTTGAATCCTATCAATGAGTACTCTGCTGGTGATTGCATGCAATCATTGTCATTTTTAGCTTCATTTCACACTCTTCTTATGAACATTTTATCAAGTAAAATGCATTTTTATCTTGTTTTGATTACTTCTATGGTCTTTGTGTGTTTTACAGGAAAATGGAGGAACATAGCTCAAGGAAGCCAAATTAAGAGCTGAAAGTTACAATCCAAGCCGGAGCAAGTTACCTTGGGCGCACAAGGCTTGGGCGCTCGACTGTGTTACAGCTTGGGCGCCCGACGAGGCTTGTTTTGGGCTGGACTCTCTTAGGACATTAATCAAACACTTGGCAAATGAGCACCTTGGGTGCACAATTGAGCAACCATTAGGTGCACGAGACCTTAGGCGCCCATTTGTGTTGGACCTTAGGCACCCACTAAGAGCAGATTTCCAGTAATTGTCTATATGCTATAGCTTGGGCGTACGCCTAGTGAAGCTTGGGCGCCCATGATATTCCTCCAGTAGACTTTTAACATTGGTTTCAAATTATAAAATTACAATTATACCCCTGAGTTGTATACGCCTATAAATAGGCTAAATTCTGATGTATTAGGCCCCAGACCCTACGTTAGCCGTTTGCATCTGGTTTTAGATTGTCGGAAGAGTTTACATTATCTTCGCCCTAGGGTTTACTTTGTAAGCATCACTTTTTATTACATTTAATTAAAAGTTCATTGTTTTCTTACTTTTTATCTTTCGTTTTCGCTTTGTGATACTTAATCTTTATTCTTTTGTTATTGGTTTAAGATTTGAACTTGCTTTAGAATATTTTGAAGCACTTCGATTTAACTTTTTCTTACGCAATGAAGATTTTTTCTTTTTCGCATAGCCTTAGTTACACTTCTACAATGCTAGGCTAGATCTTTTCTTGGTTTTAACCTAGGAATGTAATGAAATTGAAGGAGATGAATTTGGATATTATGAATTGAAGATAGTTTGTCATCTTTTGATTAAAAACGTAAGAATCGTAGTTCTAGGTTAACTTTCAAAACTGAATCACCTGTGATAAAGTTGAACTTTGGTTATGATCTTGCGAACCAAAGGTTAATTCCATGTCCCGGTGATTTCGAAGTTGATTTCAAAACCCTAGAGTAATGGTTTGTTTACAAAATGGTTTTCTAACATTAAATCTTCTGGCCTAATACTACAGGTGTAGATATTAGGTTGAGTTAACCACATATTCGAATTCATCCCTTTGATAACATTACGGGACTAGGTTGAAACCAAGTGCTTCTTTTCATACTAGTTCGTTTAAGTTTAAAACAAGTTGATTTCTTTAGTATTTAGGTTTTCGCTTTGTCTACGCTTAAAACTCATTTTCATAATTCCAAGTTTGAAAACCCCAAAAAGATTTTCTTATTTTCTTTTTTTCACAATATTTACAAGCACCTTCAAAATATAAGTTTTCCACCCTTAGTCACACTCTTGCTCCTTGTGGAGATGACCTATGACTTCCCTAGACTAAACTTCAACCAACCTCTTGCACTTGAGAGTGAACCTCTTCCAATCTTGAGAGCAATGAGCTGGTTCCAAGTTTTCCTCAGTTAAGCCTAGTTTCTTAAACAGACAGAGAAACATGACTTCAGTTGAGCTTTCAACATCCACCAAGACCCTCTTTACATCTGATTCAAACATCTTTAGGGTGATCACTAAGGTGTCATTGTGTGGGTGCCAGATCCCAGAGCACTCATCTTCATGGAAATTTATCTCTTGAGCGGCCTCTCTGCGTGGGTGTTTGCTTGGTAAGCCAGTAACTTTAAGAACTTTGCCCGCTTAACCTGCTTGTTGCTTGCCTATTCGGGGATAAGCAACGATACTTTGGGGGCATTGCTCCATATGGATGACATGGATTACTGCTAGCCTTGAAAAACTTCTCTTCGTGCCCTTGCCCTTGGTGGGATCTGGGTCTCCTCCATGTAGGCTTCTTTGGCAGCATCCTCCCTCATCATTCTTTAATCCTCCCATTGAACTTAGGAAGGACCACCAGCATTCCCGGTCCTGGACTCATATATGTACTCCTTCAAGTGTCCTTGTCTCACCAGGTCTTCAAGTGTTGCCATAGGGAATAGTAGAATCCCGTATGATGCCCCCTGTCCTGTGATAGGCACAGTAATCCTTGTGATTTCCCTTGCCTGGAAAGTCAGGCGACTTTTTCGACCATCTGAAATATGGCTTATCTCGGATCTATGGCTAGATCCTGAAAATGGGTTTCTTTAAAACCATATTAATAGCTTCAAATACAGATTTGCTTTCTCCGGTGTACTTTAGCCTTTTTCACTTGCCCTTTTACTTTTTTAAAGCTAGAGATCTTTCTTCTTTTTGTTCGGTCGACCTAGTTTCGTCCTCAACCTTGGCGTACTTTTTAATTCTGCACATAAGGTTAGACATGTTGGCTGCCGGTTTCTTTGTCAGGGATAACCAGAGCCTATCTTCTTTTCGTAACCCCAATTTGAATGAGGCCACTGCAAGTTACTCTGAGCATCATTCTGCTTCGTTGTAAAGCTCTATATATCTTTGGGAATAGTCCATCAAAATTTCGTTGGTTTTCTTTTTCATTGTGAGGAGCGCATCGACTATTTTAAGCTGTTTGGCGTTAGCAAAAAATCGTGTAACAAACTCCTCAGCAAGCTGGTTCCAACTCCTAATGCTTCCATGGGGCAGTTTATGAAACCACTGGAGAGCCGTGTCCCCCAAACTCAACGGAAACACTTTACATATAAGATTGTCATTCTAGCTCCAAACATTCTAGCTCTAAAGTGTCATCGCCTACATGTAATGACAGTAATGCACCCAAGGATCTGATTTACTGTCATAAAGGTTAAGTCTTGGAGACTGGAACTTCTTTGGGGGCTCCGCTTCACAGATATCCTTGGTGAATGGAAAGGCGAAAATTTGCTCAAAGGCCCTCCTGGCCATCATGCATGTGCTTTGGTAAGGGGCCTCCCACTCGCTGTATTGCTCCCTCTCCATCACCTTTGCCTTATCGGACTTCTTGGACTTTGTGGGAGCTTCTTCTTCATTAGTGGAGCTTCCACTGGCATCAAAGTGCTTCCTTCACTTGGATTATTTCTTTTTATGGGAATCTCCTCTATGGTGAGATTTGGATCGTCTTTCTCGTTGTTGCTGTAAGGCTTCTTAATGCTGAATCTACTTGGTAGGTTCCCAATGGGCTTAGAACGGGGGGTCTCGTTTTGAATGGAGACCCCTCCACGCCTGGGATTTGACTGCACCTCATTGGCTTCTAGTGTTTCATCATCGCTTGCATCATCTGAGTCGCCATACATGGTATCGTAGCTTTCACCTGAATCGAATTCTAAGTCATCAGGATCGGTTTCAGCTTGAGTCGTTGGTTTTCCCTTTTCTTTGCTTAGCTTAAGAAGCATCTTCTCAAGCTCAACCTGTTTTTCAGTGGCCTTAACTAGCAGTTCTTATCTCTACCTCACAACTTCCGGGTCATCCACCTTTCTCCTTCTGCTAGGCTCCAATCCTGGAATGCGTATCACCAACGTGCTCCCTTTCGTTTTCGATGGTGTCATCTCATCCCTCACACATGGGGAAGGTGGGGGAGTTGTGTTTCTACTAGAAGTCATTGCCTTTCGTTTTCGATGGTGTCATCTCATCCCTCACACATGGGGAAGGTAGGGGAGTTGTGTTTCTACTAGAAGTCATTATCAATAGAGTTTTTAAGAACAAAAAGCTTTCAAGAATAAAAAAGTGTGAGGAACAAAGAAACATGCCCCACGGTGGGCATTAAATGTTTGGCAACAAAAACTCGCTGCCTAAATTGCTCACCACACCAACTGAAAATTCATTTGCCAACCTGCCGAACACAAAGAAAATAGAAATTACGGCCGGAGTGGGAGTTCCCGACCAAAAAATCCTCTGATGCTTAAGTCAGCGGAACTTTTAGAAAATTAAAGAAAAAAATGTATAATGCACTTAGTTGGCAATAGTGAGCGTCCCTGGATTTCGGAGTTAAGTGTGATATTTATAGTGTGGTGAAACAAATAAAGTAATGTGCAAGAATTGGATTGCAATGATGCCTTCTGATATACATCATTTACTTTTTTTTTTAAATGTCTTGCAAATCTCATTTAATGCCTCAATTTTTTATTTAATGCGTGTAGGTGATTGGAGACGTCTGAATAGGTGGAATACAGCTCTAAAACTATCCACTTGTTATATCTGTCCACCACTTGTAATAAAACAAACTAATTAGGTTGTCACCCAGGTAATAAATTTAGTTCATTTATTATCATTGAGCATTTATGATTAAGGGTGTGTTATAAAACGATGGGATCCATCCAAAGCGATTCCACGTAAATCAGACCAACACCAAACACTTTTATACCACGCTCGATGAAATACCACGTGTCCCATTTCGAAATGCTCGGTAAGGGGCCACATGCTTCAAATTTATTTTGTACCAACAATAATAATATTGATTGACGAACAATATATGCATGCCTGTTTGAAATAATATCATCATGTATCTAGGGCTGCCCTAGTGGGGGTTTAAGGTATTGTTAATGATAAGGTTATTTTTTTAAATAATACAAATTTTTTATTAAATAATATTTAAAATATTTAATAAAAATACATTTCATTATTTTAAAACAAAGAATAACTTAAATTTTTATATTTAAAAATTAAAAAATTAATAAAAATTAGAGATTTTGAATATAGAGAAAATGAAAAATTAGTTTGAAAATTTTGATAAATTTTTGCAATTTTTGATTCTTCAAGCGGGCGCTTTTAGTCTTTTAGCAGGGAATTAAAAAAAAATTATTCTTGGTTTTTTTCTTGGGTTTTGGGGGGGTGGGGGGGGGGTGGGGGTTGTTTTGTCGTGCGTGGACCGCGGGCAACCTCTCCAAAAAAAGGGGGAGGGGGTGGGGTGTTTGAACAATGTGGCAGAGTATTGAACGGCCACGGCATCGTTGACGGCTCTGTCATGACGACGGCAGCGTTGGTTGACAGCACGCTCAATTCCCACAAAGGGTCTCTCTCTATCTATGTAAATATTCGTATTGTGCGTGTGTATGGAAATATGTGTGTGTTCACAGCACGATCAGGGGTATTTTCGTTTTATATTTGTTGATGGCTTTTGTTTGTATGATTTTCATATTCATTGCAGGCCCAAAAATCTTCTTGTGTTCATTCATCTTCTCCGAGTTTTAAGCTCTGACATTGCAGAGAGGAGATTTGGGTGCGTTCGCAGAGTGTTTGTCTGGGTTTCTAAATTTCCAATTTTAAAACTGGACGTCACCAACAATGATTATCAGGTATGCCCTTTCTTCCAATCTTTATGGACTTATACTGCAATTCAATCAGGACTACTTGCTACGTTAACTTTGATCTTAATTATCAATGTTCCAAATTTCTTTATAGCATTTTCTCTGTGTCTGTGTGTGTGTTTGTGTGTTTTTTTTTTTTTAGGGGGGGGGGGGGAGAGATTTTCTTTCTAGCATTCTTAACCAACAGCTTTTCAGTATACGGGTCACTTTGCCTTTTAGTATCTGAATTAATATGTTCATGAGGTCACGCTGCTTAATTTTAAACTTTCAAGTAATCAATTCAATAAAGATAGTATGAATGAGACAGTTACTTCCATTTTCCCCCTCCATCGGGTGTTATTGTATTTCCAAGTGCTTATTTTCCAACTTACATTTTCCAATACGAGACATTTTACATGTTTGGCTGGTTGCTGGTAATTAATTTTGCCCCATCTCTTGGTAGTGGCATTTTATGGCAGACTGATAAGACATCATCGAGCCATCTTGGTTGACCTCTAATGGCCCATTGACATGACTACTGCCTGCTTGTTGATATGATATGGTGCATTTTATCCATACTGTTATGACAAGCGAACACTAGGGACCTAGGGTAATTGGTTAAGACATAAATTTGGTGAAACCAACTAGTTGGTAACTTTTTAAATTATTAGATGAATACCCTTTACCGACCAATAACCTCCTATAAGTGGTGTATAAGTAATTTTTGAAATCCTATAACTTATTTAAGTAATTTTGTCTTTGTATTTTATTATTTCCCTTGCTTGCCCCTTAACTTGGATTTGGGGGAGCTATGACTTGCAATTATGACTGTTGGGTCGGTCTAGATATATTAATGCTTTTTTTTTTTAATTAAAATAATGTAAATGTATCTGAACCATTGGATTTTCAAATCAATGTCACGGGGTTGATTTCCCTTAACTTCCCACTACTTTTCCTTGTCTTCTTAAATATACTCATTAATTACTCACTATTTACTTAAATATTACTATTTATTATTTGAGATAAATGGTTCAATACTTTTAATTAATTTTTTTCGATAATTTAGGAAAAATTAAAAAAAAAGAACAAAATAAAGAAAAAATTTAGTGAATGTTTCTTTCTCACACACACAAGATGTGTGCATCCACTTCTAGTGACTAATAAATTGTAGTTGGCCAGCAGTTTATTTACTGAAATTTGCTTCTCCATTTCTTTCAACAATCTATTTCTTAAAACGTTAGATGTGATACAGTTTAGTCTGTAGGAATCTAAGACAATAAATTTATATGCACTCTCACCGGAAATTGTTTAATGAAACACAGAAATTTGTGTTACATTGCTAAAGTAACATGACTTTTTAACTTAATGAAGTTAAAAGAATTGAAATTATATCCTTTGTAGGAAAGTGTCATTCTGATCAGTTACTACATAACTCAGACTTGTTTGTTATGAGAATACTTTATCTTAATTTTAGCTGTCTGTTGTAAACACTTCTATTATATTATTACTGCAGTATGCATTGTTCTCTCTCTCTCTCTCTCTCTATATATATATATATATATATGTATATATCTTTTTTACTTCTAACTTGTCCACACCTCACACCCCCCCCCCCCAAACGAAAAAAAAAAAAGAAAGAAAGAAAAACTTGCACACCTCTAGATTTGCTTTATTGTGGTATAGATGAAAGCTAAGGGAACCACCACAAAGATGTTTTTTTATCAGTTCTGTAAATTTATTCCATAAATTGCTAAAAATATCTCTCTTAGTGAATTTGTGTTGAGAAAACAAACTAACACATGAAAAAGCTAGCAAAAGCACAACAAAGTTAACATTCATTTCCATAGGATGTTCAATTGCTTTTCTTCATTCCGTGTTTTGGTTAAATGATTTTTGAAGTGCGATAATAAACTACTTTGCTTATGATAAAATATTTTTGGTGAGTTCCTCAGCCAACACATGTCAATGAAGTCTGTTCCTTCATGCTTGAGCTTATCTCAAGAACCCGTTCATCCAAATTGTGTCCCCAGACAAATAGCATTTAAAAATTGGGGAGGAAAAGTTAAGCAGTTGTGCATGAAAAGGCGACAGATACTACCATATGCTAATAGTGAGGCAGTTAGCCCACGGGTTTTTGTACTATCGGACTTGCACACTGACTATTCTGAGAACATGACATGGGTGAGGTCCGTATCAACAGTGAGGCATAAGAAGGATGTTCTTCTCGTGGCTGGTGATGTAGCAGAGACATGCAAGAACTTTGTTTTGACCATGTCCCTCTTGAAGGATAGATTTGAACATGTGTTCTATGTCCCTGGGAACCATGATCTTTGGTGTTGTCGAGAGGAAGATGATCATGTAAGGAACAATAATCATTTGAACTACATTTTTTTTTTTTGAGAGATTTTCATTCTTAGTTTGTACAATAAATGTGGTGATTATGATATCATAAATTCATTCTTGTTTTATTCACCATCTACATTATATATATGTTCGTATATGGCAGTCTACAAGGTTTATTTATTGGAGTGCCTCTGCATGGTTTTGTTTAATTTGAGACCACCAGTCTGTGCTTGACCTATATTTGACTACCCTTTTTGAGGTTGATTTGTGCATGGGAGGCTTAGCTATGTCAACTAGCTTATATATATACATACATATGTTAGTTTAGTGGCTTAAACACTTGTATCTATGTTAGGATTGACTCTGTCTCCTTTATCATTGCCAAATTAGCAATAGTTACTCATAAATCTTGAAATCTATTTATTTTTTCTGGATTTATGATATTTTTCTTCTTTTTCTTTTCCCTTTCTTTCAAAATTTGTTCGTTGAGCTTTTATTGATTATGTTATGATAGCTGCACTTGGTGATGCCAGCCTTAAATGTTTGCAAGCATGTGAAGGCAGAAACTTGTCCTGCTCAAACTTGGATTGTCTAGCAGGTAAGTCTACATAGGCTAATAAATTTTCCATTTCCTCTAGCAGCTTGAGTTTTAGGTGACATGGTAGTTTAGCACTGTATCTAAAGAAGCAAAAATTTTTGATTTCAAACTTCATTGCCCATTCAATAGTCCATTGTTACAGTGCTTGGGCCATTCAAGAAAGTATAAATAACAATATAAAGGGAAATTGCTTAAACCTCCCTTGAGGTTTTATATTACTACAACAATACAACCAACTCCCTAAGGTATGAGAAATATCATTCCCCTTCCTAAATCACAAAACCTAATAACAAAGAGCCCCTTACTGCTACAAGGTTGTAAGTCGACTTTTGTTAATTGACTAAATTAAATTTTAAGTGCCTATTTGCCCTCAACCAGCAAACCCATTGTTTCTTTCTCTTAAAATTCATTCTCTCCTCTGTAAATCCAATATGTTACCTCTTCCACAAACCTAGTGGCTGAGCTTGCATCAAATTTTTGGGTTGGTCAACTAAACATACATGTATGCAATATATTTTCGTGGAGGCCAACCAATAAAAAATTATTAAGAAAACATTTAGCTTTTTTTTTTTTTTTTGTGGCTTTTGGGGGTGGGGGGGAATGGCCCTCCTATGCCCTTATGAAGCTTATTGCACAAAATTTTTAAAATTTTACAAACCCACTCCACCTATCCTCCTCCATATCTCTACAATTATATGTGTACACTCGTAATCACAGACCTATCTCCAATCTCTATCTTCTCTTTGCAACATGTGCCATTCCCAATTTCTACAAATATATGTATGCATCTTCAAGCATATGTATGCATTGGAATCAAAATACAAACATAGGAGACCCAAATTCTTTAATAAAATTCAAATTGCCATTGTCACGTTGTGATTTTCATCCATAACCATCACCATCTTCACTTGTTACTTTTGCTTCTCTCCTATTCAAACCCTAACGTACACCCAAAGTTTTCTCTCTAACTTCTCTATTTCTCTCCTATCCAAACCCCCACCATGACTGCAATGTCAATTTCAGTTTTATTAGCCCACTACTATTATAATTTTCATTTGTATTTTATTACCATATCTTATTACAATAATAAGAAACACTAGAATAAAATTTTTCTTTCTCATTCACCCAAATTCTTTAATAAAATTCAAATTGCCATTGCCACCTTGTGATTTTCATCCATAACCATCACCATCGTCACTTGTTTTTTTTGCTTCTCTCTTCTATTCAAACCCAAACGTACACCCAAAGTTTTCTTTTTCACATTTGTGTTTCTCTCCTATCCAAACCCCCACCATGACTGCAATGTCAATTTCGGTTTGATTTACCCTCTACTATGATAATTTTCATTTATAGCTATCCATATCTTATTATAATAGCAAGGAAACATTAGAAGAAAAATTTTTCTTCCTCATTCACCTTTGCCTTCATTTGTGCTCCACCACTTGGATTTAACTGCACTTTCGGCACCTCACCACAAATAGGATTTCGTGACACGACAATCAAGAGGATTGAATTTGAATGGGGTGTCAATGCAAGTGACACGGAAGCCAAGATCACACTACGACAGAGTTGTAGGTAGTTAAAGAAAATGAAGATAATGAGAGAATTGGATGGTTTCTCTCTTCTCTCATCAATTATATTTATATTGAAGTTTTACAATTAAATAAGGAAATAAAGAAAATTACATAATCGTTATGAAATAAGAAAGAACTAAATAAGGAAACAAAAATAAATCAATATCAATTCTAACACGCCCCCTCAAGCTAGAGCATATAGGTCAAAATTGCCCAGCTTGGAAGGAAGACTATGAAACGAAGGCCGAGGCAATGACTTAGTAAGAAGATCAGCCAACTGGGAAGAGGATCGAACAAATGGAGTGCTCAATTCCTTGCGAAGCAGTAGATCTCGGACAAAGTGACAGTCAACCTTAATATGCTTCGTGCGCTCTTGAAACACTGGATTATTGGCAATAAAAATGGTAGCTTGATTTTCACAATGCATAGTCATAGGAGTAGGAATATCAACACCAAAGTCATGAAGAAGAGATCGAACCCAAATCATCTCAGAAGCAGTATGAGCCATAGCACAATACTCAGCTTCGGCGCTGGAACGAGCCAAAACTTGTTATTTCTTGCTACGCCTAGTAACCAAATTACCACCAACAAATGTACAGTAACCTGAGGTGAAACGTCGATCAGTCCGACTCTTTGCCCAATCAGCATCATTATAGCCAGTGACAGATAAAGACGAGGAAGGACGATACATAAGGCCACGAGCAGGAGATTGCTTCAAATATCGTAAAATCTGACAAACAGCCTCAAAATGAGGACGACGAGGACTATGCATAAACTGGCTGATTATCCCCACAGCAAAAGTAATGTCAGGACGAGTAACAGTGAGATAAATGAGCTTCTCCACAAGACATCGATAGCGACTCACATCAGAAAGAGTTCTCCGGAAGTAGCATCTAGCTTAGTGGAGGGATCCATAGGAGTATCAATAGGACGGGCACCCAGGAGGCCAGTCTCGGATAGCAAGTCGAGAACATGCTTGCGTAGACACAGTGATATACCCAATGAGGAGCGAGCAATCTAAATCCCAAGAAAATAACGAAGTTTGCCAAGATCCTTGGTATGAAATTGAGTAGCAAGATACTTTTTCAAGGCCACAATCCCCGAAGCATCATCACCCAAAATAATAATATTATCGACATACACAATCAAGACAATAATGCCAAAGGATGAACGGCGCACAAACACAGAGTGATCAACAGTAGAGCGAGTATACCCAACAGCAAGAAGAGCTAAGCTGAATCGGTCAAACCAAGCCTGAGGAGACTGCTTTAGACCATATAAAGAACGTCGTAAGTGACACACCAGATGCTCGCTACTAGGAATGCTATATCTTGGGGGTTGATCCATATAGACTTTCTCTTGAAGTTCGCCATGGAGAAAAGCATTCTTAATATCAAGCTGATATAAAGGCCAAGAGCGACTGACAGCAATAGATAGAAGAATTCGAACGGAGCTTAGGCGAGCAACAGGAGAGAAAGTGTCAAAATAATTAACACTATATGTCTGAGTGTATCCTTTGGCAACCAAGTGAGCCTTAAGACGCTCAACTGAACCATTTGAGAGATACTTAACCGTATACATCCAACGGAAACCAACAGTTTGTTTTCCAGGAGGAAGAGAAGTGAGTTCCCATGTCTAATTCTGATGGAGAGCATGCATTTCTTCGCCCATTGCGTGTTTCCAACCCGGAATAAATAAGGCCTGTTTGTAGGGGACAGAAACAGAAGACAATGCACAAACAAAGGTAGCACTAGTAGGAGAAAGGCGATGATAAGAAACAATATTAGCAATAGGATGGCTAGTACAAGTACGTGTACCTTTCCGTAGGGCAATAGGCAAGTCAGAAGAAGGCGTAGGCACCTCAGACGAAGAAGTGGAATCAGCTGGCAGAGAAGGGATGACCCTCCTATCAGGATCTCGTCGATAAACCTGTTGTGGAGGAGCAGTGGTAGGAACAGAATGTTCAGGCTGGACTTCGGGTTCTAAAGGTGTAGTAGGTTCTGTGGTAGGACTAGAAGGAAACTCAGAAGACTGAGACAATGGGATATAGATAGAGGACAAGGGAGCAGGTAGAGTGGGAGAATGCGCCCCCTCACGAGATGCAAGAAGATCGGGCATCAAGAAGTCACCATCGGGGGAAAAGATAGCAGTAGACTCGAAAAGGTGACATCGGCACTAACATAATACCGATGTAAAGAAACATGATAACACCGATAACCTTTTTGAGTGCGAGAATAGCCTAAAAAAATACACTTACGAGAACGTGGTGAAAGCTTATCTTGATTTGGATCTAGAATATGAACGAAAGTTACACAACCAAAAACACGAGAGACAAGAGGAAATGGAGACTTATCAGCGTAAAGGAGAGAAAAAAGAGAGTGATTGGACAAAATAGGTGTGGGGACCCTATTCATAAGATAACATGCGGTGAGGACAGCATCGGCCCAAAAGTGTTTAGGAACATGCATGTAAAACATCAAAGTGCGAGCAACGTCCAACAAATGAAGGTGTTTGCGTTCAGTAATACCATTTTGTTGGGAGGTGTGAGGACAAGTGGTTTGATGAATAATTACCCTATCAATATAGAAATTATGAACAACGGTCTGAACATACTCTAAAGCATTATCAGAACGAAAAACTTTAATTTTCCTGTCAAATTGAGTAACAATTTCATTATAAAAGCGAGAAATGACAGAAGGTAACTCAGATCATTGTTTCATAAAAAAAAGCCATGTCATACGGGAATAATCGTCAACAAATATAACAAAATAAGAAAAACCAATAATACTTGTAAAACGGGAAGGACCCTAAACATCTGTGTGAACAACAGCAAAAGGTTCTGACTCATGACTAAGACCACGACTAGGAAAGGAACTACGGTGACGCTTGCCAAGCTGACAAGTTTCACATTCTAGACTAGATACTTGACTTAAATTTGGAACAAGTAGCTTCAATCGAGCTAAACATGGATGACCCAGGCGAAGATACCACTGCAGTGGAAGGACAGAGGCCTGAAGAGCAGTAGAATGCTTATGTGCTGGAGGATGATCACGATCAAGATAATATAGGCCATCATTTTCATGGCCCGAACCAATCTTTCTCTTCGTCGTGAGGTCCTGAAAAACACAAGAAGTAGGAAAGAATATTACTGAACAATTTAATAACTTGGTTAGCTGACTAACAGAAAGTAAGTTAAAAGGAAAGTTAGGTACATGAAGACTAGAGGGGAGTTTAAAGAATGAGGACGGATGAAGAGTCCATCTACTAGACACAGGGCGAGAAGAACTATCAGCTAATACAATATTATGATGAATTTGGCTAAGGTCAAAGAATAAGAAAGAATTACCAGACATTTGTGAATTGGCCCCTGAATCGATGATCCAGGAGGGAGAAGAGGAGGCCACAAGAGCTAGATTACCTGAGTTGGGCTAGGGTGGCAGTGGAGGTAGAAGGATTAGAAACACGCAAGGATTGAATAAGTTCCTGAAACTATGCTGAGCTCAGAGTAATAGTCTCCTGAGAATCAGATGTGGTAACTCCATTATCAGGCACTGAAAGTAGTGTGGATGCACGATCAGAGACATGATTTGCTTGCTCGGGTTTCCCATACTTCTTCCAGCAATAAGGCTCAGTGTGATTGGTCCCACCGCAAAAGTCACACTTGCGGTCACCTCTACCATTCAAGGAAAGTCCTCCACCTCGAGAGCCACCACGTGTATTACGTCCTCCACGGTTACCATGAGAACCTCCACGATTTTGTTGATAACTAACCAATGCAGAATAATCAGTGGAAGATACTGAATGATCATTAGATGAATAATTTCCCAAGGATGGTCTTTGTATATGGGCATGAGCACTAACAGCAGTAGATAGAGTTTCACTTGCAAGAATCTGATCTTTAAATTCTTGAAGTGCAGGATTGAGACCAGATAAGAAGTTAGCAATCATAAATTCTTCCCAGTACTTTTTTTGCTATGTTAGATCCTCACTAAATGGTCGATACTGCAATAGCTGCTCCCATAAACCCTTCAAGTGACTATAATAATTAGATAATGATCTCTCGCCTTGTTTTGCCGAAAACATCTGCTCATATAACTCATAAACCCAGGAGATGTTGCTTTTCTGAGAGTATGACTCTGCAAGACAATCCCAGAGCTTTTTGGAGGAATCACAAAACTCTACTGTAGTAGCAACTAAATCTTCCAAACTATGCCATAACAAGCCCATAGTAATAGCATCTTTACTCATCCAAACATTATATTGGGGATCACTTGAAGCGGGTGGCTCATCAGTAATATATCACAGTTTGTCTTTTCCCCGAAGGAATGTTTTCACAGCATGTGCCCAACTTAAATAGTTTGTGCCATGTAGTTTCTTAGGGGTAATAGAGCGAGGGACATCATCTGCCTTTAAAAACACCGATTGAGGCATGATCTCACGTATATTTTCAGATTTCGACATACCAATAGTAAATAAATTCTCAGAAAAAAAAAAACAGTTCAGTCGAAGATAAGACAAACCCTCCAATCAACACTATTTGGTGTCGTCACCAAATCAACCAAACAAATACTCATAGGCCTGAAGTTGTCAACAATAACATAGCCAAAAAGGACAGGTTAAAAAAAAAAGGCTTACAGATCAACCAGACGAACAGCAAGCAGCGAGAGCAGCGAACAGCAAGAACACGAACAATCCATCAATTTGGACGACACCAAGCATCAATCGGAATAGCAACAATGGGGCAGGGTGACTCGCCTACATCAGACGAGTCCCGTAGAGGTTGTCAGAATGTCCTCGGAAAGACCACGCGCCAAAAAGGCCTAGGCGCGTGGGCGTTGAGTAGCGAAAGCCAACGACGTGTGGGAACACGTCGACTAACCTCTGGCGACGATCTCAACTGATCGGTGATCGCCTCCGGCCGTCGACTCTTCTAGTGTGATTACAACCACTCGATGATGAAGGGAAGGCTGGTTGGCGGCGACGGACAGAAATAGATAGCAGCGCTAGGGTTTTTTTTTTTTTTTCTTGGAATCATGAATTGCTCTGATACCAAGTTAAAGAAAATGAAGATAATGAGAGAATTGGATGGTTTCTCTCTTCTCCCATCAATTATATTTATATTGAAGTTTTACAATCAAATAAGGAAATAAAGAAAATTACATAATCGTTATGAAATAAGAAAGAACTGAATAAGGAAACAAAAATAAATCAGTATCAATTCTAACATAGGTGAATTTCAGCAATGACTTGAGTTAACTTGGTTTGAATATGGATAAATATTAGATCGGAAGGGATAGAATGAATAAATGTGAAAAATGGGTTGTTGTTTGGTTGGAGTGAAGGGAAGAAAGAGAGAAAAAAAAAAGGAGGTGGGGGGAGAGAAAGGAAAAAGAGACTATGAAAGTGCAGTGGTATTAGTGTTTCAGTAAGGGCAAATCAGTAACTTTATCGTTTTTCCATTAGGTCTGTTAGGATACTATCTCTGATAGGGTTTAAATGTAATGTCTCATAACTTAGGGTGGGGGTTGTAATAATACGAAATCTCGAGGGAGCTTTAAGTGATTTGACCAAATATAAATAATGAAGTCACTTATTTCTTTAACAATTTTAGTTTTCAGGTGAGATGGTAACTAATAGTTGTGATGGTGATTAACAATTTTAGTTTTCAGGTGAGATGGTAACTAATAGTTGTGATGGTGACTAATAGTTTAAGATGAACAAATTCATTGACATGCCACTATGAACCAATTCACAAATTGTAAATTGCCTGATACTTAAGGAGTCCCAAATCCCAACTTTAGTGATTTCTAATGCCCCTTCTTCACTAGCTTAAGCAAGCTTAATGTGGAGTGGTTTGGATCCACAGCAATGTAGTTGGACTTAAGATGCGCTCACTTGATGATTGAATGTATTTTAATAAGCAGGCCCAACCTCTATTTTTCCCCTTAACATTATATTGTTGTGTCGATAAATGATATATAATCTTATCATATGAAATAATTTGTGCTATATCATTTTGTATTGCATTTTGTCTAGAGTAAGGTCCCAATCTTCCTTCACATCATATTGTATATATACGGAGGATACTTACTTTATATTTTGCTATCTGAATAATGTCTAGTGTTTTTAGTCAGTTAGTTGTTCAACTTTCCTGCTTTGGTGCTTTTTTTCCGACCTTATGAATAAGATCTTTGAACTGATAATCTGCTTTTGTGTTTTTCAGCTTGATTCTCATAAAAAGTTAAATAAATTGCTTGATGCATGCAGAGTACTTGGAGTGCAAACCAGCCCCATGGTTATAGATGGACTAGGAATCATCCCTTTGTTCTCTTGGTATCATGAGGTGATCTAAATCATGTGTGCAGCAATGATTTGTGAACCATTTCCCTTATCATTTGCATTTATGCCTAGATCATTATATTTGACCAAAAAGTACCCAAATTAAATTCATGAAGAACCTGCTTGCCTTCCAGAGCTTTGACAAGGAAAAGGACATAACTGGCATCCGAATTCCATCATTGGAGATGGTGATTCACTTTCTTTTGTCCTAGTAAGAATTTTGTTTTTGTTTTTGTTTTTTTTTTTTTAAATTATGATGCTACCTTTATTGCAAAATTATGCTTCACATTGTTTTTTCCCCCCTTATTTTTCTCTTGAAAAAGATTTAAGAAGAATAATGAGATTAGGATAATAAATTTCTCCGTTCTCTCTGGTATTTCTATTTATAATCAAGGATTACAATCAGAAAGGAAACGAGAATAATTCTAGAATATGCTAATACCAAAAATAAATTCCTTATCAATCATCCTAATATTCTCCTAATTAGATCTCGAATATTCCAACGCTTCCCCTCAAGCCTGGAACATTGTGATCAAACATGTCTAACTTGATATACAACTACTGAAAAGAATGACGAGTCAAGGGCTTGATGAGAATGTCACCCAACTGATAATCTAAGCATACAAGTGTAGTAGTGAGATCATGCTCAAGTAAGATATCCCAAATAAAGTGACAATCCATCCAAGAAAATATTGCAAATTTCCAAGATCTTTTTGTATTAAATCACTTGCTCAAATACACTTTTAAAACTGCAATAATAGAAGAACCATCTCTAGAAATAATAATGCCTTAATGCCTTCAATATACACAATCTAGATAATAGTACCAGCAGAAGTGCGGTATATAAAGACTTAGCAATGAAGTAGATCGCTGGAAGACATAATCAAGAAGTATTGTACTGAAATGATCAAAGAAAGTTCGCTGAGATCGATTAAGACCATATAGTGGTCTATGCATATAATAGACAAAATGCTCACTACCTGGGACAACATACCTAGTTGGTTGGTCTATATATACCTCCTCTTGCTGCTCTTCATATAACAAGACATTTTCAATGTCATGCTAAAACAAGGGCCAAGAACGACTCACAACAATAGCAAGAAGATTGCAAGCTAATTTAAGGTGAGCCATAGGTGAGGTCTCCAAGTAATCAACACCGTGTGTTTAGGTTTAGCCCTTAGTAACCAAGCGAGTCTTGTGATGCTAAATTGAACCATTAGGGAGATACTTCATTATGTACACTCAACGACAACCAACTGTCTTCTACTTTGAAGGAAGAGAATTGAGTTCCCATGTTTGATTATGATGCAGTGCGTGCATCTTCTCATCGATTGGTTTCTTTTAGTTTGGTGATAATAATGCCTGCTTATATCATTTAAGGATAGAAATAGAAGACAAGGAACTAAATTAGAGGTGTGGTAACATATGATGATAGGAAATAAACTTTGCAATAAAGTGCAATGTGTAAGTTCATTTACCTCGTTTTATGCCAATAGAAAGATCATTAGAGGACTTAGGCTCAAGAGAGCTAGTGATAGAGAGCTCAAGTGTAGCAATAATAGGTGTCTCAAGTGGCTTAGAATCTATGGTGTAGATGTGGCTGGAGCAAGACAAGTTCAATGCTTATAGACCTGTAAGGGCAAATAGGAAGGAGATGATCAACAAAAGGAAAATGCTGCAAAGATGAATTCCTCTCTGGAGAGAGAAGAAGAATCTCCCCCTCTTGAGAAGTCAACTCCCTTCGAGGGAAAAAATAAGAGGTAGGCTCTAAGAAGGTAACCTTGGAGCTAACAAATTACCTATGAGACAAAGGATAATAACAGCAGTGGCTCTTCTGAGTGCAAGAGTACCCAAGGATAATATATTGATGAGCATGAGTAAAAAGTTTGTCCAAACCTAGATCTAGACTATGAACAAATGCAACACAGTCAAAGGTGTGAAGTGTGAGGAGAATGGAGCTATAAAAGGATAAAGAAGGGAGAAAGAAGACTGATTAGCAGGAGTGACTGAGGGAATATGGTTAATAAGATGACAAGTAGTTAAGATGTGATCCCTCTAATACTGTTTTGGAAGACACATATTTCGCATCAGAGTGCAGAAGCATCCAACAAATGGTGGTTCTTGCGTTCAACAACACCATTTTGTTGAAATGTACAGATGAATGTCGTGTAGTATATGATACCCCAATCAACACAAAATTGATCCATAGCAAATTTGATATATTCCAAGGCATTATAAAAACGAAGAATTATAATTTTTTTTAACTAAATAGAGTAGGGATTTCGTTATAAAAACACAAGACAATATTAGGCAATTCAGAGCAACTTTTTATTAAAAATAATTAAGTTCTACTGGAGAAATCATCCACAAAAATGACAAAATATTAGAATCCATTAGGAAATATCGCAAAGCTCCAAGGTCCTTAGTGTAAAACTGCTTGCCCAAATGATCTTTCAAATCAATGGTACTAGTAGAATTATCACTAGAAATTATAAGTGGTATTTGGTTTGCTAAAAAAGCCACAAACAAAAAAACCAAAAGATGGTGTAAAAGTGACACGTGACGAAATTTAAGTGGAGAAGGTAGGTAAAAGTTGGGAGTTTTTTAGGGATCCAAACACCCTTATAGTGTCATTAACATAGACAATCGAGATGATTGTACCAATAGAAAAGTGATGTATAAAAACTGAATGATTAGAGGGAGTGTTTCCCGTGGTAGGGTTAGGAGTGCCCCCCGGGGGATCGAAATGTCCTAAGGGGTCTGGAGGGATGTAAGAAGGGTAGTTGCTACGGCCTAGGTAAAGTTGATGCGACATTGATTACCCACATAGATTATTATAATTTATTAATTAATTATTGTCGTCAATTAAATATTTTGCTACAACTGTTAGTATTTTAGCAATTTTAGTTGTTAAAATATGAATATGTTATGCAAATACAATTGTCATGAAACAACGATTGAATGAGAAAGGCTTGACACCCAATTGAGTTGTCTACACATGTTTATATACATTATAGGAATACTGTACACAATATATAAGGACTACAAACCTATACAGAGAAGGAAAGGAACTAAATCAAATCAAGGATCCTATTCTATTTCCTATTCTAACAAAAGGAAAGGGGTGTTAGTGTTATTTTTGATACCCGAGGGGAGTTAGGTGTCTTTTTAGAAAATCTCAAGAGGTCTCAATGTAATTTACTATTATATCTAATTTGTTTTAGTCAACTTCTGTTAGTTAACTAACGGTCTTTTCATGAGAAGGTGGAATTTGTAATGCAGATTTAAGGGGTGCTAGTGTAATTTTCTATACCTGGTGGCAATTAGGTGTATTTTAAAAAAACCATGGGGGGTCTCAATGTTATTTACTCTTATTGTTTCATATAGTTCCATTTGCATAACAAACACGTGGAAGGAAAATAGATTAATTGCATAGAGACCTCCTTAGCTATGACTTGATATCTTTCAACTCCCTTAAACTAAAAAGGCATTTCATTTAAATCCCTTAGTTATGTAATTCTATCACTTTAACCCCTTATATTAGGCAACTCTTAGACATATATATGAAAAATTGTTAAATAACCAAAAAAAAATTATATTTTTTAGACAAAAAATATTCTCACAATAATATAGGTAAAATTTCTAACTAAAATTATTCTAAATGTGTCTTGTTATCACCAATAATTAGACTACTTCACCTGGCCCTATCAATTGTTTAATAATACCATGTTATAATTGCTTAAAAAAAATTATTATAATTTGCTATAGATTAATTATGGTTAGAAACAATTTGACCCTTTTACTGAAGAAAAAAATTATTTTATATGACACCTGATTAGAAAAAAAATTCTAACAGTATAGTTGGGCCAATTTGTACTTTTTTTATAAGTGATGGGTATATAGTGATACTGAGTCATTTTTGCAGGGGTCCCAATGTAATTAATCCAAAGAAAATATTGTATTTCAAATACTGATTTTTAAATTTCTCAAACTTTACTCATGTTTTTGCAATGTGGAAGTCTTAATCATGGTTGTTTGATTCTCTCCAGCGTGGAATTGGCTCTTGCTTCTTATTACATTTGGCTTCCCCTTTCATGCTCTTCATGCAAATATGTTTACTTCTCGTGTAGTCTTTAGCGACTGTTTTATCTTCCCTTACATATGTACATTTTATATTGGTTCATTCGGTTTAGGTTATTTCTAGATCTTTAGTTATTGATTTGACCATATCAATATGTTGATGTCCAAAATATTGTTAATTCTATGCATAGGCATGTAAGGACTTCCATGCATGCAAGTGGCCTGGAGAAATTATAAAGGGAAATACCTCCCTTGCTTTATATTTTGACGCAATGAATGAAAAACATTGTGATACAGTTAAAGAAATGGAGGAGGAATGCAGTCAAATAATTTCTTTCTCTCACTTCCTTCCAAGGTTAGACAATCCCTCCATTTATCTTGAACTTATGGAATAAGTTATTGAAATTGGTTATGATGACCCATCAATACATGAAATACTGTGGTAGATTGCAAAAGGGTGAAGCTATTGCCGCTCCATCAATAACTTCACCCACTCCAATTCTTTTATTTTGTTCAAGCTTTAGTTTGCAGTGGGTGAAACTGTCGATGAAGCGATAATAGCTTCATCCATTGCAAAATATTGTTTTTTAGAATATATGGCGCACACATATACTGAACCAATATTGCTTTAAATTCTTAAAGGGTAGATCATATTTTACCCTTTGTACAGCCTGAAAATACAGAATGGTCACTTGATTTTTGTTTGTGACAGCACTTTGGTGGTAGTTGCACTGTTGCACAAAGTATCTATTAGGCTTTTTTGTCCAGCATAGTGGCATATTGGACCAACATGCAGTACTAGTGCCCTTGACATTTATTTTCTTCTTCTTCTTCCATTTTTTTTTTTAATAAGCAACAAAAAGATTTTTTATTAAAAGAAAGAACATAAAAGGAGGATGAGGAGTCCCCTGTACAAAGCAAATAACAAGGAAACAGAAAAGGAGAAGGTAAGAAATGATGAAAACTGAGAACAGATCTGCTGCCAGTTAGGTTTGATAAAAAATAGTGGAATTCCTGAAGTTTGAAGCGGCAGAAACCAAAAAAGAAATCCAGAAACAAGTGCGATGCAAAATCTTGCATATATCAACAGTTTTGTTTTTGAAACTTCTGGAATTCCTTCTATATCCCCCAGAATAATTCCAGGACAAAGCAATTCCGCAAGACTTTGGACCTTCTGCTTCTTCCCAAATCCCAGAATCTGGTAGTTAAGATGTGCACACAAGATGTTGGGGAATCCATAGCCTTCTTTTCTGTAGCAAACAATTGGTATCTAGCTTTCTGTGAGCCACAGTTCAGGCAAACACTTACTCTAGTAGGAACTTTTGCCTTCCAATTCAATTTCAAAGGTACACAAGAAGGGGGGATACGAATTATTGCACATGTTGAAAAAGGACTTGGGAGAAAACATGCATGAAGGTTCAAGGATCCATGATCTCCTATCAATTCTATCCACCCTTAAAAACAACACCATCTAGTAAGGAGAGAAGAGAGACGAAATTGGTAGCCTCCTTATCTTGTGCATTCAGTTTTACCCCCTTCCTCACCTTCTCTCTGACCAGGCCAGTTCCACTTTAGTTATTTGTCTATATTATCTTACACAGGGCCAGAATCACAACCCATTGCTTCTATCATCCTTTTACTCTTTCACTTTATCGCATGTGCTGCAGCTTCTAGTACAGATATATACATACTTGTAACACATTCACCACTATTTAATGTTCTTTCCTTCTTTCCAATTACCATTGTGTTCAACACAACTCCTCTCCTACTGCTTGCTATGTTGCTTACGGGCTCTTTTTAATGTATGATATACCCGTGTTGGACACTTGACGACAGTTAATGTCGGACACTAAACCGTAAAATAAATTCACTCAATTCTGATTACTTCTACACCGAAAGTTATTGTGGCAAAAGCATCCACAAGCCCCATCAGGAAGTGGAGCAGCAGGTTAATTTTTTAAAACGTGGAGGTGGTGATGCTGAGGTGGAGTTGATTGCAATGGTGTGTAACAACAGGGGGCTACATTGGCACCGTTGGTGATAATTGTAGGGGCAAATCACATTAACTATCCCTTAGATTTGATGAAAATACAGAAAGTACTCTAATGGCTTCTAAAATGAGGATATCTAAAATTACACTCGCTACCCATACTTTTTAAATTTTGGGACACATTCCTCTCTGTCATTACGAGGACTAACATATGGATGAATTTAGAAGTCCTAAATAAGAATCTTTTACCATATGATTAAAAAAAAAATTAGAGATTCCACCATTAAAAGCTACATTGAGCAATTCTACCAACATTGTGCTAAACATCAGGACACTCTAAAAATGATCCAGATAGGTTTGATTATTTAAGGATTCTCAGATAAGTCTCAATTGTTAATTGGATCAAATCTCATTGTACATCTCGAATATCATGATTTGCGAATTTCGAACGGTGATTAGGTACTTCGAAAGCTTAGATGAGCAATAGTCAAAATAGCTCATAATCATTAGAATAACACATATTTGAACTCTGATCGTCATCTAGCCATAAACAGTCACTGATCGGGAGAATTGGGCCAAATTAGGGAGAATTTGTAATATAATCTAAAAAGTAAGGGTATTAAGTGTAATTTCTCAAACCACGAGGGTATTTTGAGTATTTTCATTAAACCTTAGGGGTAGTCAATGTAATTTAGCCTAATTGTAGTCACAAAGTTGGTACAGACATAATAGCAGTGAAGCGGTATTTTTGTGGTGCTGTCGCTGTTTTGTTTTTGTTCTATTTTATTTGCTTTTCTCTCACATATATTTGTCAGATTGCTGGACATCATGGTGACAAGGTTTGTAAATCAAGATGATTTTGACATGGCAAACTAGTTACATGAGTGGCAAACTAGTTATATTAGTTTTTGCCCTTGTATAGTATTCTAGCAAGAACTCATTGGTGTTGTACCCATTGCTCAGCACTTTGAATTCCATTTCAAATTTTTTGTTAAAAGCATTATATACCACAAGTCTGGTTAAGTTTATCTTGGCATGATTACAAAGGTATTACGTTAATACATTATTCTGGTCGGGCCATGCCATGCTGGCAAGAGCTATGTCCAGAGAAGAGGATGCTTTTCTATCCTAACCTACCAAAGATAATTGGTTCCGAGTATCTTGAAGCTCGAATAAGATCAATACATGGGATTGAAGGGAGTGCATCTGCATGTCACGTATTTGGTCATACCCATTTTTGCTGGGATGCTCTTCTTGATGGTATCTGGTAATGTTCACTTGTTTGTGACACGATTCCATTTCAAGTAGAAACACTTCAAATAGAAATATCCTTTTACAAGCCAATAACTTTATTGATAGCATCATTGTTTTCTTTATTAGGGTTTATTGTTACCTTATATTATCATCAATTTAGTCATAAAGTTTGTCACATGGAAAATGCAGAGAGGTTTATTCTTGCTGTTTGTACACAATGCAGGTATGTTCAGGCACCACTGGCGTATCCGAGAGAACGAAAAAGGAGAATGAATGGGGGTGAAGATTGGCTTCCATTCTGTATTTATTCTGATGGGAAATTAGCTGACAGGATTTCTCCTTGTTTTTGGTCAGACTATTACTCAGCCAACCCGAGAAGGCCCAATGTCACACATCTTGCGCCATGGGTCGCCAAATTCTACGGCCAGCCATGACAACGTGCAGTCTACGACTGCATGCGTGTTCTCCCTCTTTGGTTTGTTCTCTCTGTTATGAATCCCTTATGTTCTGTCCGTAGTGACTTGAAACACGTATGCAATATCTATTGCAATATTTAGTCATCACAAATTAGCTATTTTAGGATTAGAAAAAAAAAATAGCAAAGGAAAAGATAGTGAATTAATATTGTTTAGGCTGAAGTGATGTTACTTCCAGAATTTAAATATCGTACTGATATTCTTTCTATTCATTTTGGTTTCATTCTCAAAATTGTGAAACAAATGAAATGGGAAAAATAGTCTCAGAAAAAGGATATTTTATTAATTAATATATCTATCCTTGATGGAGTGAGAACAGTTTTCCTCTCTTCAGAATCATCGTGTTCCACCATCCATGGAGATCATGCATTGTATTATTGTTCCATTTTGATTCTTACCTGTCTCTCTTGTTGTTAACTAGAATAATAATCACTAAGAGCTTTTACTTTCAAAGGAGAGAGATAAATACATGGGTTGGGAATTTTTTGCATATATTTACACAAACATAAATATAGCAAGTTTTTAATGAAAATTTGGATTTCATGGGCATGGAGCGATTACCAGAATAAGAGTTTTTTTTTTTTGGGTCATAGAAGTGTAACTGCATGTGTTTCGGTCCAAGTTCTACAAAAGTTCGCCCGGCCGTAAGAGTTCTTATTTTTATTTTTTTAAGTATATTATTATAGGTTGGGATGCGGTGAGATTGCAGTTATAGAGGAGTTAGAGTTGCCACAATGTTGGTTTTTATTTATTATTAGCATTATTATTATTATTATTATTTTTCTTAATGCATCACTGGTTGGGGGATTGCGGTTCCAAGGTATTGAACTCTGGTATATGAGGTTGGTGTATAATGGCTGTTAACCACTCGGGCCACTCTTGATTTCACTTTCGGTATGTTAATAGTTCTTAGTTCTATTTGCTCCGCTGATTGATTGAGGTATCCTCATCATCATTTTTTTTGAGGTGTATTAGAGACAATGCTTGTTGGCCGTAATAATCTTGGTGCCTTAAAATTATAGCACACCACATCCAAGGCAGAAAGAGCGTTACCTTTGAGCTACCCAGAAAAAAGTAAAAGAATAATAAATTTTCAATTTGCTAGGTAATTGTAAGGTGCTTTAATGCTTCAAAGATGTTTTTAGGGGTAATTACGCATTATTATTATTATTATTATTATTATTATTATCCCATAGTTTTAATTAGTGCAATGTATATACCCCGCCTTGTCGCTTGGGCGTTACAAAATTTGGATGATTTTGGTAAGCAGACAAAAAATACAATTACATTATGAAGGTCTTACATTGGTAGACCTATTCAAAATTATATATATATATATATATATTTATATATAGGTAAAACTCTTTAATAGTGTTTTTGGATGGACCTATTCAAATCTTCGTACATTGATGCAAGTATATGACATGTTAAATTTTGGTCTATTCAACTTGAACTTAGCCTGATTATACATTAAAATATCTTAGATTTTTTTATGTTAAAATAATTAATACCTATTAATAAAAAAAATATACAAAAAATACTAGTAGCATATTTTCAATAACTTTTTATAAAAATTATTAATTGGTACTTTTGAAGTCATACTAGTGAGAATGGTATGCAACAGGAAAGTTCAACCTATCATGGGAATGACAGTTGCGAATCACAATAGCTTGGGGTAGGGTTTTGCTCCTTCCATCCTTAACCATTCACCAACCCTAAATTTATATTTTTTTAATATATTTTAATTTAATTTTAATATTGAAATCATAATTCCATTCTATGATTATTTAATTTGTTACCCAAGCAAAGAGAGGGAACATTTTTGCCTTCATTCCATTGCGCATACAAAATATAGCCTTAAGTATGCTGAAATTAAAATGGAAAGGATGAAGAAAGAAATTAAAACAAAAATTGGGTATGTTTAGAGTTAAAGAAAATAAATAAATAAAATCGTATGCGCGCGGTTAAAAATATAAAAAAATAAAAACTATTCGTTTTTATTTCAATTTAATTAATTTTAATTTCTTAAATTTATCAATCAACCAAACCAAAAAAATATAGCCTTATGGATTGAAATTTTGACGAGGGAAAAGGAATAAATTGAAAAAAAAAAAAAGGAAGGAAACATGAAATTTAAAGGGATTAAAAATATAAAAAAAAATCATTTGTTGCAATTTAATATATTTTTTTAATTTCTTAAATTTCATCAGCCAAAGGAAAAGTTAATTTTGAATCCTTATTTAACCTGGGTAAATTTTATTTCCAACACAACCTGACACATCTTTGATCATACACATACACCTTGCTAGCGAAGGGAAATGGATCGTCAGGGTTTTTTACCTGTTCCACCGCCACTGAGCCGTGGGCCGGGCTTCCCCTGCCCTGAGACCCGACTCGGTTCTATAGCATTAAATTGTTGATTGCCTCATTAAGTTACTGTAACTAGAGAAGTAAGGCAAAAGGTGATTATGCATGGCGGCCTTTCTACCCCATTGTTGCATTTAAAATTCTTTTGAATATAAAAAGAACATTACTTTATCAGAATATAAGGATTTCTAATGTGTGTGTATATGTATATAACTATTTTATCCAAAAAAAAAATTAAAAAAGGAAAGGAAAGAACCAAAAAAAAAAAAATAAAGAAATTGACGGTCCAGTTACCCATTTTATTTTAAATTAATTGTGGTCAAGTATTTTCTAAAGATTTTTTCAGATTAGATAGCATTACCATTTATCAATATACTAAGGAAGTAAAATACATTGAAGAGATCAGTGAGAGTGGTGGGCCGGAAACAAATGGGAAAGTGGTTTTATTACGCCATCTCAGCATCTCTATTACATTCAACACTTTTGGTATTAGATATCGTACAAACAGTAGGCAGCCCCTAAAACAAAATAAAATAAAATAAAGGCACAGACGGCAAACGACCGAAAAACAAAAAGCGGTGCAGCAAACAAAAGTATAGCAGACTTTATTTTTATCTATTTATTATTATTATTTTTTTCCGCTTTTTACTAAGTAGAAGTGGTGGCGGTGATCAGTGGTGGCTCAAGCATAAAGCAATTAAAGCCACCGTTTTAGGTCCCCAAATTTTGAGGGCCTCCAGTTTTAAAAAATCTTTTATACTATAGTTAAATTTTAACATATTTTGATTATATTTTTAACATACGTTTTGTATAATAAAAGTCTAATCTGAATTAAAAAAAAGTTTACAAGAAAAAATGTAAAAAGTTTCAAACTAAATGAAAAAAAAAATGATCACAAGAAGTCCCAATATAAATGAGAAGAAAATCACAAGAAAAAAAAAAGGAATGCCTCAATCTAAATAAGGAAAGGGCTCGTAAGAAAAAGAAAAAAAAAAAAGAAAGCCTCTACATAAATGAAAAGAATAATATATTCAAAGAAGGAATATCAAAAGTCTTATAAGGAAGGAAGATCAATAGTTTTCTAGATCAAAAATTTTATAAAACAATCTCTAACGTGTAGAAATTCAACCCTATTACACTCTCTCTCCCTCTCTACCTCTCAGCCCCTCTCTCTCAATTTCTCTCAAAGTTTAAACTTTGAAGCTAAAAAATATATTGGTAAAGTTTTTAATTGCGACATCAATCAAAGGGATTTTTGAGGTAATGTTCTAAAAAAATTTAGGGTTAAATGCTTTTACACCCCTTGTATTTAAGTCGATTTGTACTTTATCCCCTCAACTTCAAAAACTAGCACTAATACCCCTTGTACTGTACATAAAAGTGTAACGGTAGACGTCATTATGTTAAGTAATTAAAAAGTCATTTTTGCCCTTCTGTAACAGCTCAAACTCTCGCTTGACCGACGGAGCAAATCCTCGCCCGACGAAACAAAATCTCACTCGATGGAGCAAATCCAAGGATCGGAACTCAGCTTGAAGTGGTATTTTGGGTCAAATAGACTGTAATGAAGGGTTTTGAGAAATCGTATCTCTCTCTTTCTCTCTCTGTCTATATATATATATATATATATATATCTTTTACCGAAGGAAGAAGGAGAAAAAGAATAAGAAGAAGAAGAAGGAGAAAAAGAATAAGAAGAAGAAGAAAAGGGAGACAGAATGTATTTTTAACCGAAGGAAGAACGGCCATGGAAGAAACCCACCTAGGGTTATATATATATATATATATATATATCTCTGCGAAGAAGAAGATGAAGAAGAAGGGGGAGACAGGGGTATTTTCGTCATTTAGATAAGATTGATGCACGTGTAAGCCACGCGCAGTTAAAATTCACAGATTTACCTGCCATTGCACTTTTGTGCACAGTACAGGGGGTATTAGTGCTAGTTTTTGAAGTTGAGGGGATAAAGTGCAAATCGACTTAAGTACGGGGGATGTAAAAGCATTTAACCCAAAAATTTATAGATTAATTTTTGTTTTATTTTTTTTTAACATAGAGTAGTAGTTTGATTTTTTTTTTCTTTTTTAACATACGACTTTCAGACGATATTTCATCAATCAACGAAGACTCGTCGTCGATAACAAATCATTAGTTTTGTCAAGGCTCAGATTTGCTCGAAGAAGGTATAGCCCTTCTTTTTTTTTCTTTTTTCTTTCTTCTTTTTTTCTTTTTTTTTTCCTTTAAGATTTGTTTGTTTAGTTTTGTTTCTATAACTCTATTTAAGAGATATTTGACGATTAATTTTGGTGTGACTTTCTTTGGTGGAAATCTAATTTGGGGGATATTGTGAAGAAAATATTTTTTTATTTCTTTATTTTTATTTCAATGTATTATTCGATAGATAACTAATTCATTTTTTTTTATTTATATCGTAGATCCTATACTAGATAAACTTGAATATAAAGATTTAATTAATAATTTTGCATCTCAAAAAGTAAGAAAATTAAATTTTAAATAATATCTTTACCATAACTAAAAATGTAGAAAGTTATGATTTTTTTTAAATGTAAAGGCCTCATTTGTGGTTGTCGCTTTAGGCCTCAAAGCACTTTGAACCGGCCCTGGCAGTGATGAGGATGAAGGTGCATGGATGCTTGAATACGAGTGAAATGATCAAGATTGACAGAGCATGTAATTAGGATAGGTAGCAGCTAGTAATCTTCAGGAGCCAAGGGCTGGTGGTGGGGGAGGTGGTGGTGAGAGGTGGTCTTGTAAGATTGGATGAGGCCGAACTCGTAAATGAGGCCAGCAAGGCCACCACCGACGAAAGGACCGAGCCAGTAGACCCAGTGGTTGCTCCAACTCCAGCCCACGAGAGCAGGACCGAAAGGCCGTCCAACAAGTATGTTAGCTCCCACTATGAACCCAATGCTCAGCAGCGCAACGGTCCCCAAGCTTCCCCTCTTGGGATCTATGGCTGTCCCATACACAACATACAACAGTCCGAACGTCATCACTATCTCTAGTAGAAGCGCATTCCACTCTCCCACCCCACTCCCCACCGCAAATCCCACCGATCTCTGCATTAATATATATATATATATATATATATATATATATATATATATATATATATATATTTACATTTATTTTATTAATTTCTAATTGAAAAAGTTTTGGAAAAAAAAAAAAACAAAAACAAAACTCTTTAAATATATTAATTAGAGAATTACGTACGTACGTGCGTACCATGCCATGTGTGGCGAGCAATAGGAGGAGAGAGGCGAAAACTGCACCCAAGAGCTGGGCGAGCCAGTAGTATAAGGCACGGATGAGGGAAACTCTCCCTCCCACCAGAGCTCCAAAGGTTACCGCTGGGTTCACGTGTCCTCCCGAGACGTTCATACTGGCAGCCACCGCCGCAAACAGACCTAAGGCGTGTGCCAGTGCAATCATCACAACCCCTGACGCTGTTAGTGTTGTCTCGCTGTACATCTTATCTGCACCCAAACCAATTTTAATTTATATAGTAACATATGATGATCACCATGCATGTGTACATCTAGATTATGAAATTAATTTACAAGCATCTAAAACTATTAAGGGTTCGATAAATTAGATCATACAATCTAAGGACCACCAAAAAAAAAAAAAATTGAGTTTGTGTGTGGGTGTGTAGAGAGAGAGAGAGAGAGAGAGAGAGATTACTAAGGGCAAGGACGGATCCTTCGCCAGCAAAGACGAAGATGAAAGTAAAAAGGAACTCAGACAAGGTGGCCCGCATGGAATTTGGATGGGTGGCCTCTTGAGCCCTCCCGAACGCATTTCTACGCGACTGCGACATTAGTAGCTACTTACTTTTCTACTTGTTGGCAAAATATCTTTCCCTCTCTCAAACAGGTTACCATGCAAAATAGTAACTTCAGTTAATTTACGGTATGTCTTCAACAGCTACCTACTGCTCCTTTTTCTTCTAGACTGCATTGTTGGAATTTTCTGTATACTGAGCATACATTAATTAATTTTTATATTTATCGAAAACGGGTTGGAACCAAGTAAAGATGGGAACGTACATGATAAGGCTTATTTTTGTTGTGATCTATATTGTTGGGCCTATGTGCACCTAATAGGAATAATGAGGTTAGACGATTAGTGTGGGCCTAAGGAGCCCACTGTAGGCCTTTTATGGGAGGGCACAGTGAGGCTAGGGTTTACCCTATAAATATATGGCTAAGTCCCCTCTCTACCCTAGACAGACAGAATACGCCCCATAAAAAATCCGTCATACAGACCTAGGGTGTAGAGAGGAAGATCCATAGCCGCCAAAGTTTTATTTTAAACTTGAAGTTCTCTTCCGCTTGCTTTCAAGAATAATTGAACAAACAGGTACGATTCCGCATTAACAAATTATATAAATTGATGTTCCTAAATTCATATATAGATCTACTTTAAATCTTACATTTGGTATCAGAGCCATTGTATATGAATTAGGGACTCAAAATCATCGATTTATTTACATTCTTGATTTTCAAATTTAAATCCAAGATCTTGAATGTTTTGATCTGGAAAAGTAATAAAATATTTTGAAGACATATAAAGGATTTTAGTTCCTCTTGGAATTAGATCGTGAAGGGAGATGTATTGATTTAAAGTTTTGTGATAAAAAAAAAATCGCTCTCTGGACTTTCCTTTTCTTTTTTTTTTTTTGGTTTCCTCGTTGTTTCTACGGATTGGTATGTACAGAGCTATTTGTGGAGGCTATCACTTTCTCGGGAATTAATTGAGCATGGAAATTTTGTGAATTTTCTGCATATTTGTCTATTTCCTTTTGGATTTTATGTTTTAAAACACAAGCCATCCACTCCACTTTTGGGAGATGTTTGGAATTTCACACTTGAGTGTTGATTTGCTTGTTTCACACAATTTTGTGTTTTATCCTGTTTATATATATATATATATATTATGTATATATTTCATACATATATATATACAAAAAAAAGGGTTGATTTTTTTTTATGCTTTACGCATTAATTAATCCGAGATTCCCAAATCAATCCGAGTCCTTCTGGGACTTCCACTTATATATATATATATATATATGTCAAGAGTCCTTTCTGGACTTTCACTATAATCTACAATAAAAAAAAATGAGGGGAAAAGGACCTGGGAAAACTAAACTCTTATATATATATATAAACCGAGACATATATAGATATGCACAAATACGTGCTTTGCATAATGGTTTTAAGTCCTCTAAAGACTCAAGGACTTCTATTTATATTTAAAAAAAAAAAAAACTCACAACACCCAAATCAGCCCCCACGCGTGTGCCTAGCGCATGGGACATTTTCCGGGGTTCCAAAAAAGTTTTATCTTGAAACTCTTGAGATGAGGATTCGAAGAAAATATTTTTTTAATAATTTTTTTTTTGGTTCTGCTTGGTATTTTTTTTGGGCTTAAAAAGGCGTATTTTTGCAAATTCTTATTAAAACAAAAAAATTGTGCAAAATTTTTTTTAAGCCACTAATTTTAAAATTTTGTGAACATTTTAAACAATGTACTCTCTCACGTCATGTCCTTAAAATAAATAAAAAGGGCCTAAATTTGTTGTTTTATGTGAAACTCTGTAATAGAAAAATTGAGCACAAATTTTGGCAGCATATGTGTTATTTATGGGATTACTGGGTATGTTCAAACATTTAAATACCCATAAAAAGATGTGATTGTGAACATATTCTTTTGATGTAGAAACGCTATAAATAACATAGGGCAATTAAACAAAAGAATGTCATATTGAGGATTTGTGAATTGATATAGATGTTACTACCCAAAGGGGTACATTTATTGATATCTAAAATATGGCAGTATCCATTGTATTATTACATGTAATCATCTGCCCAAAGGGGATTATTGCATGTTTTAATGACACAGATAATTTTCGGTGACTGACTTGAAAATATTTATTTTTACGAGGTTGGTCTGCCCAAAGGGGACTAATCTTTAAATATTTGAATATTTTCATTGTAGTTAACCGTGAGGAATCTCATAGCATATTGCATTCTCTGCCCAAAGGAGAGATGGCAATGATGCATCGGGCTACCTCAGTTTAATTTTATGCTTGATTAACCTTAAAGCATATAAGGATTGTTTATTGCCCATATTCAGCTAATTTGTTGCCTCTTGTGTTCGCATGCATAATTTTTTTTTTGGCAGTTATTAATAGCAATATAATTATTGTGCTACTGAATGTTTTTAATTTTAAGAAGTTGGAGCAAATTTTTTAGGTAACCTATTTTTGATATATGGATCTAATAGTAATATATATACTCTCACTGCTTTTAATTGCATAATATTGAATTTTTTTTTAATTGAGCTATTTAATGGCCCTAAAGTGCTTACTTATATTTTTCTGTCACAATTTTTTTTAAGCACATTTTTTTTTTGGGCATAAAATAATAACTACAATCATAGACAACTTAAGTATGATTATGTCATTGTGAGAAATGTTAAGTTGATATTAGCATTACTGCCCAAAGGGGTAAGCTCGTTGATTCTTGATATTTCTTGCATATTTGTACATGACGAGCCATTGTATTAGTACATATAATAATCTGCCCAAAGGGGATTATTGTATGTATTAATGACATGGTTAAAATTCAGTGACTGATCAGAGAATATTTGGGTGAGAAGGGTCTTTCTACCCAAAGGAGATTGACTTTTCAAATCTGGTATTCTCATTGGTGGTTTACTGAAGGGACCTCATAGCATATTGCATTCTCTGCGCAAAGGGGAGATGACAAGGATGCATCGAGTCATCCCTTATAGTTTATGCTTGATTAAGTTTAAAGCATATTTTGTCTTTGATTGCTAATTATTATTTTAAAATCTTCAAATTTTTAAACGTGGTGTTTTACGTAATGGTGTACTTTAGATAAGTTTAGTGAAAATTTTGAGTATGTTTCATTTTTCATGATGATAATAGCATGTTCAAGAGATCAAAAGTTGAAGATAATTTTTTTATAGCATAAAAGACTTGGTCATATTTCTAAAGAGAAATTCAAAGCTTGATACAACTAATTTAGACTTTTCATAGTAGATTGATAAATATAGGAGCAATGTGGTAATGCCTATTTCATTGTTCAAAATCTAGACCTTTGTTTTGTTTACACCTATGGAGGAGATGATTATAAGTAGTTGGGGATTTATGATACCATTTCTATTAATGCTCATGATCTTGTTGTACTTGATCTTATTTCTATTGGTGCTCCTAATCTCATTCTATAGATATCTGTGAGAAAATTTGTCAAAATGAGTTATTTATGTATCTCGGTAAAAATTATTATAATGCAGATCCTATGGTTGATTTAGTGACCTATGCTAGTGTTATTTTGAGTCATTATGCAACATTTGGGTGTCAATATTTTTGAATAGTGACCTAAAGTAGGAAATTTATTTGGTGCAACCTAGGTAATAAGAAGCATATGGTGTGTCAGTTGATAAAAATTATTCATAGGTTGAAACAAGCCTCGCACCAATGTTACTTAAAGATGAGATTATCTCTTCTATAAGTTTTATGAAAATAAGGTTGGTTAGCGCACATATCCTAAGTCAGTGGGAGGAAATTTATTTTCCTTATTCTTTATGTGATAATACCCTTCTAGTTAGTATGGATTTGGGTCTCTTGAGAGATACTAAGCCACTGTTGCCTAGTACAATTGATATGAAAGATTTAAGAGAAGCCTCATTTGCCTAGGCATTAAGATCATTCATAATAAATTTCGTGATATGTTGGGTTTTCTTAGAAAAGGTATATCAATCACATAGTTGAGAGATTTAATATGCAGTATTATAAACTTGGTGATATTTTTGTTATCAAGGGTGACAAATTTAGTAAGAATCAGAGTCTCAAGAATGACTTTGAGGTGAAATCCATGCAGGACATACATTTTGCTAGTGTAGTTTCTAATTTCATGTATGCACAAGTGTGTACTCGGTTGGATATAGTTTTTGTCAGTGTTCATGGGAGGTATCTCTTGAATCAAGGAATAGATTATTGGATAGCTGCAAATAAAACTATGAGACATTTACAAATAACTAAAGATTACATGTTTGTTTATGAAAAAGTTGATAATCTTGAAGTTATTGGTTATTCAGATTTATATTTTGCTGAATATGTGAATGGCATAAATTTTATTTCAGCATATATTTTTATGTTAGCTAGGGGAGCTATTTTATGGAAGAGTGTCAAGCAAACATCTATAGTATCTTCCACCATCCATGTTGAGATCACACCTTGTTTTAGGGCTTCAATTCATACTATTTGGTTGTGAAACTTTATTTCATAATTTAAGACGATTGATTTAATAGCTAGACCACTAAAGATTTTCTATGATAATAGTACAAATATTTTATTTTTCCAAAAATAACAAATCCTTAAGTGGTTCTAAGTATATAGAGATCAAATATTTATCTGTTAACGATTTAATAAAGAAATGTGACATCGTCATATTGATAACAGATGATGGCGGGCTCCTTAACCAAGGGATTTAGACCTATTTTTGATCACCATGTTTCTAACATGGGTATCATTAGGTTTTTTTTATGCACTTGGTTAGTGGGAGTTATTTTCTTTATACTATGTAACAGATATTTGTATTCATATTGAGATATTTGATTTCTCATTGTTATAAATCTATTAAAGGTTATCATTTATGATTTATTTGATAATATTAATGCATGAATATATATTTATGAATTATATATTTTGGAAGTTTTAAGTTTGTTGTTGTTTAAACATTTTTGGGATGTGTCTTGCTTTACTTTTGTGATATTTGTGCAAGGCACGTTGGTTTTCATTTGAAACCTTAGAATTCTCTTACTTGTTTAATGAGCATATTGAAAGAGAATTGTTGGATAAATATTTTGAGACGTGTCTTGCTTTACTTTTGTGATATTTGTACAAGACATATTGGTTTCTATTTGAAACATTAAAATTCTCTTGCTTATTTGATAAGCATATCTAAAGATAATTGAGAAAATTCTCTTACTTGTTTGATGAGCATATCTAAAGAGAATTGGACTGATAAGAGATAAGCACATTTATGAGATCACCTATTGAGTGCTAATTTCCACCACACTACCTCATTTAATCCATGTCGATAAAATCGTTGATATTTGTAATCATGAGTGGTATTACATGAATTATAAGTGTAATGTCTGCCTTGGTTCGATATTAATTATCTTGTTGGACGGGATTGTTTTAGGTGTTGTTTTTCATCTTACTTGGCTTTAAAATGTGGCCACATATAGTTTCTAATCCGAGAGTCATTTTTTAAAATTATTTTTTCTAAAATTAAAAAAAAATAATAATTAATGTTTGCTCAAGTGGGAGAATGTTGGAATTTTCTGTATATTGAGCATACATTAATTAATTTTTATATTTATTGAAAACGGGTTGGAACCAAGTAAAGATGGGAACGTACATGATAAGGCTTATTTTTGTTGTGATCTATATTGTTGGGCCTATGTGCACCTAATAGGAATAATGAGGTTAGACGGTTAGTGTGGGCCTAAGGAGCTCACTGTAGGCCTTTTATGGGAGGGCACAGTGAGGTTAGGGTTTATCCTATAAATATATGGCTAAGTCCCCTCTCTACCATAGACAGACAGAATACGCCCCATAAAAAATCCGTCATACAGACCTAGGGTGTAGAGAGGAAGATCCATAGCCGCCAAAGTTTTATTTTAAACTTGAAGTTCTCTTCCGCTTACTTTCAAGAATAATTGAATAAACAGGTACGATTCCGCATTGACAAAATATATAAATTGATGTTCCTAAATTCATATATAGATCTACTTTAAATCTTACATGCATGGCGTGGCATACTACACACATATATATGTTCTGTTCTAGCTAGGAGATCATCTGAAGAAACGAAATGAAATGAAAAAATTGGAGAAGGGAAAGCAAGGGAAGCAGAGGTGGGGGAGGGGAATGGGTAGATTTGGATGAGGAGGATGAGAGATGCGTTATTTGCTTAAATTAGAGAAATAAGAGATATGATTATTGATGGTTTGTGGACACTCGGGAGAACAAGTCCAGCAATTGTGACACGTTGTGATATGCGTTGTCCTTCAATTCAACACTTTTTTATTTCTCCACTTGAAAAAACCGTTACCATCCCTTGTTTACTTGTTTTGAACTCCACCGCCACAGCGCCTCCCATTCTTCCATCTTATATTTGCCCAATGTATATGTATGTAATGACAAAATGCATTTGTAGTGTAGGTTATGTACAAATTTGTCAACAAAATGCTCGTAAGGATTCAAACAATATATATATTGTTTTATTAAAAAATTAGGGTTAAGAGATGAAATTAAAAATTTTACCCTTTCTAGAATATAATGTGAAATAATTTTTTTTTCACAAAATAAATAAATCTATTTCTATTCATTATTGACTTAAAAACAAATTATTATATGGTATTGTTAAATGCATGATTATGATGCACACAGATTATTGATGATTAGAAGATATATTTAAATTATTTTTAGTGTACATTTTTATGATGTCCTGAACAACTGAATGATAGAGGAGACTTGTTTGACCACCAGATATTAGTAGCATTGGTTCTTTGAAATTGTTAATATATATAAATGGGAGGATTAGATTCAAGATCTATTTATATATATATATATATTTGACGGCATACCTCGGATAAGGGCAGAGGAAAGAAGTACCCTTGGTTGGGTGACAAAGTCCTTTGTTTGAGAAGGAAGGAAGGATCAAAGAGAAGAATCGGATTATTAAATTGAACAAAAAAAAAAAAAAAAAAAAACACCATGACTCACTAGCTTTTTCAAATATTACTGTGCTCTATCTCAACTTTATGGCGTAAGATCTTTAAAGATTCCAAGATCATTGTCATAGCATGATTTTAAAAAACAGTAACCGTTAATATAATCGTATTAAAAAATAACAGATGTAATGTGACGTAACAGAAATGTTATAAGAAAAAAAAAAAGAAATTTAACGAGAACATTGGAGTTCAAAAACATTAGGTAACTACATTACTTAACGGTATTGATCGATTTTTAAAATCATGTACCATCGTTTTAATTGGGGCAATACTTTTGATCTTCGATCCAACGAGAGTATATGCATCGTTACGTACATTTTTATCCCCAGGAGAAAAGGAGAGAAAGGAAAGAATATTCCAGAAAATCTACAAGGATGGAAGGAGGGGAGTTGGCTCATAAAAATACTGGTTCATTGTGGATTTAGACTTGCTTGAAATGAACCAAGCTTTCATCAATGGGATACGAAAAGTCTATGCTAGCCCTGCACCTCTATTGAATAATGTTTGGGTCGCAGCATCAAGGTCTAACTTAAATTGAGCAAAGGCAGCCATTTCACAATATTGCACCAATTCACTTAAACAAGTGAGATTATCTTATCTGCATGTATGGCGATCAGCTTAAAAAAAAAAAAAAGAAGAAAGAAAGAAAAAAATGAGTTACAATCTCACATGAATTAATCACACTTTTATGACTAAGATAAAAAGTAAAACATTATTCTTAAAAACTGAGATATTTATATATTTTTGTAATAGTGAATTACATGTGAATTTGACCTATATCATGATCAGGAGTGAAGTAGTAATCCTTGCGCCTTATTTTTTAATTATTATAATGTAAGGATATTTTTATCTAAGAATATTATTTCTTAATTATTTTGATAATTTTCATTTATATTTATAAAATTTACCTAGCTAACAAAAGAGGTACGTAATATAATTTCATCATTCAGAAATTTAGGATTGGTAAAAAAAAATCAGAAGTTAACTTTTTCAGTAAATTTGTTTCATTTTATATCTTTTTTTAACTAAAATTTGAATTTTTTTTATCGATTATACACAAGTATTCACATATTTAAAAATAAAAAAAGTTGTAAGTAGGTAAAAGTTTAAACAACCATTATTTAATACATAAATATCATACCTAAAAATTTATGAAAATAAAAATCAAATCAAACTTTAGTAAAATAAAATGTCATATAAAATGAGGGGAGAACCAAAAAAAAAAAAAAAAAAAGTTAGAAAAAGTTGAATGATCTGTCGTTTAATTACCCAAGCTAAAAACAGTCACTTAAATATAACATTATTTAGTTTAAGGGAATTAAGTAAATTATGAATTAGGCATCTTTATATAATTAAACCAATTTTGTAGTATACATAAATTAATTTTAAAATAGTCACATCCGAAAATTTTGAAATATTCTCTAATAATTAGTTTTCCCCCTTTTTCTATAAATTCAATGGTCATTTATTTATGTGCATGCATGTGATCTCTTGTATAGGGATACTAATAATTGCTAGCAGTTATGTTTGAATGCCAATATGTGTACATATATATTGTCATGAAGGTACAGCATGAGAATATGCAAAGTAAAAACTCACAGTGAGGTTGTGTTTGATTTGCGCCACAAAAATAAAAATAAAAAATAATAATAGTAATAATTAAAATTAAAATTAAAAGTTAGTGTAAAAATGGCAGCTAACAAATTTTGATTGACAAAAGTTAAAAGAAAAATAGTAAAATTTGAAATTTTTTGATTTTTTATAGGAATTCAAACAACACTGAAATTAGTATTCTAATTAAAGGTGGGCTTATTTAAATAAGTTTAATTTGGTGTTAATTTTTTTTTTTCATTTCAGGATTTTTTTTATTTTTATATATCTTGTTGTCATCGTGCTTGTTTGAATAAGTTTAATTCTGTGTTTTTTTTTTTTTTTCATTTTAAGATTTTTATTAAAAACAAAAATTAGCTATTTAAAAATAAACCCATCTAAATAGCCACAAAACATTGCCAAGTTTTTTAAGATAATATATAATATTGATATATATATATATATATACACTGAGGGTCACAAACTTTATTCGTTACTGTCACATTTCGCGGCTAAATTATTTAATCCGTGGTGGGCATGCATTTCCAATTCTCAGCCCCCCCCCCCGGGTTTCTTGTATGGTTGATGCACAATGATTCATATATATTAATAAAATAATGAAATAGCAATGATAATTGACAGAGATCTCATATATTGTGGAATTACAAATTCAAAATATAAAAAAATTCTAATGTATGATTATATTCATGCTATTATATTATATATAAGAAAACATTAAGAGGGGTGATAAAATTTCAAAATTAATGAACTAATCACCTAGTAAACTTTTTAATTTTTTTCTTTAATATCCTTTAATCACCAGTACTCATTTACAACTTAATAAAGAGATGTATAAGTAATTTTTAAAATTTTATAATTTATTTAAGTAATTTTATTTTTTATGTTTTATTTTTCTTATATTCCTTTTAATTTTCTCAAATTTTTGTTGTTTTTTAAAACACTCATTTGATTACCAACTGTTTTTACTTAAATGTCACAATTATTTGAGATAAATATTTTAATAATTTTTAGTTAAGTTTTTGATAATTCAGAAAAAATAAAAAATAAAATAATAGAAATGAAATATTTTCGGGTCTTACATTGTGGGGGTGTGAAGTTTGAAAATCTATGATATTGTCTAACTATTAGTTTATATGGATCAAGGACCTATATAAAGACTCTAATTGATTTTTTTTTTTTTTATTATTGATTGAGATTTAGCTTTTTATGTGATTTAAATGTACTGTCAAGCGTTATTCCATGGGGTGGTTAGTGTAAAAAAGGTCAAAGATGAGGGCCATCCGTGCAATTTATAGATATATATGAAGTGCATCTATGGAATGCATGAATATATATTTGAAGCGCAGTGAAACCCCTGGCTTTGTTATCTTTCTTGGTCTTCACTCTCTCGAAGGGCGGTTAGGGTTTATATCGGAAGAATTATATTGTAGGTATATATTATTATATGTATAAATGATCTATGTGGCTTTCGGGTCTTATTTTGTGTCTGATTTGCACAGAATTTATGGTTGATACAGAGATATTCGTTGAGGATTATTTTTAGGCATTAATTCTCTAAGCGATCAGATAAGAAGAGGGAATATTATGGCTGGCAGAGAAGTACGAGAATACACAAATCTTACTGATCCGAAAGGTATACATTTTTCATATGTTAATGTTAATTATGACTATTATGATACGAAGAGTAATAGTCTTTGTTCATGAGTTGGGTATTTTTCATTTTTATTTTATTTTTATTTCTATTTTTATTTTTAACAGATAGGAAATTCGGGAAGGGGAAGGATAGGATTGATGACGAAGACATCACTTTCCAACGCATGGTTGCCAAGGTCAGTCAGTCAATTGACTCCCTCCCTCCCTCTGTGTGTGTGCGCGCGCGTGTGTGTCTATGCATATGGTTAATGCTTTGTTAACCCTTCTAGTATTAGTTGGTAATTGAAAGTTCTCAACAGTTTCTCATGGTTAATGCTTTGTTAACCCTTCTAATATTAGTTGGTAATTGAAAGTTCTCAACAGTTTCTCAGTGTTCAAAAATATCCTCTCGATGGTTTTGAAGAGACTGAAGAATGAATTTACAAAAAGGATGTGAAGTGTTTGAAAATAGTGGCCTTCAATCATAACGCTTATTGCAATTGTAATATCTATGAAACATCTCAATGATGCCTTCTGATTTCCTGTTTATTGTTCCATGTCCGGATTTGTGGTTAGGTACTTCTTTTTGTTCTTATTTTTCTATCTTTGCCTTATTGACTCATTTGAGGTTTTGCTTGTGATGACAATATTTACTAAATGGCAATAACATTGCAGCACTATCCATTAGATATGATAAGTTGTTGACATAAATGATAAAACCACCAGCTCATCGGAGGCAGTTCAGTAAAAGTCAGCGGTTTGAATCACTTTGACATTGCCTTACTATTGGTTCCGGTAGGATGGGTTAGGAGCTAAGGCATTAACGAGAATTCATTCATGTTTTTTGAGGTTTTAATGGTGAAGGATTGATAATTATTAGGTCAGCTGAATAAGGTTGTATTTTCATCAATGGATTGTTTAATTTGTTTGTATGATCTTTATCAGGTTAGAATATTTTAATTGTTTTTTTTCCCCATTTCACAAGCATAAACAAGCATTAAAAGGGATTCCTTCTGTTTACAAAAAAGGAAAGACTACCTAAAATTCTTTCTTTATTCAGAGGATTCTACAAAATTAAAAAATAGATCCAACAAGGGATTAGCCATTGTCAACATACAATTCTCTCTTTATCTCTTGCCATCCTCCATTTGTCAAGGAAACGCACAACCTTAAACAAAAACAGTTATCAATAATAAAATTCTAATAAAAAATTAAGCTATAAATCAAATGGTTAGAGGCAAAGTGTCATTTTGTCCAAACAAAATAGCCATTTTAGATGGCATTAATGTATGATGGGCCTCACACCACTTACCAAAAAAAAAATGATGGGCCTCACACCCCTTTACAAGGAAGAGAAGATTCTTGATGGCATGACAAGGTTCCCCAAAAAGATTTCAACTTAGAAGGTTTTGGGTTGGACAAAACTTAGTGAGCTCATTGATTCACCATTCTCCATATTTGGAATTTTTCTTATAAAGAAAATATTCCTAAATCTTAGTGTCATTCTTTCACAGGAGTAGACTCAGTAAAGGTTTGGAAAAAAGGGCATCATTGGATATTAAATATTATTATATGCAATGCATCTCTGTGTCATCACTAGAGACCATAGACATTGTTCGTTGTCATCAAAAGCATTTGGTGGCCATGGTCTTAATCCGTTGCCCAAGTGACTATCATCATTTTGCCTATTAAATATATAAATTTTATATGATTATGTTTATTTGCTTTAGTATTTATGTTTGAATTATTAATTTTTTCTTTTTTGTAAGTTCCAAATTTGGATAATTTAGAAATCCAATGTAACGTCATTGAAAATTTTAATTGAGTCTCTTCTCAAAAAAAAAAAAAGGTTAATTGGGTTTACTTGGGCATAAACTTAAATCCTGATCTAGCTGAGGCTACTTGGGCATATCATTTTATTTTTTTAAAATTAGATTTAAAGAAAATAAATTTTATTTGTGTAATAAATATATTTAAATTATTATTTATTTTTTAGTATGTTGATGATATAGAATTCTTATCTAACGTCATTTTGGAAATAGTTAATCAAAATGCATTGGTGTCCTTTTAATTGTTTTAGAAATTTAGTTTGAGTCATTTAATTATGAAAACATATATAGTTCATATTGCGGGGGGGCTCAATTTGTATTATGATGGAGTTGTGGCTGTGTTAGATGATCTTGGGTCCGGATATCAGGATGTGTGTCTGAGAGTTAGATCCATCCATTCTAATATATGCAACACAATTATTTTATTTATAGGATATTATGTATTTACAAGGTGCCATTGGATTATTTCAATCAAGTATGAGTTTTATGCATAATTATGTGTTATGAGGTGAAATCCCTCTACAAATTCCTGATGGGCAACAGAGCAACTAACTTCCAGTAGAGCAAAATATGGAAAAATGGAGTGACACCAAAATTGTCTTTCTTCACTTGTGTTGTTTAGGGGAAGATTCTCACTCTGGATAACCTACAGGTAAGAGGCCACATGCTAGTAAATGGGTGCAGTTTTTGTGTAAAGAACACGGTGAAACTATAGGTCATTTATTCATTCATTGTTTGTGGTCCAGTGGCTTTTGGATCGTGCTCTTAAACATTTTGAGGTTCAATGGGTTACTCCAAGGGATGCGAGAGCATGCTCAGCTCTTGTTGGGGTTTCAAGCCAGTTGTTTAAAGAGAAAGAATTGGAACTTGGCTCTTTTTTGTGTTTTATGATTAACTTGGAAGGAAAGGAAATCCGTAGGTGCCATTTGATATACCTATTTTGAGTCCAGTTTTTCATTTTGCCTTTTGAAAATAAGGAAAACAGTTCAAAATATATTTGGTCATTCGTGTTTGAAAACCTGTTTTTAAAAAACAGAAATGAGTTTACATATGAAATGCAAATGACAAACAAGTCGTTTTGAGCATTTTTAACCCAAAAAAAGGAACAATTCCAAAACACAAAAAATAGAGGAATGTCCAAACCAACGTCCTTTTTTAGTATCCTCAAAACACTGAACGTCAAAACAAAAAACTAAAATGAAAAACAAAAATAGAAAACAAAAATAGAATACAAACCAAATGCCACCGTAGTTTTTGAAGTTAGAGAGATGTCTTTGTATAGGGCTAAGAGTTTGGGTGTATTTAGAGTTGTATAAAATTATATAAAATTGTAAAGTTAATGTCTCGTGTTTTATGGCAGTGAGTAGAGAATTTAAATTTTACTGTCTCGTAATTCTTGTTTGTGAAGATTTGTAGAGGTTTTGTATTATTTTGTTTAACTCTAAACACACCCTTTACTTAGTAGGAGAGTTGTCGGGTTGGAGCCTGACCTAGAGTTCGCCTTGACTTTGTTGAAACTGTGATCGTGAAGGATTAGGGGTTAGAGATCTTTTTGTAACATGCTCTTGATACTTTTAATAAAATATCATTTATTCATCAAAAAAATCAAACAAGTTACTGCAGTTACCCAGCTTACTGGATTATAATATGATTGCACATATTTAGCTTAGTCGATTTTGTGTATTAATTATTAAATATAAACTTCTCTAATCTAGTCGGCATTTGTTTTTTTCCCCCTTTTATGTTTTTAACACGAGGGAAATAATCCGAAGAATAGTCAACCTTGCTTTGACGTGGTTGGCCAAGTTCATGCTGGTAGTTGAGCTTGTCTAAGCACACCTAGTAGATTCCTAAGTTCTTGGACATAAAAATGATCATGGGATCAGAATTCTTTCCTCCAACCAAAAAACCTATTTCTGTATTTTTATTTAAGGAAAAAAACTTGAATTGATATGGAAGAATCACCAGCATAGGAATTGGAAGGCTTATCCACTGTCACGTTGTCCTTGAAAAAGACCTAGTAATCTTTCTTTTCCTTTTTTTGGTAATTGAACTTGCATGTTTTTCTTCTGATTACTAGCAACAATCCCTTTTCTCTGACACCTATTTTACATGTACTTGGGTTGAGTATGGATGTTGGATGCTGGTACATTTGAATGATGGATTCTTCTAATTCTTAATCCCTAGGATACAAAGACCTGCTGGATAATAGATATTTGTATTTCTTAATGTTCTTTATTTTTCTAGGGGGTAGTGTGTAAGAAAATAATACAAGACCACTACATGCACAACATGGGAATTTTTGGACTGTCATTGGGTAAACTCAATGCTAGACATGCTGACTAGGTGCCTGTTCTACTAAATATGTTGGGCACACATGTCCTTCCCTTAATCAAGGGTGAGTGCTTGACTGGGTACTTTACACGTAAGAAGAGTTCCAATGCCGAATCTGTCAATATTTATTGAAATCAGGGGATGAGTGGGTCATTGGGCTGTATTAAAGGATGTGGTGATGCATGTGATCCTAGCTGACCTTTATTTTGAAAATGGGGAATTTTCTGATAACATGCCCCGGCAGGGATTGTGGCTCCTCCTACCGGGGTGGGTGATACACCCAGATGCAAGAGGTTTGCCAGGACGAACGTGGAGGCTACCTCATGGACGAGGAGGTATAATGCGCACACACACTCTTTAGTGTTATTTCATTATATAAAGTGCGTTGATAAATTTCATATACTGGTTCTTATGATTTGATTGAGTTTAAAACATGCAGCATTGGATAGCGATGATCTGCTCTATCTAAGGAGCAAATGGAAGCTGAGGAGGATGCTGAACGCCTTCTACGACGCACCGAGAACGTGCATTTGCTGCATTTAAAATATCCTTTTGTGTGTGATGGAGGAGTGTAATTACAACTAATTTCTGCAAAGCCAAGGAGATACGACATTGCTTCACTTGTTTAGCCACCGCTCCAAAAAACCAAAAATTTGGATTTTTTTTGCTTCCAAAGCTTTTATATATTGATGTTAATATGTTATAGTACATATCCCTGTGTGTCTATTTTCCTGAGCTGCCCCACATGTTCAAATTGAAGTTATCCCTCTCTTACTCCACCCTCTCTTCTTGATGTCTTCATTTGTGTGTGCATAGGCACTTACAGGTAGAAAGGGTGCATAGATGATATTTTTGGAATTTGATTTTATCTTAATGGAGTTTTGTTTCCGTTCACTGAGGAAATATGCAATTGGTTTAATCCTCATCTTCTCCAAGCATGGTTATTTGCTAGTTATTTAAAATTTTGAGTTTCTTCTTAATTTTGTGCCCACAAAGTCTTAGGTGTTTGCTTCATTTTAACCATTTAATAATTATGTGAATGTTTTCACCTTCCAAATTTATTTGGTTTTTGCCCCACCATGTAAGTAAGATACTTCTGGGAAAAGAGCTTCGTTCACAGCATCCAGGGTATGTGCCTTCCTAAAATGGTGCAATTTTGACTATTTTCCTTGACAAATTAGCACAAAGCTGCAGTGTAGCCGATTCTTCACCTGCATCAGTGCCGTTGGCGGCTTCGTGTAGAGTCCAAGCCAAAGAGTGGAATAAGGTATATCAATTTCTCTCTCGGTGCTCTGTTGCTAAGTAAAATTTATATACCTAGTAGAAAGTTTTCTCTGGGTTTTAATTGGGGAATTAGCTGAATTTCTAGACAGCAAGATTTGTTGAAAAAGGTGGTGGAGGTCAAACCCAAGCGGCAGAGATTATCAAATTCTAATCTACCAGAGTCGGTGACAAACAGGGAGAAGAAAGGGTCTTCACCGGCAGACTAAACAAAGCAGAAGTGACCCAAGGGGAAACCCTGTTAAGAGCTTACTAGCAGCATATGAGAGTTCTGGACGATGAAGAGGATTGATGTCAGAAAGATTAGGTGGATGTTTACTGGTACAAGAGGTTCTTATATTTGCTTGATAATCGATGATTTTAATTATGCATTGTTATTGATGCCAAAATATATGGCCATTGTTAGGGAAAGATATTGATACTAGATATGTGATCAGTGAATGTTTTGTTGTGATGGTAATGGCATTCCTTGATTTAGCTTATTGTTGTTTTTCGGCCTGCATTGTGGGGAGCTTATTTATTTTATTTCTCTATCATTTTAATCCGCAGCATCTCCTTGGATTGTTTAATTGCATCTTGTTTGTCAAATATTGACTGCCATTTCAAGTCATCACCTGGGTGTATGTTATTATTAGACTTGAGTGTCAATTTTTATTAGTTTAAAGTGATGTAATATGTATTAATTGTCTATTACCATTCTAGATAATTTCATCTAAACATAACTACGGACTCCAATTTATGTCCCCAAAGGACAGGGCTAGCTGCAACTGGGAAGTTGGAAGTCTGCCTACCTACATGTTCAGTTTTGTTTCAACAAACTGTATTGGTGCAACAGGACTGCCTGTTAGTATGCTTAGGTTGTACCACCAGGGATCCGTTGAGGATGTTGTAATGAACACTCCCCTTGGAATAAAAACAAGTGCTCCTCTTGGAATAAACATGTGCTCCCTGTGGATGAAATAAGGGCTCTATGGGGATGCAGATTCTGCTGGGGATGTTGGGCTTTTGGTTAAGGCTATTATGAAGGGGACCTAGTTGGTCTGATGCGTATATGCAAATGATGGTCAAGAGGTCGTGAGACTGCTGGGAAGGTAGTCAAGAAGATCATGATACTCCGCTAGGGTGTGGGCATTATATAGATTTCAGGATTGGATTACGAAAGTGGGCTTCAAGTAGGACTTCTAATATGACCAGAAGAATGGCCTTCAAGATGCAGACTTCAGATTGAGTTGCAGGAGTGGGTTTCAAGATGTAAGTTGAGATAGGGCTAAAAGAGGGGGGGTTCAAGTAATGCTTAAAGTTAGGTTGCAAAACTGGGCCTCAAATGTAGGCTCCAAGATACTATGTGAATTACAAATGACAGCCAAGAGGCTGGGGTGATCAGACCTGGAAATATACTTAAGACCGCCTATGTATCGCAAGCAAGAATTATGTGTCGCAAGCAAGAATTAGGTTGACGTAATCCGAACCTATCAGTCCAAACTAGAGTAGTGCAAGTGTTTATGTAAACGTAGGCTTCAGGCTTCAAAACGCAAGCTTCTAGATGCAAGATACAAGCTACATGTTTGCACATTTCAAGCTTCAATGCACTGCCTCAGGAGGTCAAGTTATGACTCGATAGGGAGGACTTAATATCCTATTCTATAGATAAGTCAAAGCAACGTCAATAATGTCGAACTGGTATCATATTCCATCCCAAGTTCTCGCTACAGTGAATGGAGTCTTGTGAGACAACTAATTTGGCTTTGGGACTTGGTGTCATATCCCATACCTAAGTTAGACTTAATGAGCTAGTGTCTCATTCCACATCTTAACTTGGCTTCAACGAACTGCTATCTTAGGCCACACCTAATTTAGTTTTAAAATCCTGATGTCCTATTTCATCCCTCAGTCGGACTTCAAAGACTGGGTAATCCCATTTAACACCTAAGTTGAGCTTCAAAGTGATTCTGTGTCTACATGTGGCTCTGCTTCAATGAACTGGTGTCTTATGCTACACTTAGTTCAACTTCAATGACCTGGTATCCTATTCCACACCTAGGTCGAGCTTCAAGGTAAATCAATGTCTCATTCCACACCCAAATTGTCACGTCTTGGATTCCTACAACCCGGGGGACGTGAGTTAATCACATGCAGTCATACATAATCATTACTTATAACTTAATATTAGAGCTAACCATAGTATTTGGAGCAAAATTAAATATAATATAAAATATTAACAATATAACTATACAACCCCAGCTATGAATCGAATGGCAAAACTTTATATATAAATTGGACTTTACCTAGTCTAAATGGCCTAACCCAAGACAAAAAAACATGCACAATACAACTCCCACTCTCCAACACAACACAAAACACAAAAATCCACGCCCATGAGTCTCGCTGTTTGCTTGGGCTCCACAATATTCAGACTTGCAACACTAGTTATGGAAGAGTGAGTGCAAAATCATGTGTGTCTACTTTGTAACAGAGCATATAATAATGTCTTAATCATGCTATTGTAGTGGCCTCTTCGGGGACATTTGATCTGATACTATAGTGAAGCAATGATAGTATAATTAATAATTATTAAACCAAAATGATAAACTATATCATTTTATTATTTAAAATAGTAATCAATATCGAAAACTTAACCATAGCTACACATCAAAACTCATATGGTTTAAGGTACTTTACATCACTAATTTGTGGCTAATGGGTCCAATTAAAATACATCATCTCTCGTTATCTGCATTCAGGCTAAAGCTATGGAAATATGCCACACAGGCATCAGTATTCTCTTACATAGATGAGGAAATATGCAACAAATAAGCATTAATTTTTGTCTTATAGATTACTAATTTATCGAGGCGATAATCAAACATTAGTGTCGGTCTAGAGACTTCTAACCTGTGGGCATATATTTACTCACTATTATCAATGTCTCTCAACTCAAGTTAATAACCAAATATCAACACTCAACTAATTATTATATTTTAATAATATAAGATACTCCAAAATTTATTACCAAATTGTTGTATATCATCTCAACTCATTATTTATGTCTTTAAGACGTGTTATATAATCATATGTAAAATAACAGTTTAACTGAATACACATTCCAACGTATAACGGTATCATAACCAAAAATTTCAATTTTACACGCTGAGAGCTAGTCCTCCACGCGGGAATGGAAAGGTTGTGTCGTGCGCTGGAGCTAGTTTTTGGGTTGTCATGTGCTTGCAAAATTAAGATTCATATGCATAGGAACGTCTAACAGGTCGTGGGCACGCGAGCTGCACCTGCGTGCACACATTGAGCCTTTGTCCAGTTGTCCTGGTTTTGGTTTGTGCTGTGTTCAATGTTCTAAGTCCCATTTTGTTTGTTTAATTCAAATCAAACCCACATACATATATATATATATATATATATGGTTTCGAAATCTCCGAATTCAAAAAGTCAAATATTCCAAGGCATGGAATTTAACACGATTCAAATTCATATTTAATTAAACATAGAATATGTATACAATTCAAATTCATAATTAACACTGAATTAATGCATGTACAAATAAAATAGAAAAGACGAGTTGAACCATAAGCAGCAGAAACAGAGGAACATGTTTTATGAAAATTGGTTGCTAGGATTGGTCTGTGGTGGACATAGGGATAGGGTGGCTTCGACGGCTCAATTGTCCCCCCAATCTTTTGACACTGCATTTTAGTGGCTCCATATGCAGCAGCTAATCAACCTTAATTCCTATTACATTATTATCTTTTTATGTTATGGGGGTTAGTATTTTCTTAATTTGATGAACTCGAATAAATGTTATTCAAATAATATTTTATTAATTTTATTGTATGACTATTACACATATTTGGTGTGAACAAAATATTTAACAAAATAATTTAAATTAATATGAATAATTTATTAGCTGATATAAATTTATCGTGCGTGTCACTATTTTAGAACTAATAATTTTAAATATATTTATGATGTAAGTATGACATAATTGTTTGATAATGGTTAATCACATTTAAATTAGTCCATTGAACAATTTGATTTTCAAAATATTGAATGGTGGAATGTGATATTTGCTAGTGATAGATTTTACAACCAAATAATAATGATAGTATTGGCACTCAAAACCCAAAAAAAAAAAAAAAAATTAATACTTCATTATAGATAAAATTATTCACTCACAAGATGGAGTGCAATAAGTTTTATTTAGAGTACAAATATCATTAATTATTATTATAGTAATAGTAGTAACTATTATTATTATTATTGTTATTAATGAGTGTTCAACTTTGCAATAAAAATAGTAACAATATTAAAATTCTGAAATTCGTACTCGCTCTTTCTCTCCCCCTCCCTCTCTCCGCTTTGACTACAGTACAGATAGATATAAATGATATGTGTGTGAATAGGTTAGGTGGCAACTGACTAAAATATAGACAACACCTATACATATAGTTAATTTTAAGAAAGGGAGTCAAACCTGCCCCAACTTGATCGGCGAGGTCTCTTAAACTTGAAGTTTCCTCGCTTGATTTTTATAATTGTATATGTAGATCCCGTTTAAGATACGCCTTGCATGCCAACAAATGGTATGTGTTTGTTATATGATGAGTGCTATCTGTTTGTTTCAAAAGAAGTTACCATCTTTTCTTAATGAGATTAATTATTACATTTATCTTCACCCACCCGAACAGTGAAGGGTGAACAATTTGATTCAGGGGGGGCCACAATTAAAGCACTGGCATTTGTCGGCAAGCTCCGAAGGATTATTGAAGATATATTTGATGGCGATGCCAGTGCCGGTGATGGGGATTGTGGCCAAGTGAACCACGAACACAGGCAGCAGGTAGAGGAGTCAAGACCTGCGTGTTTTGCATGCTCAGTCAAATGCTAGTTAACTTAAAACTCTTCAATATCCAATAAATAATGGATCTTGTTGGAATTTATGAAAGAGCTTTTCAGGGTATTTTGGGGGCTTAATTAATTGCCAGAGATGGCCGACTGGTCAACGACAGTCAAGGGCTTCAGTTGATGCTGTTGGTGGTCTGCGTTGGCCTTGCTGATGATCGGGAAGTGGGTTTCCTCGCAGCATCAATCGAACCACCATCCGATACTAAATATACGGAAACGGCAAACCCAAAATCGGGAAATGCGACGTCACAGAGCCAGAGGGACATGCCAAGGGGTTTCTGCCAAAGCCCTGTTAGAGAAATGCACGGGACAAGGGAGGAATTGTAGAATTTGCAAGGGCAAACGGGGGGGGGAGGCAAACAGACAACCGTGAAAGCGAGAGTGCTCATTGGCTCTTATAATAAAATAAACAACTAAGACAGAAAAAATAACCAAGTCAACGAAGCTTCGCTGCCAATCATACAGACATTAAACAATAATATTATTTATGCTTTCTTCATATGATCTGAGAATTGAGAAAATCATTATCAGATTCTAACTTCCTTCTACCATCAATTGTTCTTGGATCTCTCTCTCTCTCTCTGATCTGTCTCTTTCTGTCTTCTATCGATCTTTAACAATATAAAAGAGGCAGAACGGAGCAAAGAAGAAGATGAGACAAACAATATCTTGTGATTTAGGGTGGGCTTACACCTTGATCATTGGAATTGCATTGTTTATAGTAATAGTATTAATTCATCAGGTTGTGGATTTTGTGCTAAAGAATAAGAAAAAAAGAAGCTGCAGACTAATAAGTTGCCTCCAGGAAGAAGAGGATGGCCTTTGATTGGTGATAGCTTTAACTGGTACAATGCCGTTGCAAGCTCTCATCCCCCAAGTTTTGTTCAACAACAAGCTGAAAGGTAAATTTGAATATATTTGTCTCTTCCTTATATATATATATATATATATATATTATCATCACCACAATATTAAAAATAATAGAGGTCTAAATTTCAGTTTTTCTTGGAAATTTGTAATTTGAGTTCTGATTTTGAACCTTTTTAGATTGTGAATTGCCTCGAAAATCTATGATTTCTGCCCAAGATATTCTATAATAACTTTCCTTTGGGGGGTTTTGGTTTTGATGTTTTTGTCATGGCTATGCACCTCGAAAATTTCTGGTTTTTGTGGGGGATATTCTGTTTTGTCTCTGTTAAAATTTTGTTGACATGATTTCAATAATACAAAAATACTATTTTTAATTCCTACTAACTTTCCACCATTTTCTTGTAACTTCCCCTTCGATCAGCCTTTTTTTCACTCATTAACTTCTTCCTCTTCTTCTTCCATGTCTTCCACCTCTTGATGATTCTCCATTTTTTGTTCACCAAGTAATTCTCCGTTGCTTTTAGAACTTAAATTAACTTTAGATTGAAATGCACTCTCAAGTGACTTCCCACACAACCAGGAATCTAATAGGAGCCAATTCCTATGAATTTTAATTTTTCTCTCTCGACATTAAAAACGCAATAATTGAGTCATGAGTTTAAAAAAATAAAGCAAATGTATAAATTCTGTTCTTGTTAAAAATTATTCAATTAAGCTAGACTATTAATTGTTTGCCTTAAAAAATCAAGTCTAATATCTTATTAATAGTCCAATTCAAAATTAAGTTTCGTATCTTATTAATGATCCAAAGAGTTAGAATGGCGATATTTGAAAAAAATATATATCTATAAATACATTTATACCATATCTAAATTTTTTCCAAAATTTGAGGTGGCCATGCCCCCTATTGTCATAGTGTAAGTTGGTCTATACTTCTCCGATTGTTTCAACAATCTTTGTTTACGAGCTTTCAAGGAACTCGTCAATTTTTGGACACTCGTTTAAGAGAGATCATTTGTTTCTTCAATTATATTAACAATTGTATTATATTTTTCTGTCAAACTAATCAGAATATTCTCAACAATTCTTTTATCTTCAATTCTCATCATGAAATTTCATTTCATTAACAATCTCCTTAACTTTGAAGAAATATTCATTCAAAGTTTCAAATTCTTCCATCTTTGGACTTTCTGACTCTCTTCTAAGAGTTTAGAGTTTGATAATTCTTACCATTTAGTCCCTCTGAAATTCTTGCTTGAGGATTTCCCAAGCTTCCTTAGCTTTAGTGGCTTCCATGATTCTTGGAAACAATTCATCAGAGAGCGTTTGCTGCATGAAGAAGAGAGTTTTCACATCCTTTTTATCAAGTCTCATTCAGTTGCTTCTCTTGTGCTTGAGTTTGTTATAATGTTGATGTGGGTTCAGCATAACCGTTCTCAACCAAGCTCCATAACACTTCTCATTGAAATAGGGTTTTCACTTTCCGCACCAGTAATCAAAACTTTCTCCAGCAAATATGGGCATTCAAGGTTGTTGGATGCTCTGACTTTGGTTGCTTAAGCTGGTATTGGGGGTTTTCTATTTTCTATGCCGACACTAATAAAGCTCTAATACCAATTTTTGTTGGATCTTTTGACAACAAATTAACAACCCAAGTATTTTACACACAAATGGATTGCTATTAGCTCTACTTAAAAAGGGGGGGGGGGGGGGGGGGGAGGAAACATGAGTAGCCATGCTATATCTGTAATAGTTATGTCTCCTATTATGTTTATTCAAAAATATAGGTTCGAAAATGTACTGCAGGTTTGGGAAGATATTCTCGTGTAGTGTATTTGGGAAATGGGCAGTGGTATCAGTGGATCCAGAGTTTAACCGATTCATAATGCAAAATGAAGGAAAACTATTCCAGTCAAGCTATCCAAAATCATTCAAAGATCTAGTGGGAAAGAATGGGGTGATCATTTTGCAAGGAGACCAGCAAAGGAAACTTCATGGGATTGCTTCAAATATGATGCGAATGGAGAAGCTCAAGTTCCATTTCTTAAACGACATTCAAATGGTTATGCTTCAAACCTTGAGCAATTTTCACAACAATCAAGTCATTTTTCTTCAAGACGTTTGCAGAAAGGCAAGCTAGCTAGTTAGCTATTACTACCCTACATACATTTTCTTAATTCATTTATTAATTCTATATATATTATATATACCATTAGAGCCTTCGGTTCAATTTTTGAAAAGATCTCTTAAATTATTAGGATAAGATTGTCACTATAAATAATTTTTAATATGGTGAATGCATATATGATCATCAGGTAGCAATAAATCTAATGGTGAATCAATTGCTGGGAGTGTCTAGTGAAGCAGAAGTGGATGAGATGGCTCGTTTATTTTCTAATTTTGTGGACGGTTGTCTTTCTCTTCCTATCAATTTCCCAGGTTTTGCTTACCACACCGCTATGAAGGTGACATTTTATATATAATAACTTGATTCACATAATCAATCTTATTTGCTTGTACACATCATTTTCTTTTTCAGAAATGTTATATTATCTAAAAATTTAATCCTCAAAAAAATATATAACACCCATCAAAATGCACTTTAATATCAAAATTTTCATTGGCATATCATTTGATGCAACTAATTATGACAAATTCTTCCTACATAGAAGCATTTTCCTTTCTTTTTATTACTTAATTTGGATATTTAAAATTGGTTATTCCAATCCTATAAATCTATTGTATGACATTTGTTATATAATTACTCTATTATACATATACGTAAACATATATACTAACCTTGTGGACTAGCTGTGTGTTAGGCACATATAAATAAAATAACAACAATAGACACCTAGATTTACATGGTTCAGCAATCTTGACCTATGATTAGGAATAACTCTTAAATTCCAATATAATCAAATAATAAGAATACAATAAGAGAACTCACAAGCCCTGCTTTTTATTCAAGAATAATAAAGAAGGTTAAGCGATTGGTATTCATTCAACAACCCAAAATGGAAGTATGGATGCTTACCTTAATGAAACTGTGTGACGTTAGCCCCATGACATCAAGTTCGGAAACCGCTGGAATAAAATCAACTGTCTAAATTCGTTTAAGTGTTTCTTAAATTAAAAATATGTGAATAAATTTGAACCATTCTGATCCGATGATCGCGGGTGACATCGGAGAAATGATCTTAGCTCGCCCGAGTCCTACCTTAATTACTAATGCATCTTGGGTTTCATGACCCCCAACCTCTTCGCCTCCTGGAATCAATTGGGTGAGGATCCACTAGTGGGGTGCTTCTTAAAACTAGCAAGTAAGGGAAACTAAAATAAATATAAAGTCAACAAATCAGTTTGGTAAAATCTTTTTTTTTTAAATATACAAAATACTTCTGATTTAATTTTTTTTACTATTTTTAATATGACAATAATTATTTAAATTCAAATTTATATTAATGTATCTCTTTTTATAATCAACCCATTATTATTGCGTAAAAAAATTTTAATTATATATTGGTTTCTCTTATTGTCATTTGTAGTCAACTATCACTTGGCACTCCTCACATGTCCACCCTAGTTCTTACCATATGTGTGTGTGTTTATATATATATAAACTTAATTAATTAGGTGTGTGGTGATTCAATTGTAATATTTAATGAATAGGCGAGGGAAATTATGATAAGGAAAATCAAGAAGACAATCGAGATGCATAGAAAGCAAGAAGGGATGGGCGTAGGAGTTGGTAACGACGGAGTACTTGGAAGACTGGTGGAGGAAGAGAGCTTACCCGATGATGCTATTGCAGATTTCATTATTAACCTTCTCTTTGCTGGGAATGAAACAACTGCCAAAACCATGCTTTTTGCTGTTTATTTCCTCACTCGCTGCCCCACCGCATTCAACCAACTACTGGTATGGTACCTACCTACATATATATATATATATATATACACTCGAAATAATTCTGACATGTTAATTAATTATTCCTTCTGAAAATTAATAGGAGGAGCAACAAAGCCTGCTATCAACTCGAAGGAAGGATGTTAATGGTCATGAAAGCTTGCTTACCTGGCAAGATTACAAAGAAATGCCTTTCACTCAATGTGTAAGTGAATTGTCATTGCCCCCTTTTGTCTATCCACCTCATATTGATTACTAATTGGTTTGTTATCTCCCAATTTTTATGTTTATCAATATTAATTGCAGTTGTAAATGATCCAAATTTGTTAGCTAGTTGTATCAATTTGACTTGTAGATAACTCAATTTGGATAGTTAGTTGTTTCAATTTGATTTGGAAAACGAAGAAGTTTTATTTTAAAAGCGATCGGCTACCAAAATTTATAATTATAGTGATGTAACAATAACATTTTTATAATATGAAACTTATTAATGAATAAAATTTTTTAAATGAGTTTATAATTAGTCACCTAATTATAATAATAAAATTCAATAATAAATTTTGATAAAATAAAATTATTTTTATATATTTACATATATTTTTCAGTAAATATTGTGGGAGTACTCTCTGGGACTCAAGTTAGTCATGAATCAAACTAAAATAACATACTTCTTTACTTCATTGAATGCTTTTTGACCTATCAATTGGATCTCAACTAATTTAGATTTGCTATTCAAACAAAATACATCAAATAATTAATATTCATTCTTGAATACAAAAATTTATTTATTGTTATAATGCACTTTATAATTTTTCAGTAATGAACTAATTAGAAATATATATAAATATATATATATATATATTTCCCCTAGTTAGATTCTTGAAGCATATAGAATTTTTGGCCTCCAAATTATTAGTCACTTCATTTTATTCTTTCATTTTAAAATTAAAATAGTTGTCCGAAGAGCACCATTAGTTTATAACAGGATCAAATGTTATAGATATAAGTTGGAACGTGTACCAAGTGAAACTTGAATCTTTATATATACATATACACACATATACATTCAGGCATATTAAGTCCTTGTTTGACAAAATTGTCAATCTAGTTAAAGTTATATGGGTCATTAGCATTTTAACACAAGGCAGTACTGACATATAAAATTAATTACTGCATGTATACAGGTTATCGATGAAACACTTCGACTGGGGGGCATTGCAATTTGGTTAATGAGAGAGGCTAAAGAAGACATTGAATATCAAGGTACAAATATATATATATATATATATATATATATATATATATTTGTATATATACATATATATGCTTTTTATTTAATTTGTACATATTATATCCATTGCTATGATTAATTAATGTGCCCTCTTCGTTTTTTTTTTTTTTAAATGAGTTGTTGTACTTCATGTCAATGCAAAAACCCTGGAGATTATCAAATCTTACTCATGATCATCAACATAAGAATAAAATATGAAAGTGGAGCTAACTAAAATATATTTTCGGCATAGTTTATGATCATTAACAGGGATAATCAAAATTAACTCATAGCTAATGTCTAAATGATCAGAGTCACACATCAAGCACACATTTTCTTTTCTTATTCTTTTTAGCTATCCTCTTTAGTTAGGTGGTGGAAAGACAAAGCCTGCAACTTTTTTTTTTTTTTTCAAGGGAACAAATTTAAGTTTTGAAAACATTACGACTAACATTATAAATTATATTTAATTGATAAAATCTAATTAACATATAATGTTAATACGTCACCGAAAAGCAAGTTTTATATACTGTACAAGTAAATAAATATAAATAATTGCATATACATATTTAAATATTTAATAATTACAATAGCACTCGTGATTTTTCATACTATAAAAATCAAATATGTAATGGTCTAAAATTTAGGAGAGATTGATTCATAATCTAAAAATTTTTTAGTCTAAATATTTATATATGATAGTGGTGGATTTTTTAACATCGGCCCTTCCTACTTTTGTTTCAAGTTGGTAGAATGGGATAAGTTTGTCTTTTTTTTTTTTTTTTTTTTTTAAATTTGAGAAAATTTTTTGGTTTGCTCGCTTTAATTGTATGAGGTTGAGATAGTTCTTAAGGTGATGTTTGATTTAGCATTAAAAATTAATCTCCAATCATGTTTAAATTAAATACGCGTTGGTTGGCAGGTTATGTGATTCCCAAAGGCTGTTTTGTGGTTCCATTTCTTTCAGCCGTTCATTTAGATGAAAATTTATACCAAGGGGCACTCACTTTCAATCCTTGGAGATGGATGGATCCCCAGAATCAGGTCGGTTTAATTTCTCCCCTACTTAAACTTGGTTGATTATATATATTTTTATATATATCATCGCTTTTGCATGCAGCTTAATTAGGTAATTAATTTAATTAACTGATTTCACAAATTACACCTTTTGGTTTTGTTTCTTCTTCTATAGTTCCTAAAACTGTTTTTGCTTTTTTTTTTTTTTTTCAAATAATAAATTGTAAAGGAAAAGAGAAACTGGAGAAGCAGTCCTTTTTATGCTCCTTTTGGTGGAGGAGCTCGATTTTGTCCCGGGGCAGAGCTGGCTCGCCTTCAGATTGCTCTCTTTCTTCATTACTTTGTCACTACATACAGGTGCTTATGTATTCATCTCTCCCTTACTCTTTCATTTTTTGCTTTCCTATATTAGTAAAATATAAAATTGAATTTCATTATAAAAAATCTCATCCCATACCATGATAATATTGATTTTTTTTTTAATTGTCTATCTCACATCATTCTATACCAAAATTTTATTTAGTTATATTATATTGACTAATATAAGATTAAATAGATGAAATTTGAGATAGATTAAATCTTAATAGACTCTATATAGTTCTAGTTAGATCAAAACTTATTAATTCTCGTACCAATCAAACGACTAGATAAAGAAGTCTAAAATTCACTATATCAAGTAGTCTAAAATTCATCATAGAGCAAAAATTATTCTAAAAAGTAACAATTTTATTCAATCAGGAGTTAAGATGATAGGTGAGTACAATAACTTACAAATAAATCAATCCAAACCCTAATCTCTAATTAAGAATTTGCAATATACCAAATTTTATTAAAATTAATAAATATGAAATGATTGCATAATCATGTAAAGAAATGAAATTATACTAGTACAGAATTGATGGTAATCAATTTTGACTTGTATTATAGCAGCATTTGTCAATCACATATTGCTAAAAATAAAAATAAAAAATATTAATTTTGAATCTTATATAAAGGAATTATGGTATTGGAAGGTCTTTATCACCATTTTGGTGGTGAAAAATGATTCTCTTCAAAATTTTATTCAAAATTGACATATTTTTTTTTTTTTTTTGGTAAGTTCAAAATTGACATATTGACTGTCCAAGTATACATCTATGACCAAAATATCAAAAATACTCCTAAATGCTAGAATGCACCCAAACTGGCCGTTGTAATTTAAAGCCACATATTCTACCTCAAAATATACCCTTTAAAATAAACTAAAACTAATTTAGAAATTTATCAAATTAAATTCAAACAATTGTTTAATTTATTGATCATGTGGTATGATTTAAATTAAGGCAGGGTATTTATTTTCATTTATAGGTGGACCCAATTGAAGGAGGATCGAATGTCATTCTTTCCCTCTGCTCGATTAGTGAATGGCTTTCAAATCCAAATAACCAGACGGGAGAATGATCATGAGTTGAAAACGAAATTGCTATGATTGGATTTTATTTTCTTATTTTGTCCACGCCGCTAATGCATTTTTCCATCATTTGTAAAATATTGTAAAAATAAAAAATATAAATGACTTATTACAACGTGTGCAATTTCTATTTTATATATATATTATTTTTATCTAACATGCAACGTGGTAGATGTTCTGATTTAAATTTATGTATAATATTGTATACAATTTGACTTAGAATTGGTCTTGTGATTTAGCATTGTACTAGTCACTGTGACTTAACTTTAATATAATTATTATTTTTCTTAATCAGGTCGAATCCTTAATTTATACTGTTATCATGTGATTTTAAAATTTTGAGACATATTCCATTCAAATAGTAATATCGTGTAGTTTGGATCTGGATATTAACTTTATTATTATGAATGTTAGGTTTTAAAACTTTTTTCCGTCCCGACGTTTAAGAATGTAATTTGGTCCAAATGATCATTCTATGCTATGGCATATATGATGTGTTTTGAATGATTTTGATTATTGTTCCATTCATAAAGGATGTGTACTGAAGTTTTGTGATTAATCAAAAACCACTTGAAGTGTATCATCCGTTACTTTAACTGAGGCCTTCTTGGTAATTTACTAAAATTTTTGAGTTTTTTTTGGTTCTGCTGTTAATTGGTTAAAATATAGGCTATCTACGGCTGGGGAAAAAATATTTGTGGAAGTACTGATAATGAAAACGCTATTTGAAAATGCGTTTTCTGAATTGTGAACCAACCCCTCCTCGAGTTGGCATTTCTAAAGAAAGCGCTATCTGATGTAGCGTTTTCCGAAAGCGCTCTTTCATATAGCGTTTTCAGAAAACTGTAGTTTGTACTAAAAACGCTATTTCATATAGCGTTTTTCACTGTCCCAACCCACATTTTACATTACATTTATAAAAACTCAATTTTTTTTCCTGTTAACCTGCCGAGTTACTGAAAACACCACTCAATATTTACATTACATTTATATAAAGTAAAAGAAACTTAAGCTTAATAAGCTAAAAGCAATAATAAAAGAAACTTTTAAATAATATCCTAAACATATAACGAAATATAAAACAAAACTAACTTTTAAATGATATCAGAAAATCTATAAAGTAAAACTAAATTAAACTTTAAACGATATTACAAGATAGGTAAAGAAATAAGATTGCAAGATCAATAAATAAAGTTATGAAGAATATATACATGAACTTTTGAATTATATATCTTATACAATGAATCTACAAAAGTCAAGATAAATAATGTCTACTCTGTCCCACAAGGAGGATGCCTCCTATTACGAGGAGGAAGAATCCTTCGCCCCTCCTGCGCCTGTGGCTGAGTCCGTGGTGCTGTAGGCTGCACCTGAGGTGGTGGGTCCTGAGGTAGCTCTAAATGGGATGGATCCTGACTCGGATCAAAACGAGCTCTAGGCCTCTTTCGGGTGTAGTGTATGAGAGGAAGAGGAAGAGGTGCTGTGATGTCCTGCGATGGCGATGCTATGGTAGTGGTAGGAACTGATAGCATAGACTGCGACAGTGGTGACGGTGTAACATCCACGTCATCCATGACTATAGTGTAATCATCAATGCTCTCTAATGGATGATGTGGATCAAGAATCGGTGACGGTGGCCTAGCAGACACAAAAGGTGGCGCTCCTGGAGAACTGCAAGGTATGGCTCCTGCAGAAGTAGAGGGCATATCTCCTGCATAACTAGATGGTCCCGCTGCAGTAGATGATGATGGTCTGCCATCGGGGGAAGCTGATGAGGTCGCACTGCGTCCAGTCTCAGTCAATCGATACTCCTCATCTATGATTGCAATGGTCCTCCTCCCGATGCTTCTCATCATCTCAGCCAACCGACGAACCTCCTCCCAATCCCTACAACTGAGGATATCTATCGCTATCTGAGTAGCCCTCACAGCGGTATCCACCTATAAACGTATGAAGAACGATTAACATGTCAATTAATTAAACTGTATTGAAAACAAGAATAGCAATTCATTACTCAATTGATAACGAGTCACTCACCAGTATAGTCGTCGTAGCTGCAACAGGCTGAGATCCGATTAGAGGCACAGGTCGCAGAGGTCCAATCGGTGTCCTGGTGATCATCCGATACCATCGCATGTACGGATCATCTGCTGGCATCTGGCCTATAAATGGGTCTGCTATGACCACTCTATTATGTCGATCCTCCCATGCAGTGATGTGCTCTCGGTGGTGGACATCCCAGCGAGTCCCCCCGCGACCTCGTCGATCAAGTGCATGCAATGTAAGGCTGGTGTCGCATGTGGCTGGCTCCTCCTGAATCATCCCAAACTGCCGTATGACCCGATCTGAAAAATACATCTCGACCACATCATAGCATATAAGGGGCACTCTAGCTCGCCAAATCGCCCGATCACGTGGTGGAATGGGAAGATCAGCTGGATATGGTTGCCACGCCATCTGTGCCTCGGTCATGATATCCAACTGATCTCTATAGCATCTGAGAGTACGGGAACTAGTCATCGTAAGTGGAGCCAGCCACCTACAGTGAGAAAAGGTAGTATCAGTTGCAGTAATGCGTATGTTCGATAAAATAATAACCATAATAATAAGTGATTACTGTTCATACCTATAGCCATATGGGTCGGCTGGTAGTGGTGGGGGGTCGTGATGTGCGTCTGCAGCATGGGCTAGGTCAGCAGCTGCTATCCCCTCTGCAGGTGCGGCGTCCTGTATGGGTGCATCCTGGTCCGGAGGATCCATAGGTGCTGCAATCAGATCCGGCTGGCGGATCAGTGGTCGTACAAGGGATAATCGCTCCCATGCCCAAATCTGTAATATGACCAGTGGCCCTGAGATCTCCTTAGCGCCTGGCTGTGCTGTCCTACACATCTCTCGATACAACCACGCAAGTGTTGCGGAACCCCAGCTATATCGACCAACATGCTCCAGATGCTCCAACATCGGTAAGTACATCAGCTTAACCATATTCCCAGACTTGTCTGCCAGCAAGCCACCCCCAATCAACAACAACAACGTGGCCCGTGCATGCTGCCGCACAACCTCGTCATCTGCACCATCCGGTAGTCGTGTAAAATGTCGAGTCAACTAAGTGATCTGTAGGCGTGCTCCATGGATAGCAGCTGCAGGAGGAGGCAATGTCCAAGTTGTGAAACTTGGTCTGTTTGGCACTACATGTGCAACTTGGTGTGTTTGGCACTACATGAACCCTCAAGTTGCGGAGAAACCAAAACCAACTGTCAAATGACTTCTCATCCACCACAGCAAAGGCAAGTGAGAAAATTTGCAGGTTTGCATCAACTCCCATTGCTATCAGAAGCTTACCTTTGTATTTCCCGTATAAGTGCGTGCCATCAACGCTCACGACAGGTTTACAGAATTTAAACCCTTCAATAGCTGGTTTGAAAGCTCAGAATACGTGCCACAAGATTGCAGTACCCGGAGTACCTGATGGGTGGTACAAGTAGTTAACAACGGTACCAGGGTTGAATGTTTAGACTGCGTGCAGGAAGATTGGCAATTTACGGTACGATTCTTCCTAATTGCCAAAAATATTAGCAATTGCCTTCTGTTTTGCAGCCCACGCTTTATTGTATGAAATGTGATACTGATATTGTTTGCTAACTATCACAGATATCATGCCGGGAGATATTGAAGGATCTTTCTTGACCATCTCCTCAATGTGAGACGCAACAAATTGGGCATCCAACTGCTCAGGCAATGTTGTAAACATTTGTGAATTAGGTTGAGGTGACATTTGGTTTACTTTTCTATCTCCTATTTTTGTTTTATGTGTTTTATGTTATCAAAATCTAAAAATAAGAAAAGACAAAATGCCCAAAGCTCAATTGCAGTTAACGTTAAAAAAATCTCTTATCTTTAATATCTGGAGTTTTGCGAACGTTTCACTCATTTGGTGAGTTTACATAAGAACTATGGGGAGTACTTTTTTGATCTCACATGGATTTACTTGTTATATATATATATATATATAAATAAGCTTTGGTTTGTTAAATTAGGTTTCCCTTGAGAAGCAAAAGTTATATATACATATATATATTATAGTTAGGTATTAAAAATATATATATATTTTATATTGGGGAAGTTAAAAAAAAAAGTTAATATTTAATTTTTTGTTAATTTGGCATATTTGTCTTTCATAATTTAATAGAAATCTAAAATATAAAATACCAAGTAATTTCGATCAATTTAAAAGAAAGTCAAAAAACTAAAACAACCAAAAGTTCTAAGATGGGCTTTGGTTTGATATACAACATTTAGGTTGATTTCTTTATGGGTGTGTTTAGTACGTATAACGCATGATCAAATGTTGGATTTGAAGAATTTTGGAAGAAATGTTGGAAGATTTTGGGGTTAAAATTACTGTTTCAAGAAGTTTATATAAGGATGGTAATTTTAGTATGCATCTCTTCATATATTTTTAAACTTTTGTTGGAATATCTAATTTTCTCACATTTAAAATTTTATTGATTTGTTAGATTTCTTACTTTTTTTTTTAGTTTTCTTATTTTTTAGTTTATCTTTTTTTAGTCATTACTTTATTTTGGTTTGAATTTTTTTATGTTGTAATATAATATTACGGGATTTATATAGATAAATTGATTTAAAGTCCTACCTATTAAGTAGATGGGTATATTGTTCAAAATTCTAAAATCATGAAATTTGAACTTAATTACAAAAGTATGGAGATCTTTTTAAATGTTCCATTATATCATTTTTTACTTATTTTACACTAGGAATTGCCTATACTAGGGTTGAGCAAAAATAAAATAAAATAGTAGACTGAAAAACAGAACCGAACTAAACAAACCAAGCTGAAAATTGTGGTTAACCAAACCAACTGTTTCAGTTTCGGTTTTTTTTTAATTTTCAGTTTTCGGTTTGGTTTCAGTTTTTTTATAGACATTAACCGTCGATTCGGTTAATTAACTGACTGAATTTATTATTAAGATAAGTTACATAATACATATTTATTATATATTAATATATTATATGATATATATTTGTTTGGATATTAGTGTTTATATAATTCTAAATGCATGATTTTATTTGAGTAAATTAAAAATATAAAAATATATAATTCTAACTTAAATTTCGCACAATTATAGTTTCTAAAAAGTTAAACATTTCAAATTAAAGTACCATAATTTGTGATAATTTTTATAGTACTTATCGAAATTTAATTAGAAAGATATATATATATATATATATATATACATATTAAAACACATGCAGTAACTGCTAGAGTCTAGAATTTTGAAAAAAAGTTAGAACTCATGAATTATCATAATTTTTTTAATTTGAATTTTCTATCCAAAGTTTTAACTAAATAAAAACTTAGGGTGAATTTGGTGTGCTGAAAATTAGAAAAATTTTTTAAAAATCTCTAAAACGCTTTAACATATTTTACCCTTCTTGTATTTTGTGAAATTTTTATAAATTTATATATATTTACATATTTTAACAAATCTTTACAAAGCTCAATAATTTTTTTACAAACCTCGTTAACACTTTTGCAAATCTCATTAACTTTTTCTATAAATCTAAAAAATTTTTAATGATTTCAAAAAACTCTAACATAAAACTGTTTAAATGGCCCAAAAAACAAATCTTTGAACGAATTTTCTATTCGAAAAGCAAATGCAAAGACAACAAACAACACTATTTATCTCTGAAAAATATAAATTTAGTAATTATATTTTTCGTTATTTTTCGATACTCTAAACATTCACTTAAGATTAATTTCATTTTGAGTGTTGCAAGTAGGTATTATGAATAGTGTATATATATATTACAAACAGCCAATTAACCGGAAAGCAAGTGCATATACCTACATATATCTGTCAAGCACAACTATAAAAGCAAAACAAATCAAATATTCAGATTCTATTTTTACTTTAATTGAAAAATATTCAAAAAAAATAATTCTAAACTACCTTTCCCAACCCCTTTCTCGGCTACCAGCACATTCATCCAAACACAACAAACCAAATCAACACAAAAAAATCCTACACTTTCTCGGCTACCAAACACAACAAACCAGCACATTCATCCAACACAATCAATCACAGCCACCACAATCAATATATTGAATTAAAATGATCAATCAAAATAAAAAATGGAACAAATCTATTGCAGCCACAAAGGCTGCCGCAGCATCCAAAAAAAAAAAAACAAAAACTTACCTGAGTTTGTGGGTGGAGCTCGGTAGGTAGAGGTCGCCGGCGGTGAGAACTCACGGACGAACGAGAGGCCGGTTGAGAGAGAGGAGGGTTGCTTCAGCCTTGGGCGAGAGAGAGAGCACGACAGAGATCGGCCTGAGCGCACGACAGAGAGAAGGAAGAGAGACAGACGGGTTCGAATGAGGGGGGAACTGGGTTTAAGGTAACGTAGAAAACGCTCTTTCATTGAGCGTTTTCAGAAAGCGCTATTTCATATAACGTTTTCAGAAAGCGCCCTTTGATATAGCGTTTTCAGAAGGGTTAAAAAAATTTGATTCCGGTTTGAGTTTAATATGAAAATGCTTTTTCAAACTCCGTTTTCATTAACCGCACTCTCCCAAATACTTTTAAATCGACAATAGATACTAAATATTTTAATTAAATAACCGTAAAACAAAAAAAAATCTAAAATTTTTAGCTATTTTGTACTTAAAGTTTGGTTACAAGGTTGATAGCTCATTTAATGTCTTGTCCCGAGTTGGGTCCAAATAAATGTTGTGGGCCAGAGGGGGCATGTCCCTTTTTCCTTTCCGCTTCTCTTTCATTATTTTTTCTTAGTTTCGTCTTTCTTCTTTTCATGCTAGCTTTTTCTTGCCGTTGGAAAGAAGACAAGGGTTTTGTTCGGTTTAGTGCGTTGATCACATGTATGTAACAAATTTGAGTTTATGGTTGTGGGAGTTCTTAAGCTCCAAGCATTTGGCTCTAATTTAGTCATTTTCTCATTTCTCATGTTTTCTTTGGATTTGAGATGGATTTTTATTCGACATAATATAAATAAACTAGAGCCATCTTATCAATTCCAAAAATGTAGAATTAGCTAACATCTTAATCAAAAACTCAACAACTCATAAAATATAATTATATAAAACATAATTAACATCTAATAAAAAAATAATAGGTAATTCCTGAACTATGATACATGTAACAGATAAATGAATGGAAGTGAAGTTTTTACTCATTATTTTATACTTTTCTTCCACACTTTCATCCATTTTATATCTAATTGTGTAAAAGTAGCGAAATTGACAGACAGATTATGTATTGAATCTAGTTTTATTCTTTTATCACCCTTTTGATAGAAATTCAAAATGAGATTGCGTTTTCAGGTATAATAAAAACGCAAAATAAGATTTGTGTTTTTTGCACATACGGCAAAAAAAAAACTTGTTCTCATTTTGTATTTTTCAATTTACGAAAAATAGTATTCACATTTATGATTGTCACTGGCAATAAATATTAAGTAGACTATAAAACAATATTATTTTATTAATGGCACGAGAGTTTGGAACATCACAAGTAATCAGACTCAGATATTTTGCATTTTTTATTTTCTTAACTTTCATTCATTTTGATAAAAAAATATTTTTTAAGAAAACACATCCACTTATGTTTCAATAGCATATTTTTAAAAGACATGAAAAAAAAGTAAAAATTATTTTACATTAGGCTCTGTATATTTAAATGTAAAATATTTTACATGTAAAAATAGTTGTTACTAATTTTTTTTTATTTTTCAGTGTTTGGTTAATATTTAGAAAAAAATAAATAAATATTTCAAGAGTTGAGATAAAAACACAATTTAAGCATCGTTAGGTTTGTGAAAGTCAAAATACATTTAGAGTGACAAAAAGTTAGTATAAATGGGTAAAAACTACAGCATCATAATTCATACAGCGTGTAAAAAGTTAGAGTTTCTAACAAATATTTTTAGCGGATGACTTATAAAAAGTCAAAGTTTATGAAAAACTTTTTATACTAATTAGAGGAATAAACTAAGTGTGTGTTTAGCTAGTAAACTTTTTTTATTTTTTTTAAATTATTAAATTTACTTTCTTACACTTTAGTTTCTTTTAAATTATGAAAGGAAAAATGTCAAATTAATAAAAAATTAAAAAAGTAGTTACTATAAAAAATTAGTTTTTTTTCTTTCACAAATACTAAAAAAAAAATTAACTTTTTTTTTTTTTAACTTTTCAAACCAAACCCAAGACAGTGAGAAATGATTAAAAGAATTGTTTGAATTCTCAAAGTACACCCAAAATTTTTTTTTAATTTTTATTAATTTTTTTAATTTTTTCTAACTAAATTTCATTAAATGTCACATTTATATCAATTTTTTATTTACCATTTTTTTTTAATAAACCAAACACTATCAAAACTGCTCCAGCCCATTTGAGAAAAATAACTTATGATTTTTTTTAAAAATAATTCGTTTCGGGGTTTCTAAAATATATAGATATATATATCTAAGCAAATTAATTTTCTGACCTTTTGCGGTGTCGAACACCTGCAAACCGTAAAAACATTTTTCCAAGACATATTTTGTAAGCCAGAGTGTGAAACGCAGGCACCTACTGGCAGATTGGGCGGAAGGAACGTCTCTTCATCTCGTAGCACAGCTCAATCTATTAGGGTTTTGTCTTCAGCTTCGATTTCCATTGCTATTTACACAATAAAGATGTCTTTCGCTCTCTATTCCCCTGGAAATTCTGCACTGGTAACCTCCATCTCTCTCTCCCCCCCCCCCGGCCCGCATCCTTCCTTCCATTCTGTTCGTACTTATTTTTTTTCCCCATCTTTCATTCTTCTTCTACTTTAGTGTCCAATCATGTATCTGTTGTGATTTTCTTTGTTTTATTTGTCAAGTTTTGGGTAATTACCATATGGTTGTTTTAGTAGATTAGTTTTGTGCAGTGGAAATCCAAGTTTGTTGCTCTGAGACAGCCATCTTCATCACTTTCATCCTTTCCCAAGCGTCGTGTTCGGGTTAAAGCATTTTTGTTCAATCCCATTGATGAACCCATTCTCAAAGATGCTCTCAAGGTAATCTCTTTCTTCTTTCCTATAAAATAATAATAATAATAATAATAATAATAAAATAAAATATCTTTGATTTGAACCATGGACTTTTGTAGTGATTCTAGTTTTAAACCTTAATATCCCATTTGGATGCTGACAAGAGGGTGGAATTGGATAGCAACCCTAACCAGAACTTTTGTTGCCTTGTTTTTTTCCATTGTGGAAATCCCACTTTTTCTTTTTGATTCCTTGTTTGTAAAACTGAAATATATCGGGATGAGGTTAACAAAAGTCTTGTTCTTTGTTCTTATTACTGATGCTCATAATTGTTCTTGGATGCACAAAACTAATGGGGATTTTTTTTTTTTTTTTTGCCCCCTTTCTCTGTTAAATGGCATGATATCCCCTTACATATTTATGCACTCTTGGGAAAGTTGCTGATATTAGGTTTATGAGTATGTTACTTTAGTAAATACTACCGGTACGCTTACGAGTTTTGAAAGGTGCCATGCTTATACAGGTGAATGCTCCGCTCTCTGTTTTTTTTTTTTTTTTTTTTTGTGTGGGGTAAATTTTTCTCTTTGTTACAGTAGGAACCTAATGTTTTTAGTTAATCTCAGGCTTTACTTGCTGTATGGCTTCTTACCAGTCTATTGAAATTTGGTTTCCTTTTTAGTTTTTTATTTCTAAATTGGGTGTTTTTTCCGGGGCTGAGGGCACGGTGAGGCAAAAGCTACTCTGCCAAGCCACAATTCTAATGGATAGTCGTTATGACCCGGAGGTTTGGTGTACATAGCTAGAACCTTCTTAAAGTGACAAGATCCTGTATAACTGAGTTGGGCAAGGACTTGGACTGTAGAATCTCCACGAGGTTCCTAAGAGAACCTTCGCAGTGAATGGATACTTTTACATATAACTTTTTAAACCATGGCAAGTAAAGAACAGTGGGAGTAGGGTGGAAGCTAAATGTGTAATAGCATCACTCTTTTAGAGAACTCTCTTTCATTATGGACTTGCTAATTAATTTTGGCTCTACTCATGTTTCTCCATTTGCGGTGGTGCTATTGTTGTTATTTATTTTTTCTTACATTTTTCATTTGATTTTTTTTTAATTTATAACCATGGTTACTTATGCAGGAGCCAGTGGCATTCATGGGGGGGATGTTTGCGGGGTTTTTGAGGCTTGATTTGAATGAGGATCCACTTAAGGAATGGGTTGCCAGGACTGTGGAAGCCTCTGGCATTACAGAGGAAGAAATTGATAGCCGAGGTGCCATACCAGAAGAAGAAGAAAGCCCCCAACAGATAGAGATCGAATGATGCAATCTTCTCAAGCTTCACCGCTTCCGTCTGCAAATCAAACCTTTGCTATCAATATATAGAAAGTACTTCTGGATATGATATAGCAATCACTCTGGTCTCTCTCTCTCTCTCTGTGTATTAGACAAAATTAGCAAAAAAGAGAGGGGTTAGCATTTGAAGCTCAAACATAATTATTTCTACATGGTAAAAGAATTGACTGGACATCTATTTAAGCCTTGTTACAGGTAATTGCTGGGCAATTGAGAATTTTTTTAGTCTGGCTTAATTTTACGCGCACCTCAATTAGCCCCTTCCTTGTCCAATCAGGGTCGTCTATTCATCAAAATCAGAGAATTCGCGAGATATTTTTGAATTAGGAATTTCAGGGGGAAAAAATCTGCCCGTTGGCTGGATTTGAACTGGGAAGTGCCACTGGCCCATCTAATTAGCAATCGCAAATTTGGCTGGGGCGTCATCGCTGGTGCTGGTGAAAGGGGTGCTGCTGTTTGAATTTCCCACAGATAAAAGGATTTGGCTATTTTGATCCAATCCAGTCCAGAATTTGACCTGACCGCTCATACCTGGGTTTGAGAGACATGCTCGGGACAGCGAGACTAAAAAATGTGAATGAATTTGAATTATTAAATTTTAATTTGACGTCCCCAAACTTACTTGGAATATATAATCAACTGGCTAATTCTTATAAATGATAATCTTTGGCACGCTTTTATCTGGCAATCTCAAATGACAAGTTTGCAAAACATTAGAAGATTATATGCTCAACTTGAATCGTATACTTCAACATTGAAACTAAATCATTTGTTATCACACAACTAATATCAACATAAAATCAATCCAAAGTAGATATAGAAGATCTAACTTATATTAAGTCAAGTCAATTAAGTTCAAATATGCTCAAAATTTAAAAATTTTTTACAAATATCATCGTAGGAATCTTATCCTCAACTTAAATTGTATATTATTCGCAGTGTAATAACGTAAAGGGTGCGCTTGGATGCCAAAATTTTTATGATTTTGTAAAATTTTGAACAGTAATACCCTTGATAAAATATTGAAATCTAAACAAAACATTTCTTAATAAAACTCTATTAGTAAAATATACTTCATATTTTCTTTATTAAATTAAAATTAATTTAATTTAATTATATTTATTTTATTAATTATTAAATTAATTAATTATATTATTTTAATTATATTACTTATTAAAAATAACTTAATTCAATAAATAAACTATATTAATTAATTTAATTATACTATTTATTAAAATTAATTTTGAATTAAATATATTTTATATTAATATTAATTTAATTAGATAATTAATTTTTATAAATAATTTTTGTTTAATAAAATATGTGAATAAAATAATTTATTTTAATATGATACAACAAAAATGGACAAAATACTAAAATTGACAAAATATTTATAACACAAAAAATAAAGTGAAAATACTTTTTCTTGTTTATTTTTTTTGTTTAAGTTTTTATTTTTTTGAAACAAAAAATAAATAAAAATAGGTTTAATAAATATATATTTGCTGACCATTTTCAAAGTTCTGTAAACATAAATTAAAAAAAAAAGTAACAATAAAGGTTATTAAACGAGACTGCATATTCCTAACTTTACATTACAGCAACCTGAATATTATGGGTGTGTTTGGTGCACCAACATTCTTTGAAAAATATCTGAAAATCTCTATAAAATATTATACATTTTCGCCTTCTTAAAATTTAAAAAACGTTCAATATCTTTCCAAAAAAAAGTTAATAACTAGAATTCGGTTAATCAAATAGTAAAAATTTTTTCGCCATTCTCACCATGGACTCCTAAGCTACCAAATGACACCCACTTTGACTATTTTTTATGATGTTTTTAAAACCGTCCAAACAGATTGTAGATACCGTTCCGACAGAATCGTGCGGGCAACTTTCGTCCAAATAGTTTCTACAATCCGTTTAGATGGATTGTAGTGTAAATAAGTATGATTGCTTAAAATTTTGAATCCGTCGGAACGGAAATTCAATCCGTCAAAAAATGCGGTTTGAGCAGCGTGCACCGAACACCAACAGTTTTCCCAAACCATATTTTATCTCGTTTTTGTCACTTTTAGAGTTCCAAACGGAGCCTATATATTTTGGATAGTTTATAATCTAAATTTGACTTATTTGGATAATTTTTTTTAATGTTATTTATAATGGATGATGCATAATATGTATATGACATATTTAGATTAATATTTTTATGTTATTTTTAGAAATTTTTTTTGTGTAGTACTTTAATACATATACCATAATATATTATTTTATATGTGCAATGCAATGCTTATTGCTTAACGAATAAACACCTCAAAGCCCACTTAAAAATAAAATTCTAAGCATGAGTTTATTATTTTTAAACCCATGTTCCTGAAACACCTTAAAACCTATACTAGCACATACCATTTAGACACTTCAAAACTTATAATTTAAAAACATCTCAAAACCCATACTTTAAAATATCCAAGCACACCCAAAGTGTACGCATGTCGTAGTATAGAAGTGAGCGCGATAAAGAACATACAATTATGACCACTTAAGACAACAATATCAACAAAGCATTAAAAAAAAAATCTAACATGCATTCATTTGTTTATTAAAATTATTATTATTTTTTTGTGTGCCACTAACACTTATTTAAAAAATTATATTTTTAAAAATAAATAAAATTAGTTATTGAAAATATTTTATATTAAAACTAGGGTGACTAAATTGACGAATTGGTGATAGATTTAAACAGATTAAAGGTTAAGTGGGTGCAACTAAAAACCGCTCATTTAAAAAGCGGGTTAGATTTGAACAAGTTAGATATGAGTTAGTATAAACTCACGAATTGTACTCAACTCATTTACTTGCAATTCAACCTATATTTAAAAAATAAAAATTTATTTCAATTAATGTGTGTATATATAAATAGATTATTGTATATATACACATGATCAGAGAAAGAGAGAGATAGAGTGAAATGGGAAGAGCAAAGCAGCAACGGGAAGTGTTTGCTGGCGATTAGAAGTGTTTTCCAGCAGTATGGGGGGATGGTAGCATGTTTCTTAGTCAATCTGAATCTTTTTCACACTGCAACATACCATCCATGATGATGATATGCCTGTACTCATGTTTCAGACCAAGCATTAGATAATTCGTACAAAATTTTTTCGACAACTCTCTATTATACTCGGTTGCCCAGAAAAGTGAACGAAGAAAATGTTAATGAATATACAATTGTAAAGACGATAGCTCAGACATCAAAATTGTAAAGGGGCACGAGAGCTTGCTTGTTTGAACATTTCCAGTTTAAATTGCTCAAAGAGATAGAAAGGGAGTGAGAGAAATGGAAGTCAAACGGCCAAGTGGTAATGAAATTGGGTTCAGTATCGGAACAAACTCGAACAAAGCCCTCGGCAAGCTTCGATTCATCTCCGAGCACGATCTCGATAACTGACCCCTCATCGCCGACACTGAAGCAATCTCTTACTTGGCGATACGAGCAGTTTTTGGTGGCTTTCGAGTTCTTGTTCTTCGAATCCAATCAATTCTTGGATTTCGACTACCCATCTCCCTCTACAATATTAGAATTGATAGCTTAGTCTCAGTTCAAATCGTCAAACCTCTTCAACCAATGATGAATCGGTTATTAGACAATTATTTGGAGATCAATTTCACGAGCTCAAAGTTCATTTCATGCAATAGTAGTAGCTGCGCAGCTCAATCTCTCAGCCAAAATTATTTTTTTAATTTAATTGGGTGTTGAGTTCGGTTTAACAACCTAATTACACCCGTTTATAAATGGGTGTTTTAAAAAATTATCCAATAATAACCTAATTAAAAAATAATAGAACATAAACCCATTTATTATGAGTTTAATTGCACAGGTTGACAGGTATGAATTGATTTTGCCATCCCTAATTAAAACAAATGAACAATATATAAATATGATGCATTAGGATAATCTATATAGAAATGCTTTATTTACTGTTTTTTCTTCTCAATATTTTAAGTGTGAGTTTAGAGTGATAAAGAGTAAGATAAAATGTGATTTGAGGAAATTTTTTGCATTTGATGCACACATCTCAAACTCCATTTTTTGGAGATGAATAGTAAGATTCCTGTTTTGACGGATTAAATTTCTGTTTGAATGAATTCAAAATTTTGAGCAGTTATGGTTTATTTGGCCTACAATTCGTTCAAACGGATTGTAAAAACAATTTAGACCGAAGTTGATTGTGTGAATCAGTCGGAACAATTTCTATAATCCGTTAGAACAGTTTCTACGATCTCACAAAAAAAGTCAAAGTAGGTGTCATTTGGTAGTTTGGGAGTTTATGATGAGAATGGTAAAAAAATTTTTGCTATTTGATTAACTGAATTCTAGTTATCAACTTTTTTTTGAAAAGTATTGAACTTTTTTTGAATTTGGTTTGAGAAGGTGAGAATGTGTAAAAATATATAGAGATTTTCAGAAGTTTTCGTCAAATTTTGATGTACCAAACACACTCTAATTTGTATTAGTGAACGTGTTTATAATTAAAAGGCATCTTAGTGAAATTTTTTTTTTTCATTTGAAATAATTGCACGCACGAGGAAATGTTTTTACATCACTGATCATTCCAAAAGTTTTGTTTTTGTTTTTTTTTTTTGTGTGACAATTTTTTGCCCAATCGCATAGGAGCAGGTGCTCGTGGACAAAGGGAGGCTGCAGTCCAGCATTAACTGCTGCGGCTGCAGTCCGGTGGACGGCGTCGTTTTTGTCCAGAAAACCCATCAATCTGATGGATTTTGTTGGGCAGAAAGAATGAATGCAGTGTAAAAAATATATATATAAATAAAAATAATTATTTTTATTTAATTAAGTTAAAAATAAAATAAAATAAAAAATATTTTAATATAATTAAGTAGCTTTTGGCAAATTTTTGGTATTTGGTAAAATCAATATAAATTTTTAGTAACGTTTAGTAATTTTTTGTGTGTTTAATAACAATTTTTAAAACTTTTGAATTGGGCTAAAATGAAATAACCATTATACTCTTCATCAACTTAGCAAAAAAATTGATGTGTTAGTAACCTGCCACATAAAATTATTAATAAGATAAAATAAAAAAAAATTTATTATGATTAAGGGGGTGTTTGGTTGGAAAAAGTTGACCAAAAAGTACAGTAAAAGTATAAATATTCGATATAAAGGTGATATGTGACAAAATTTAATTGGAAGAAAGTATAAACTTTTTATAACTTTTGATAAGTTTTGGTATTTGGTTGGAGGCCAAACAACCCCTAAGTAACTTTTAACAAATTTTAGGTGTCAGGCTGCCAATATATCAATTTTTTTGCTGAGTTGATAAAGAGTATAATGATTATATTACTTTAATTCAATTCAAAAGTTTCAAAAATTTTTACCAAACACACAGAAAATTACCAAACGTTACTGAAAATTTATATTAATTTTACCAAATATCAAAAATTTGTTAAAAGTTACTTAATTATATTAAAATATTTTTTATTTTATTTTATATTTTAACTTAATTAAATAAAAAGTAATTATTTTTATTTATATATATATATATTTTACACTGCATTCAGTCTTTCCGTCCAACAAAATCCATCAGATTGATGGGTTTTTGGGTAAAACGACGCCGTCCCCTGGACGGCAGCCGCAGCAGTTAATGCTGGACCGCAGCCCCCCTTGCCCGGGTGCCCGTGTTCAGGTACTAAGCCGATAACAATAAATTCTGAATAGCTGTTTAGGAAAATAAAAATAGACCCAGGGGGTTCAAAGGAATAAATTAGAATTTATTTGATTTATTAAAAAATATTACAAATTTTAATTATTATTAATCTTTTCATTAAATTTAATCATTATTATTTTTACATAAATTTTTTATTTTTATTTTTTAACCATCCCAGCATCACCTAATTCAATGAAACAGAAAAGGGTAATGGAAATAAAAAAAAGTTAGAATGATAAAAAATTAAATTTTATCACGTATTATTTTTATGTAAATTTTTTATCCTTTTTTTTTTAACTACCCCAGCATCACCTAATTCAACGAAATTGACGAGATTAATGGAAATAAGAAAAGAGTAGAATCAATTAAGGGTGTGTTTATAGTGCTAAAAAGTGAGGTAAAATAAGATAAAATATGATTTATGAAAATTCTTTGTATTTAATGCACAAATTTCGAACCGTATTTTTTAGAGAGATGAACAATAAGATTTCTGTTCCGATAGATTGAATTTTCGTTTGAACGAATTTAAAACTTATCTCACTTTATCTCATTTTATCTTATTTTTATTTTATGGGTCATCCAAACGCATCCTGAGATAAAACAAAATATATTATTTTACACTTAGCTCTTCTCGTCTTATGATACTTTGAATCTCTCTCTCTTCCCCTTTTTCCCCTTCTGAAAGCCCTCCTCTCTATGTTTCTCCGTCGTTTGGTAGAGAGGGAGAGAGAGGGTTTGTAGGTGGAAGGTAATTGCTTTCCCAGAACTAGAACACCCATATCTCCTTTGTGTGAATATACACACGCACATATACAGAGAGAGGGGAGCAGGTTGGGGAAGATGGATTTGGATCTGTGGATTTCCAAGGTTAAAGAAGGCCAGCACTTGTCGGAGGACGAGCTTCAGCTCTTGTGCGAATATGTATGCATCCACTTCTCTTTCTCCCTCTTTCGTTTATACCGTTAGGGTTTTATACATTTTGTTCGTTCTATCCATTTCTTTTCATCCCTTCTTATTGGTCAATTAGTTAGAACTATATTATGACTTTACAATTTTTTTCGTTTGTAGCGGTTAATCAGTCAGGGCTATGTTTTGCAAATGAAACCCTAATTCTTGGTATTCTCAATTTTGGTGTTTGAACAAAGAGACTGAGACGTTGATTTCCTAAGTCGTATGTGATTTATGGATGAAATTAAGAATTGGTGATGGGTTCTCGATGGCGGTGATTAGCCTTTTTGTAGTGTTGTTTTTGTGGCCATGGTGATGTGCTAGCCCGTGGCAGTAGATTCTTGAGACCAAAGAAGTGGTTTTATTTATGATTAGGTGTTTTTTTTTTTGGGGGGGGGGGTTGATGACACTGTGGTATAATGATGATCATTATGCTGCTGTTTATGTGTTGCTCTATCGCCTTTTTCCATTTTTGTTCTCAATGATGTTTGAATGTTTGATGTTGTATTAGCTGGCTGTGTTACCCCTCATTTATAGGAGTGGATTTCTGACCTGTTCTATAGTTCAATCATTTTGAGTTTTCAGGAAGTAAGCTGCTATTTCTAAACCCATTCTGAGCTAATTCTTCAATTTCCTATACCATGGTAGAAGCTTTGTGAATAACATTGAAAAATGAGAATGATCTACTATTTAGTTGTGCGTCACTTGTGAATTGCTAGGAGAACACGGGTTACATTTATACCTGCTAGAAACTGTTCCTGCTAGGAGGGCATGCATCAAATGATTGAAAAAGCATTATTAGTCTAATAATTGAACCCCTCACAATCTAGACTAAAGAGTTGTGTCGCAAAGCCGGTAGGTTATTATACTACTTGGCAGCTACAGTTTGAATTCTTATAATAACATCAGTTCCTTTTTGCTTATTATTTATAATTAGTCCAGATGGAGATTATGCTGCTTAGTTGCATGTGATGCTTTATTTTGTAATATCTTCTTGGAAAGCCTCCAACACAAACACTTAACTCCACACAACTTAACAAATCTTTAGTCTCAAATTGGTTGGGTTGGTTACATGAATCTTTTTCCTCCATTCATTTCTATCAATAAGGACGCGCTACATGGACTCTTTTTTTTGGGGGGGTAAATAATCAAAATGGATTAAAGCAGCATCAAGAAAATGCAACCCATGTACAACAAGAACAGAAAGCAAATGCTATACAAAACAATCTACGCTCCTTTCATACACTCAACAAAATCAAAAAATTAATGAGCATTTAGCCTAGTTCTATCTACTTTTTTTGAAGGAAATAATGTCATATACCATCAACAAATTGACACATTGGTGGCACAAATGTCCATGCGAAGTACAAAACACCTTCACTACCCCTCCCCGTGCAAATCAATTTCTTGGGCTATTGGTACCAAAATTTTGTAATGAATTGCGATGCTTCATATTTATTTATTTGGCTACTTACCATGTTCCCAAATCAGCTACCTCATAGAAAAGAGAAAATGGCAGGCACCTTAAATTTATGCTTGTGGTTGCCTCAGCCCCTCAATTGCTATGGCACAAATGAATTTGCCAAGCAAATATTTGATAAGTTTTCATTTCAACTAAATACTTAGATTGTATCTAGCAGTATCAGTGGATTGGATGGCACTAAGCCTAAGCGCCGATGAATTTTGTGACTGAATGAGTATTGTTATACTGACTTCTTGACCTGAAGTTTTTCTAGTCTATATTAGTTTTGTTTGGTAAGTTGTTGCCATCATAATTATCAAAATTGTACAATTCCTAATTCTTAGATTCGAGTAAATGCATCATATGATTGATGCAAATCTTACCTGCGAATTGAATAAAGTGATGAATCGTGGTGAATCAATCTGAATCTATTTGATTCATAGCGAATCTTATGACTTGTGAGATTGAGGAAGCATAGAAGCGGACCCATATTGGGGTTGGGTCATTGGACCCAATTTGTAAAAAGAAAAAAGCTATATTTTCTGTTTTATTATTATTTTTTTAAATAATGTTAGATATGCTTGTAACAAACCAAGAATTTTACAATACTTGCAAATCATTTTCGCATAAGTTGCTTTGAATTTTTGGTATCCCGTATTTTTTGAAGACTCCATAAGCAACTATAGCACTACCCTTTTAATCTAAAATCTAGACTCACATTTCTAGTCATATATGGGTAGACCTACAAAGGTGAGGACCCCTCGAACTTTCAAAATTTACTTTAATGCAAGTGAAGTTTGTTTTTACAATTTCATATTATTAAGAATATCAGCTACTAAATTTTTATGCTTTTCATTAAGGTTCCTAAATAAATATCTTCTTTTCTCTTGCTAAACATGATTTATGCTTCCACCATTGTAGTCAAAAGGCTAGCTTTTTCTATTTAGACTTAATATTGAATTACTAATTTTCAAGCACCAAAAATGTTCATTATTCAATGTGTTATATATTTCTAATGTATAAACATTATTTTTCTATCATCTTTTGATTTTATATCAAATCTTACAATTTGATACAATTCACGATTCTCAAATCCAAGACTTTGATTCATGAATCTAAATCTTGGATTTGACAACTATGATTGCCATAACTTGGAATAGTATTATTAACGCCAGAGGTATATTTGCCTGCTAGCTGGAATTGGGTAAGGTTTATGGTGGACCCCTTTCTTCCTAAAGGGTGGCCTTGGGGACAAAGAAATAACATTTATGGTAGACAACATTTAGTACCCTTGTATTTTACCTTTAATCTCACTTTGGTTCTTGTCCTTTTTAATTGTCACACTTTTCCCCTTTCATCAGTTATCGTTAAAAAATTTGATAAGAAACACCATATATTAGATGTGTGGCCACGTGTCCATTCAACACAATGGATGCATGGTGTTTCCTGTCAATAAATTTCACGAAAGTGGGTAAAATAGGATGATTTAAAGTAAACTAAACCTGAAGTGAGATTGGTGGTAAATTATAAGGGTGCTAAGTGTAATTTATTCTAATATTTTTTTCTCAAACCTTGATAATAAGCTTATCCATAAAGTTAATGCCTAGTGGTTGGGGTAAAAGCTTGCTAGTCCTTTTTTGGCCTTCACTTGGATATTCTATAATTTTGCCTTAAAAGCTTGCTAGTCCTTGTTCGGCCTTCACTTGGATGTTCTGTAATTTTTCCTTAAAGTTATTTGTTTAACTTTGGGAATTTGACATTTGGCCTATGCTGTTGTTTGATGAGACCCATTCTATGGTTCTGCCTGACTAATGATAGGTCTTAAGTACAGAAGAAAGAAAGAATTAAGTAATGCTTTACTTAAAAGCAGGTGATTGGCTTTTAGTTGTTGCATTTGTGGAAATTCTAGTCTGAATTGTTTCCCTTGTACTGATACCATACTTCTATGGATTATACTTTGTTAGGTGAAGGATATTCTGATAGAGGAGTCTAATGTGCAGCCCGTTAATAGTCCAGTTACTGTTTGTGGTGACATCCATGGCCAATTCCATGATTTAATGAAACTTTTCCAGACAGGAGGCCATGTACCTGAGACAAACTACATTTTTATGGTAAACTTTATTTATTGCCAACTGTTCCTTGCATTTTTGTTTTTTATTTTCTGCTTTTAAATTTGTTATTTACTCAATGGTTAATGTTCAATTTAGAACTTTGTTATCAATGGCAGGGAGATTTCGTTGATCGTGGATACAACAGTCTTGAAGTTTTCACAATCCTTTTGCTTCTTAAAGCAAGGTATTTATGGAATGCAGAGGGATGTTTTATTTGCATGCATGAATAAGTGCATTTTTACTCAAATTTCTCTTGAAATATTGCACAAGCTAATATGCAAGTTCATTATAGTCATGTTGCGCTGCAAACGTTCTTCGGTAGTAGTAGAAATTATTATCATTGTTTGTTGATTCTATTGACAACTAAACTAATCATTGATAAGGAGGATATCCTGGATTGTTTTTTATATATATATTTTTAATTTTTTTGTCTTTTATGTGTAGTATTTCTTTGCTTTAGTTGCTAGTCTTCCATGAATTGATTTCCTTTTTTTTTTTTTTCATTTTTTTACCAGTTAGGGGCTGCTCTTGCTTAGGGCTAGTAGTTTAGTATTTTGATGAATGCTTGGATGTTTATTAAGTCATGAGTAGCTGATACCTCTCCCTTCTCTGCCAGTGTGTATGTTTCTATTTATCTTTCTTACCTTTCTGCTAATCTTTTTGTGGGTTTCTGTTTGTATGCCAGATACCCTGCTAACATTACTCTTCTTCGTGGAAATCATGAAAGCAGGCAACTAACTCAGGTAACCTTTTAACATTACTGTTGCATTTATTTTCTTACCCTGGGTTTTGCATATTTGATGAGATAGACCACTTTGTTGTCAAAGTGTCGACGTTTTACGATTCTAATTCCAAATGTTAAAACAAGGACTATGTTCCAAGTTCCCTATATATGCTGGATGCTGATTTGCAATTATGTTGAGTTTTGAGAATTAGCATGGTCTATTGAAGTGAATACAGCGCTCCAATTCTTTATTAATTTTTGAATCATCGTCATTTAAAAGCATTTAAAATCTGATTTTCTTGATCTTTAAGGTTGGGTGGGCATGAAAAGCCTGTTTTTTTGGTTGGGGGGGGCATAGTTTTCAGGCATTGCCGTCAGATCATTTCTTTGTGTTAAAACATCCAACTCAAAACCAATTGGCTAGGTGTTGAGGGGCCCAACTAGGTTCTTATACTGGTTTGGAGGCCTAATTTTATCAATATGGGATGTATTTTAACACCTTGCTTTGTTATATTGAAGTCTATCTGCTGGTTCTATGCGAGTCCATGATATCAGGCATTGCCATTAGACTATTTCTTTGTGTTAAATCATCCAAGTCAAAACCAATTGGCTAGGTGTTCAGAGGCCCAACTAGGTTCTTATATTAGTTTGGAGACTTGATTTTATCAATATGGGATATATTGTTAACACCTTGCTTGCGTTACAACTTATTTAATACTAGCAATAACCCGTGCCTAGGGCACTTTAAATAAAATTAATATTAAGTTTCTTATATAGCTGAAACTTTGGACAAAAAGTTCAAATCGAAAAAAATTATAATCCATGAGTTTTAATTTTTTTTTTCAAACTTTAGTTCCTAGCAGCTACTACACGTGGTTTGGTCTCTTTTTCTCTCTCCAATTAATTTTTGATAAACACCATAAAAGAAAACACAAATTGTGGTGCTTTAATATGATGGTTCAACTTCCTGGCAACTATAATTGGGCGGAATTAAAGTTGGTAGTTTTGATTTGCATATGATCTCTACTCTTGGAAATGATGAAATTTAAAATGCCTAAACTGTTTTGTGAGATAGATGGTAGTGAGATCTACTAAAATAAGAATTAAGTAGAAAGTTAAAAATATAAAAATGATCTCAATCGTTGAATGAAAGAAAAAATAATTCTTAACTGTTGGATCTTAGTTTGCGAGGGGAACATTTTCAAAAACCGTCCTATTTTATTATATAGATGCTTGCATGAGTGATGTGGCATTAGGCTTACAACTATGAACCATTTAATTTTGAATGGAGAACTGTATGTGATTATAGCTTAAAACTCAAAAATTGAGGAGGAAGCGTGCATGCTACGATAAATTTCTTCCCAAACTAAAGTCCTCAAGGATGTATGCTGTCGGAATTAACTTGGCTAAGGCTTTGTATGGTTTTCAGTTAAACTGCTGCTTTCTTTAAGCAGCTGCCCATCGAAGGCTTGAAACAAGTGGTGGGTGGTCAAAGATGGTGAGGAACATTTTGAAGCTATTGTGTCCATTTGTGTTTGTACATATCTCTTTTTCAACTGATTCTTAAGTTCTCTCATGTAGTTTAACTGTTTAATTTGTTAATTGTTTGTGTATTTATGCATTTTTAAATTTATTAATAAAAGGCACAATCATCCATTATAGACCAAAAACTACCTTACGCTATCATACTCTCAATAAGCCCCCCACCGCCCCCCCCCCCCCCAACAAAAAAAAAGAGAAATAAACACACACACGACATCCGACTGTAACAAGATAAAAAAGGAGCTCTTCAATCGGTGCATTGGCATCTATCATGCAATTGTTTTAGTCTATGTTGTTGATGTCAATATATTTAAAAGCTGTTTCTCTTATTATAAATTTATTTTTTGAGTACTTGTCCATGCACTTTTCCAAATGGTATATCTGACTCTTGGTGTGGACTACATATAGAGTAATTATTGTTTTGTGCATTGAGAGGATAATATGAGATGTGCTGCATTGAATCTAATTGTTACGCTACTTTCTTTCAATTGTTTGGTTTTAAATATCAAAGGTGATTCCCTTCTGAGATGATGAGTTTTGGAGAACTTTGAAGCTTAATTATAATTGCAATACCTATCTTTTCTAGGTCTATGGTTTTTATGACGAATGCCAAAGGAAATATGGGAATGCCAATGCTTGGCGGTATTGCACGGATGTTTTTGACTATCTAACTCTGTCAGCAATCATTGATGGAACCGTATGCCACCTCTCTCCCCCCCCCCATGTGCACATGCACATGACTTTTAATGCTATATACTGAACAACTTGCTCCTCTTGTATTCCAGGTACTCTGTGTCCATGGTGGTCTTTCCCCTGACGTGCGAACTGTTGACCAGGTGTCATTCACTTACTAGACAGTTCCTGGATGATTGATTTTTATCTTGTGGCTAGTTGTTATCCTTAAACAGGGTGCTTTACTTCTCATTATTAACAAAATAACAAAATTTTGGCATATTGTTATTTTGTTTTATATCGGTGTTTCATGTAACATGTTTTTCTGAATATTGAGGGTATCAGTTTTCTGTTTCTGTTTTATTTTTATTTTTTTTGATTGAGTGAGCATTTTGCATGTCAATGTGGTGGTTCATTAATTGTGTGTGTGTTTTTGAGTGCACATGCTTCAGTTTATTTCCACAAAATCTATCCTTTGAAAATGTATTTGCTTGGTTATTGGAGTGTCCACTCTCAAGTTGTGTATTTTGGTTTTTGAGCTGTCTGTAAGCAATCACTTCAATGTAGTTGATCCATTGTTTGTCTTGAGATATAGAAGAGCTTCTTGAAACTCTTGAGCTACTCGCAATATTTATTATTTTAATTTTTTTGGGCTCTTTACCCCCCTCTTTTAGCTTTAGTATTGGTGTGAATCTAAAAAAAGAATTATGCTGCTGGTATTTTTTTTTTTTTGGGGTCACGTTGCAGATTAGAATTATTGATCGAAATTGTGAAATTCCTCATGAAGGTCCCTTCTGTGACCTCATGTGGAGTGACCCTGAAGATATTGAAACGTGGGCGGTCAGCCCTCGGGGAGCTGGCTGGCTGTTTGGATCTAGGGTTACTTCAGAGGTAAAGTGAAGATGACATTACACCTGTGATTCTGTGTCACACATGATGCTAAACCTATAACTTGTTTTTCTTTCTGCAGTTCAATCACATAAACAAACTTGATTTGGTTTGCCGGGCCCACCAACTTGTGCAAGAAGGACTAAAGTACATGTTTCAAGATAAAGGCCTTGTAACTGTGAGTTGAGAAGTCGCTAACTTAGTATACGATGTTGCATCAACTCTTCTGAACACATGAATTTTCCTTTGTCAAACATGTGACCATTGCATGAGAATATTTGATTTGTGTACTTAGCATACCATGTTGGAAAGTTTCATGTGTTAACCATATGACTGTTGTGTGAGGATACGGGATGTGTATCCAATATGCTCAGTCAGAGATCTAACCATCAAGTTATCATATAAGTTTACTGTAAAATTCCCTGTTGTTTTGTTTCTTTGTCAACATGGTTGCTTTAAAAGATAGTGAACTGCTTTTGTGAAATAAAAAAAGTCAGCATTTGACCCTAGGAAAGGAAACAGGAACACCTTAGGGGGCCCACTTTGGTGACTTATTTTTTTTCTCGTGTTTATTTTCAAAATTCTGAATACTGCACCAAAAAAAAAAAAAAAAAACATGTCCGATAATTTTTTGTCGGTTTTGTTTTTGTTTTGGTCTTTAACTAAAATTTTTGTTAATGTTGAAATTTATGGAAAAAAAAAAAAAGAGTTGCTTCACTCATCTTCCTTTTTAACTCACCACCAGCCCCTTACCCATTATCACCATCGCACACCACCATTTCCGTGACTGCCATTATGCTACCTAAGCCCTGCAAATGCCTCTCTCAACGCCCCTCATTGCCACACTTCACACCTATCCCCACTGCTGCCAGTCACTGCCACTTCACACTCCTATATTATTCAAAAAGTCTATTCTACATTTGGAAATAAAAGTAGAATATTAAGAAATTTGAATGTTTAGTCATCTTCTGTTGTCTTCCCCACCTAGTGGGAAAAGGATTGGTTTGGTTTGGTTAGTCATCTTCTGTTGTCTCAAAAACTTAGATAATGTCTTCATTCCACCCTGAGAAATAAGAGAAGTCCCATGTTACAAGAAGTCCTCTATGAATATGAAGGTCAAACGGGCACTTGAGTAAAGGGGGGTGGAACGTGATCGGATTGTTAGATTTTCAATCCAAATCTGTTTGGCAATTCACTTTCACTTCGCTATGATACACCATTTTACAATATGTATGAATATCAAACATAAATTTATTTATTTATTTATTATTTTTTTTCCTAAACAATAAACTGAACATTACCAAATGTCCCTGCAAACAAAAGGTCACTATTCTACCTTCGGAATTAAAACCCGAATATTAAGAAATTTGAATTTTTAGTCATTTTGTTATCTTAAAAACTTTGACAATGTCGCCATTCTACCATGAGAGATTACAAAGTTCCTCTAATTGTATGAAGAACTTGTGTGGAGCACACACTTGAGTAAGAGTATGAAATGTTTTAAGTAAGTTTTAGCAATTCACTTTTACCACATAGCCATGCATAGAATTTCCATATTATGCATGAATGTTTTGCTGCAATTTGTAAATAACATTTAATCTTAGAAAGTAATATATATATATATATATATATATATGTATATATCAAACGAATAAATATCTCTCATATCCCCATTTTCCTTAAACATGGGAATTAGATTAATGTTTAGACATAGACTAGCATCTGACTCCCATACCCAAGTCCATGTAATGTGATATAAAAAAATTATGTTTATAAATTTGGAAGTCAGCTTTGTCATGTCAGATGTGGCTGTCTGATGAATAATCTAATGCGAAGATACATACCCACACCTATAACTAGAATATGTATTGTGATTGTAATATAGTTAGCATATGTAATTGCACCTTAAGTATTTTATGACTATTCTAATTTATTTGTGTTTCTTGGCTTATCAGGTATGGTCTGCACCAAATTATTGTTACCGTTGTGGTAATGTAGCTTCAATATTAAGCTTCAATGAGAATATGGTATTGTCAATAAACTTTTCACTCTTTAATTTAGTTTCTACATCGTGGTTCATGCTTATATATATGTTTTAGTTTAATAAGCTACTGATGTGATGTTTGATGTAAAACTTCCATCCTATTTCTTTTTGTTCTTAAAAGCTTCCATTCTCTGAGGGTGGTGGCCCATCTTTAAAAAAAACAAAATAAATAAATAAATGCACAGAGTGCACATGTACATTCACGAAATACAAGAAAAAAGGGGAAACCACACTAGTGTGGAGCTATTTAATTTTATGATGCAAATGATACCTGCTTGTTCGGTGCGGGAGGTAGTAAAGCGGGATAGTGGTTTGAATTAGAATTTCTTTTATACTAATTTTGACAGTTCAATAAATCTGATTGATTTAATTTGTGTGGTACATTGCAATAGGAGAGAGAGGTCAAATTCTTCACTGAAACAGAGGAAAACAACCAGATGAGAGGTCCCAGAACAGGAGTGCCTTATTTCCTATGAATGAGATTGCCTGAACAATTGTTTGAAGTTTGGACTCATTGATGTTGTTTCCTTTGTGGGAAAGAAAGATGGACGGATTTTGCTTAGAGGAACCCTGGAAACGTGAATATATTGTTGTTCTTACTTACAAGATGGAAATACATTCAAGTTTTTATCAGGATGACTCTGCTGCTATTAAATAGCTTGTTGTGTATCAAACAGCTCTCTGAGTTTTTCCTTATGCTGCTTCTGTTATTGTTTGCTATACACGCACTTTCATCTTTGTCTAGGTTTGTGATTTTCATCGGAAGCTTGTGGGGTTACAAGCTGGCCGGTGCTTAGAGATGGTTTAAGAATTCAGATTAAATCTATGATCCCTGAGTAAGATGTTTTCTTGCATATTAAATTCTCTCATCTGTATTATTTCTAGTATCGGTTTTAGGATCTCTTCTAATATAAATGATGTGGAATGCTACACCAGTAGTGGGAAAAGGTGAGTTTCTGGGAAGTGGTAGAGCTTGTAATCAATTTACTATCAGCCCACCAAAACAGTGTGGTAAAAATAAGTAAAAATAGAAAGGCTGTCGGGTAGTATATTTGTTTGTGTTGTGTGTCACTGAACTAGCAGAGGAGCCGGCTGGATTGGTGATCAGAGAGGTACAGGAGAGATAAGTGAGGTAGAGAATGAGGGGACCGAGGAGTCTTCTGATAAACGAACAATATGGTTCCGTTTGATAATGTTTTTATTTTTTGTTTTTCTGTTTTTGTTTTCAAAATTTTATAAATTGGCAACAAAAATATATTTGTTAAATCTGTTTACGTTTTTTTGTTTCCAAAAAAATGAAAATTGAAACCAAAAAACGTAAATAGAAAAAATGTGTTTTTATCCTATTTTTTTTGTTGCAAATAGTTTGATAATTCTGATACTTTATTTATTTTTGTTACATCATATTAAAATAAATTATTTTATTCAAATTTTTATTAAACTAAAATTATTTTTAATAAACAATATAATTAAATTAAATTAACATGTAATACCTATTATTAATTTATTTCTAATAAATAATTAAATTAAATTAGTTAATTTAATTAATAAGAAATTTATATTATTAAATTATTTTCAATAAATAATAAAATAAAGTATATTAATTTAATTCAATAAATAATTTAAGTAATATAAATATATTTTATTAAATTATTTTAATAAAGATTATAATTAAATTATTTAATTTAATTTAATAATTAATTTAAATAATATTAAATATATTTTATTCAATTATTTTAGTAAATCATATAATTAAATTATAATTAATATATTTTATTGTTACTAGATTAAATGATATAATATTTATATTTTATTCAATTATTTTTAATAAATAATATAATTAAATTAATATAAAATATATTTATTAAATTCAAATAATTTTTAAAAAATTAATAAAATTAAATATTTTTTGAAAATAAAAATTAATAATTATAAATAAAATTATATTTTCAAATGTAATTTCAGTTTTCATTTTAAAAAAAAGAAAACGACAACAGAAACAAAAAAATAGAAAACAAAAACGTATAAACGCAAACAAAAAAATAACAGCGTTATCAAACGGATCTTATATAGATAGAGAAGGAGAGGACTATTTGGGGTGAGGTAGAGAAGGAGAGGACGAAGGAGACTTCTGATAAATGAACAATATATATTTGGGGTGGGTGCTTTGATTTTAAAGCAAGGACTTTAGTTGAATTATTTAATTTAATTTCATTTGTTACATGTGTTTGAATTTAAAAATTGAATTGAAATTTTTATATTTGAAATGTAAGTAAAATTGAATTAATCTAAGAAAAAAATTAATTTTAACCCTATTAAGAGGATATTTAGTTAGCCAAAATTAATTAAAATTTATTAATTTTTATCAAAATTTTTGAATTTTTTCAATTAAATTTTGTCATATTTCATTTTTATATCAAATTTTTGTATTTTTGTTACTTTTGTTATACTTTTTGATTAGTCAAACATTCCCAAATGAAAGAAAAATAAAATCGTATGATAAATAAAGTAAAATTATATATTTAACTTTCACTAAATTTTGTTAGATGAATTTTTAATGATATTAAAATCTCAAAATTTAAGTTAAGGATTAAGATTCAAGACTTATTTGATTTGAATAAATAAAATCAAAATCTACCCATTTTAAATTTCCAAACAGTGTTAGCGCCTTCAGACAAGGTAGGGTGCGGACCGTGTGTTTTTTTGGATTCAAGGCGTCTGTAGGGATGAAATTCACTGCAGTGATAATGAAGGGTTGTGATTTATTTTTATTTTAATAATACGTAATTTTTTACATATTGTATTAATTATATTTTTGTAAAATTTTTTTAATTTTTTTATTTTCAAAATAATTTTAATTAAATTAAATTATAATTATTCGATTAAAAAAATCAAATCCCAAACTTTGTTTTTCGATGCAAGCCTCCTCCAGTGAATTTTTCACTGCGGTCCTGGAACACGCCTTTTTTGGGGTTTTTTTTTGTTGGGGGGGGGGGGAGAGGGATTGGACGGGCGGCGGCGTGGAGGTATCCATGACGGGCGGCGGCGTAACAGTTGGGGAAAATGGAGAAGAGGAGGAGACGGTGATAATTGGATGGTACAGGGGGAGGGTTAGAAAGGTGTCATCATCGGAGGGGCCGGCGGAGGAAATGATGCTTCTGTGGGGTCTTCAACAGCCAACACTCTCTAAACCCAACGCCTTCGTCTCTCACTCCTCTCTCCACCTTCGTCTCGACTCTTGCGGCCGCTCTCTTTCCATTCTCCAATCCCCTTGTTCCTTGGTAAGGTTTCTTTCTCTTTTTACTTCTTTTGCATTTACTATATTAGTCTATATATATGTATGTGTATGCATATAAATATATTTAATGCTATTATTAGTAGTACTATTTCTTCTTCTTCTTCTTCTTGTTATGGCTGCTGTTATATCACAGAGGAGTTCTTTTTCCCTGCATAGGTTGGATTGGAATTTTTGCTTTATACAAGTGATATTTGATATGTTTGGAGTTGTAAAAATTAGCATAAATTTGTAATAGTTGTAATTTCGTAATTTGTGTTGTGAGTAGAACATTTGAATTTTGTAGAGATTTATGGAGGTTTGTAGAGATTTGGAGTGCTACAAACATAGCCATTATGTAATGAAACTAACATGTTGCACATACATGCCCATTGTTATCAAATTGTGATGTGCCAACAAATGTTCACTTTTTAAACAACCCCCCCCCCCCCCCAAAAAAAAAAAAAATCAGCTGCAAATCTCTGCCGTAGATATGACCTTGCTGCATAGACGAGACATAAAACTTAACACTCTGCAATCAATTGTAGGTGACTATTCTGGCTAAATTTTGGAACACATGGTTCTTGAAATTCTTTGGTATTGGACAGAGCAACGCAACTGGTGGATGGATCAGCTGTAATTAATGAAACTTCTTTTAGAACCTCCACTGATGTTTCTCTTTATGGATTTTTCTATAAAATGGCCTGACACATTAATTGGCAAGGCTATGTTGCAATAAATGCAAACAGGCATATGATATTCTAAGTAGTTTCATTTTTTCTGGACTTATACTATGTTTGGTTGGCTATATACTTCAGGAACTAGAACGGAAATTCCTTGATCAGCAGTAATTGCCATGTTTGGTTGATCTTTGACTAAAGAATTTGAATGTTCATCTCCCCAAATTTGCAAAATTGTAAGTTGTGGAGTACAATATGTATTTGGCAATTCCGCTTATGGAGGTGTGACAAAATTGTCCTTGTTAAATGTCTTTTTAAAAGATATGGGCAATTTAGCCTTTCAATTCATATTCTCATTCGGTTCCCAAATATATTCATGCATATCAAACATTAACCCCCTCCCTCAAAAAAAAAAAAATTCACTCTAGTTCTTTGACGTTCCAAATGTTGGAATTCTTTCCCATGCCCATTCCCGTTCCTATTCTTGTTCCCATTTCCATTCTCATTTCCATTGGCAACCAAACATAGCATTAGACTTCTTGTGTTAGGAAACATTTGTCCTGTTAAAGATATTTGCTGGGAAAGAAAAAGTTAGTTATTTTGTTTTATAAATATTGCCCAAGTGTTTCATAAATGCTTTGGCATTAGATTCCCCTTCCCTTTTTTTTAGAGGTACACTGTTAGGTTCATTTTTTTAGAAGTATGAAAACTGTGTGAGAAAAGGTTTTGTAATGTATGTAAAGAGTTTAGAATTGAGTCTTGTTGATCGAGTCATTCATTGGTTCAAAATTCTTCACAAATGGCTCTGCAGCATGGAGCTTGAAGTCAGCTCAAGCAGTTCACAAGCGGTCACGACGGCTATGTGGTGCAACAAATGCAAAAATTCTTTACAAATGGTTTACAAATGATATTAATATTCAGAGTCCAATTAATATGGGAGGAAACATGTAAAACTCTCTTGAAAAAGAATAGACCAACCCAGAAATAGTATAAATTGGGGGGTATATATTAAATCATGTTTGGTAAAACCAAATAAAATACCCACCAAAACATCTTAAACACTTGTTATATGTGATTTTTTGAAGAAACAAATGTGTGCTTTTGTGAGACGTTTTGGAGTTGTATGAAGGATAAAAATTCATGACCCTAGTTATTGTTATGGTTATTATATGTTCATTGTGCTTGGACCTGCACCATCATTATCCTTACCTTGTTCCTAACTGTGGGTTTAACAAATTAATTTTTGTGCATTTTTTAAGTGAGACAATATTTTAAGTTCTTTTGACAGAATAATATACATATTCACGCAGCAAAATTGTGTAACAATTTTAATTAACGCTACCACATGTCAGTTTTCCTTCATGTCTTGTATCTGACAATTTGTGAATTGTTAAGGCATCCAACTCTTGACTTGTGAAATTTATATCCTGCCCTACCTTGTCTTGGCATGTATTGTGGGGGCAGTATCCATATCTTGGAATGGCGGAAAAGATTTTCATCCCAAACTGATTTGTTGCTTTTCTGGTGGTGTTAGTGACAGTACAACAAGAAGCATGGATACCAACTCGAGGCACCGACATAACATGATACGGATGTGCCAATACAGTGATTTTAAAAAAATGCAGGACACGACACAAAGAGTACTCGACAAAAATATGTATTTTTAGATGTCTTACATATTAGTACTTTATTTAAATATAATATAAATAATGCAATATAACACTAAATAAAATTAGAAACTATGTATTTTTTAGTTGAAAGTTAACAAAGAAGTCGCATCCCTCCAAAATTCTATAGCTTATTCAATAAAAAGTTACGTGATAATTATATTTCATCCAAAAAAATATCTAACATATCATCTTAACAAAACATTGTTCAATGAATCCTTAAACTAAAATGTTATTACATTTCATCAAATCATCCAAATATAAAATAACGGGGCTTCTTTTAGTTTTATTTTATTCACACGTCAAGCCTATTTAAGAATATAACTTATTATAAAAAAGACCCCATGTGTCCAAAACAAGTCTATGATGTGTCCAAGTTTTATTTGGACAAAAGGAAATGATAAAACATATCTGACACGGCTAAAGATGAGTTTGATATGTGTCCAACACGAGTCCACCATGTTTCGGTGTCCCTCATGAGTCTGCCTTGGAGATGGCACCCTTGACAGTGAGTCCATGCTTCCTAGACACTACATAAGTGATGGCTGGTTGGTTGACCATTCTTGTGCAGCAAAGCCCACTCATATTTTCATCTTAGTTCGTGCTTCAAGGGCATATTGTGCCCTGAGTGCCACTGTGGTTCCTGAGCTGCATGGTATTATATTGGATGATTTGGTCCTTTAATTATGTATGCTTTGTGTCAACTGGTGGAGCAAAATACATAGTATGCTCTCCATGTCTGTGAGATCTATTTTGGTTCAAATGAAAATGCATTATACAAAACTGTTAAAGAGTTAACAAGTCTATCCTGCCCCAAGAATTTGCGGCAGGTTAATGCCTTCTTTCCTTTTTGTTCCATATAACTCCCAATAACGTTTGTTTGTAAATAGGAACTTGCAGCAGTTGAAAGAATAGGTGAGTTGACCTTGTCTTGTTGAATAGGGTTTGATGGTTGTCAGAGCCTTTTAAAACAGGGAATTGTTGATTTGGCTAGCAATTTCCTCATTACATTGTAAACTAGCTTTTTGTTCACATTCCTGTTATGATCATTTTAGATCTTTGAGTTTTTCTAACTTCAGGGGACTCCTGGAGTTACTGGAGCAGTGGTTTGGGATAGCGGAGTTATATTGGGGAAGTTCTTAGAGCATGCTGTGGAGTCGGGGATGATGCTTCTTCAAGGCAAGAAGGTTGTTGAATTGGGATCTGGCTGTGGATTAGTTGGGTAATATTAACTACTATGTTAGTCTCAATTTTCATCTTTGCTATTATTTGGTAATCTATCAAACAACCTTAGTCAGTATATTTTCCAGATGGTGAAATCCCTCACTAAAAGGGAACCCAAAAATTACTTGGTCACTAAACCTCGTGTTATAGGATTTCCTTCTTATTAGAAATCTTGAGGCCGTGCTTTGGTAGTCCATGTCTATGAAATATGACTAGGACTTGTATGTGTAACCAAGATGCTTGGCATGGGAATTAAGATTTTCACTTGGAGTTTGCTTTGCTATATTTATTTACCAGTTGTCTTTTAAAGTCATTGCTTCTATTAAACTATCCTTTTCTCCCATGGTGTTTCCAGCTGCATTGCTGCTCTTTTGGGTGCTGAAGTTATTCTTACTGATTTGCCAGATAGATTGAGGCTACTAAAAAAGAACATTGAAGCTAACCTTTATGGAGATGTTCGTGGTTCTGCAGTAGTGAGTGAACTCACCTGGGGCGAGGAGCCTGATGCAAAATTGATTGAACCATTACCTGATTATGGTACAAAAATCTTACGTCATCTCTTCCTTCTAAGAAATAGTAATCAACATCAGTGTTGCACTTCTAAATTGTGGACAATTCGATCCATAAACACAATAGTCATCTCTTGGAGAAGGGTCTTCCATCTTTATTAGCTGTGCTTTTGCTGGTGTCATCTTTATTAGCTGTGCATTTTTACCTAGACTGAAGCATGCCTGAAATTGTAAATAGATCCTCTTTTGTTACCATATCATGTAGGTGTTCATTTTTTTCTTTTTTTTAACATTTCTTTTTTCAATGTTAATCAGCTGTTTAAACTGTTAGCCAGCAGTTGTTAGGGACGGGGAAACTTTATTATATAACTTATTTTCTTTCTGCAAGCATTAACCGAATAACCAATGCCAACCTCTGTAGCTATGTGTAGCGTGTGATAATCCAAACCAAAATTGTTACATTTAGCCCTAATTTCATACAGTTTGTGGTTGGCCTACAATCACTACCATCTCAGTTAAAAGCTGCTGATCAAGCTGGATTTATTTGGTTTAGTTTTATGATTTGACCAAAACAAATTGTGCAATGACATATTTTTGCAACAAGCAAAATTTCTCATATATATAAAGTTTTAATTAGCTGATATGGTAACCCGTAGAATATTGTAAACCAATGGGGTTCTTCTAAACTGAATCATTTCTCTTGGTTGCTGGGTTTTGTACATGGAACCATGACACTAAATGCCTTGACCTAACACATTTAGGGTGCGTTTAGAGTAGTAAATAGTGAGATAAAATGAGATAAAGTAAATTAAGTTGTGGGTTTGTAATTCGTGCAGTGAGATGAAAAGTAAATAACTTTTAGAGTTTTTCAGTATTTTTTACCCTTTTTCAGAATTTTTTGTCACTCCAAACGGAGCTTTAGTTTGGATGCTTGGCACAAATTACAAAGTATGTTATTTTAATTGGTTTCGGTCAATTATTGAATATTTTACATATGTGTTGTTTGATTCTCATTTAAATTGTATTCTGAATTTGGGACTTTTTTCTGTCTTGATTTTGCTTAAGATATTTATTTTGTTCTTTTCATCTCTTGGACCCAAAAAAAAAAAACTAGTGTTGGGTTCAGATGTAATTTATAGTGAGGAGGCGGTGGTGGATTTGTTGGGCACGCTACAAGAACTTTGTGGGACAAAGACAACAATTATTTTGGCGGGAGAACTTCGGAATGGTAAAAATTTAAGTTTACTTTTTTATTGTGTCCTAGTATACTACAGTACCTGGACCTCAAACACAATTTTTTTTTTTTGGGGGGGGTGGGGTAACAGATGCCGTCCTTGAATACTTTTTAGAATGTGCATTGAAGGAGTTCATCATTGGACGAGTAGAACAAACACAATGGCATCCAGATTACTGCAGCCCGCGTGTTGTGATATATCTTCTGATGAAGAAGTAAGAATTGGAGAAGTGGAAGACGATCAATGAAGAAGTCAAATTATACAAGTTGAAGATCATCATCATTCATTAGCTTTTGTCATCTATTTTCACTGGGCACTCACCATTTGCTTTTGGGCATCCAGTTGCTGTCGGTATTTTGCTACATCTACGTGCTGCTTCTTTGTGACATGGAGACATCCATAAGATAATTGTTGAAGCTTTTGGGAAATTGCCACCTTTATATGTATATTATTAATTTTGGATATATGTATATTTTGTGCTTGCTAGTTTAGAAAATTGAGCTTGAGCAATTTTTGTGATCTTGTCAGCTACTACATTTGCTTCGACTGTGATTGAGTAGCTCAATTTGTTCCTTTTTTTTTTTTTTGAAGGGTTTTGGAAATGGCACAAAAATATTAAAATATTTGCTAAAGTTTTTAAGTATTTATTGGAATTCATTGAAATATACCACAGGATAATAAAATAATTAACTTATTATTTTGATAAAGACAAACATCGAAACACCATTTTCAAGTTTTTAGAGTTCAAAAAGTATTATCCACTGTGAAAGGGATGGAGTGAGAAAGTTACAATTAGGGAAAATTTAGTATTTTTGGCATGTTTCCTTGTATTTCAATGACAATACTATAATTGTTATTTTTACTAGTGTTTTGTTTAAGTTTTTTGTATGGTGTATTTTTTTTTATTGATTATTTCGTTGAAAAAAAAAGATAATTTGATCTTTTATGAAATGATAAGTTATTTATTTATATATTTTTATAGGTGTTGACGTTGGAAAAATGCATTAAAAACGGTCTTCAATGAAATATATATATATTATATCTATCTTACAAATTTGCTCATTACATGATTTGACATTTGTTTACGTGGCTCGAAGCTGTGAAAGTGGTAGGGGCATTGAGGGATGGCGTTGGCAGGGTTAAGCCTTTCAAATTCAAAATTTATTGATTTGATTTTTTTTAATTTAAAATTGTATCTTTATGAACTTTCTTTCACAAGCTCCCGCTCATTTGGGTTTGTTTCACAACCTCCTTTCACAGGCCATCTCCATTTCTTTCTCAACAAAGTTAAGGAGGAAAAAGAAACCCACTTCAGGTAGCTATTTTTAACGACTCTTTCTCTCTGTCTCTCACTCTCCCTCAGGAGTGTGGTAGGGTTTCTCTCTCTCTTTCTTTGTACCTTACTCTTCTTTCACTTTGAATCCCTCAGAAAGCTCAAAAATCCCGTGTTTGCAAAACCGGAAGTTGTCGAATCGTTCTCGCACTGGAAGTTGTTGAACCGGAAGCATGCCTCTGTTCTCGCACTGGAAGTTGTCGAATCGTTTCAGCAACTGAGTGCACTCCAGTGAAGTAGGTGAAGCTGCTTTTCTGGTTTTATTATTTGGTCTGATATTTCAATTTCTGCTTTTCTGGTTCAATTTCTAATATTTCAATTGTTTGGTCTAACATTATTTGCTTTTCTGGTTTTATTTTTGTTCTCTGTTAAAGGTATTTCGAGATATTGGAAAAAAGGAAGACCCTGCCTATTTGGCACTAGAAAGAAGAGTTCTTACAAGCATTGAAAGCCAACCAAACACTGATATTGGTTGGAGAAATTGGTAGCAGTAAAACCACTCAGGTCAGTCTTTGCAATTTCTAGAAATCAATTTACTTGATTTGTTTGATTTCAACAAATTAAGAAGCGGCCGAAGTAAGTTTTGAATCTTTGACCCTTTTAGCTGGTAATAATTTTTGGGTAATGTTTTACCGGAATGATGTGGTGCTTATCACTTCCAAAAAAAAAAAAAAGGACAATAAAATCATAAATGGTCTGATGTCTTTTATATAATAACCTATAAAAATAAAAATTATTAATCAAAAGTGATTAAAGTATAAAATTTTATTATTTATTACAAACATTATTATATTTTTTAAAATATTAATTTAAAATATTTTATATAAAAATATTAAAAAATATGAGAAGAAAGAGAGAAAAAATAATTTTGACCATTTAACAAATTCAATAGTTAAAAATATCTCAAATTCAAAATTTTAAATTTTTTTATTATATAAATAACATTTTTTATATAAAAAGTATTAAAAAAATATGGGAAGAGTTAGAGAAAAAAAGAAATAATTCTAATTATTTAACAAATTCCATAGCAGAAAATTTTAAACCTTTAACCATTTAAAAAAGTGTAAAAATAACCTATAAAAATAAAAATCATTAATCAAAAGTGATTAAAGTATAAAATTTTATTATTTATTACAAACATTATCACAATTTTTAAAATATTAATTTAAAATCTTTTATATAAAAAATATTAAAAAAATATGAGAAGAGGGAGAGAAAAAAATAATTCTGATCATTTAACAAATTCAACCGTTGAAAATAAGTTTTAAAAGAATATGGAAAGAGTAAGAGAAAAAGAGAAATAATTCTAACTATTTAACAAATTTAATAGTAAAAAATTTTAAACTTCTGACCATTTAAAAAAAGTGTAAAAATATGAGAAGAGAGAAAAAAAAAATAATTCTGACTTCAACAGTTGAAAATACTTCAAATTCAAAATTTTAAATTTTTTTATTATATAAATGACATCTATTATACAAGGAGGCTCATTATTTGACGTGACACTTATGTGTGTGTCAATTGGAGAAGGGCACGGGGGCCACAGCTAACGAGAGAGAGAGAGAGAGAGAGAGAGAGAGAGTTTGGGGGGGAGTGAGGGAGGGCAGAGAGTGGGGATGGGGGTGGGCCACGCGGGGGTTGGGTTGGGGGTGTGGGGTTTGATGAGAAGTTGGGGCGAGTTTGCTAGAAAGTTAAATTTTTTTAAATTTTTTTTAAAGATAAATATAATAAATAAATAAAAATTTAAATTTGGTTAGAATTATTTTTTTCTCTCACTTTAGTTGTCTTTTTGGTCACTTTATAAAAAAAAAACTCTTATTTTTTTCTCCAATTTAGATTTTTTTTAAAACATATACTTTAGTCGAGGTGGGTTTGCTGGGAAATTAGATTTTTTTAAGGTAAATTAAATTTTTTTAAATAAATATAAATAAATAAATACACCTTTATTAATTAACTATATACTTTTACACTATTAATTTTAAATAATTTGAATTGGTATGTTTTGACTGTTATTTAATGGTCAAAATTATTTTTTTTCCTCCCACTTTAGTTGTCTTTTTCCGTCATTTTACAAAAAAATATACTCTTATTTTTCTCTCCAACATACCAACACCAACACCATTAGAAAACTAATTTTTTTTAAATACATACAAATTAGAATAATTAATTTACTATTTAATAAATAATAATTGATTTTAAATAATTTAAATTTTTATATTTTTAATTGCTGAATTTATTTATTAGTCAGAATTATTTTTTCTTCTCCACTTTAATTATTTTTAGGTCACTTGACATATTTTAATTAAAGGAATGTTTAGTTGGTTGAAGTTTGATTAAAAGATACAGTAAAAATAGAAAGATTTGATATAAATATTTTATTAAAAAGGAAAAAAAGTTAAAAAGTGATAATTTTTGATTAATTTTTATTTATCAAACAAGCCATAAATAATAAAATAAGTACAAATAAATAAATAAGAATTTTTTTGGTAGGTAAAATAAGAATAATTAATTTTAAATACTTTCGCTTTTATACTATTTGTATTATCTCTCTGTAGTAGTGAAAAAAATCTATGGCGAGTGTGTGGTTGGGGAAAAAAATAATAATAGCATAAAAATTTTAATGAAAAACAATAATAGTAAAAATTGATAATTTTGATAAATTAAACATCCAAAATCTATTTGAATTTTATAAATAATAATTTACTATATTTTATATTATTTATTTTTTTCATCATATACCTTACGTTCTCTCAATTTTCAACCGTAGTCAAATATTTTAAAAAATATACTAATTAAGTAATAACACGGAATGAACTTCATTAACAACATATCAGCACCATTAGAAAACTTTTTTTTTTAAATACATACAAATTAGAATAAGTAATTTATTATATAATAAATAATAATTAATTTTAAATAATTTAAAATTTTATATTTTTAACTACAGAATTTATTTATTGGTCAGAATTATTTTTTCCTCTCCACTTTAATTATTTTTCGGTCACTTTACATAAAAATATACTCTTATTTTTCTCTCCATTTTAGATTTTTTTATATATGTTTTTAAAATATTTTTTATATGAATGAATATTAAAAAAAATTAACTAAGTTCTAAAAAATAATATTTAAAATTTAATTTGATTGTACTTAAATTAAAATTTAAAAATTAAAAATAATATTAATTTGATTTATTTTGTTGATTTGATAATTGTATACATGGCGTGGGGAGAGATAAATGCTGGCAGAACGGCATTCTTTCTTTTTTCGATACAAGAGGGGGTGCTAAGCAAAAAATATTGATGCATTACAAACTTAAATTGGAGTTCTCTAAAAGTCAAATTATCTTTTGTGCCATTGGCACGGGTAATGCCTAGTATATATATATATATATGGGAGTGTATTAGTTTTTTGTGGATGGAATATTATACTTAAATAGATTTTGTACCCTCTGAATTTAATTGCGTTGGTTAGTGAGTGTGCTCCTCACGTAGATGGCACAGTTTCGAGTCTTAGACTCGATCAGGAGAGATGTGATTGAGGGGGCCAGTTATGTGTTCTCCGATTTATTTATTTGATCAACCTAACAAGATTCGAGTCATAAAAAAAAAAAAACTGTCTTATCGCATAATAGTTAATAGTGGAAATGGTTTAGTTTTTACTCAAAATCCATCTATATATCTTTGAATTGGACATTTATAAATAAAATTCAGGTTAAGAATAATACGCCTCTTTTTCATAGTCTAATAAATCTAAGGGTTAGTTTCAGTTACATCCCTCAAACTTTTAGATTGTAACACTTACACTCTTGATAGTCCCAAGATTTTTAGTATTTTCAGAATAATCCCTGGGGACCACTTTGGATCTCACATTTATTTACAAAAACACCTACAAGCTTTTAGCTATTATAAAACACACCTTTGCTTTAGAATTCACACATTCTTCCTACTATCATACTTTTTATATTTATGATATTTTAATTTATTTTTTTCGATCTATAGATAAATCTACTTACAGATCATATAACGTACTTAAAGAGCTTTTCGAAGCTTTATAATCAAATACATAAGCAGAAAAAGATTTAACGGAAGCAAAAAGAACGAGATAAACTCTAGTATCACAATTCATATGTTACTAACTTTCATTATATTCACAATCTTAGAAACGTCTAGGATTTGATACCAGTAAAGTTTTCACGCTTGGATGCTCAGGTCAGGAATGGAGAACACTCAAGAAATAAAAACACTCGAACTTTTAATAATAATACAAAAGCAAAAGATATATTATAGAGAGGAAAAGAGAAGACTCTGATTTTTTCTGTGTCCTTTTTCATTACAACATGACTCTTTAAATAGACTTCAGATCGAACTTCAAACTCGGATTTCAGGCTTACAAAATAAAAGATACGATCTGACAAAAAAAAAAAAAAAAAGACAACCGACAAGATAAAAAGTAGAATAATAATGGAATTGCTTTTGATTAAAGCAGATTCCTTCACATGGTCTCTATTGTGTGCTAAATACGGGTGCAGTCGATCATGTCCCACTTCTGAAAAGGTTTTATTTTTTTTTTCTTTTGGCAATATTCCTGATTGGTCCACTGCGCTTCCATGATGGTTTTAACTTTTGTTAGTCTTCCATCATATTTGTAATATTGTGCCACTCCTATTCAGTCATATTTTTTCAATAATCTTGCTCTGCTTGGGCATCATCTACTGCGAGTGCGGCTTCTAACTCCATTTTGGCTTCAAATTTTTCATACGTTTCATCAAGGTAGATTGCTACCTCTGATGGAGCATCAATTTCCCTTCGACTAACTTTGTTTAGAAAATCGAGTGTTTCTTTCTTTTGTTCTTCAGAAGCTTGAAACATTAATGGCGGCAAAGGAGAAGATACAAACAATCTCCTACCATCTGTTACCATATATTTTTCTGGAAAATTTTGTAGAATCTTGGCTTGGCAAACCAATTCTACCCTAGACCACAACAGAATTTGTTCTTCTGAAGTGACTTCATCTTTTGCTAGATTAGTGGAAACATAAGTATCAAGGATGGAATTTTCCCTTAGTTTCCAGATCTGATATGGTTTGTAAAATCTTTCATTGTATCCCCATCCAACAGAACTGTAAATTTCAAATGCCATGGTTTTTCTTTTAAAATCATAAGGAATTTTGCTGATCATGGTTCTGATCATAGCTGGAAAATCTTGATAGGTTGTTGCCTCTAATGGATTAAAGATGATCTTTTTGACCAAATCCTAATCAATTGCTTCGAACCCCTAGTTGTCACTTTGAAGGTCAAACTAAAATTTTCTAATATGAAAAACAGAATCAAATTTAGTTTTATCAGAAAATTCTTGAAGGATTGGTTTAATCCTTTGATTATTGATATATTTATCAATAATAATAAAAAAATTGTTCAAGGAAGGACTTGTTTAGCCTATTCATAAATCTTTATTCTTTTGACTTTTTTCGAAATGAGCATTACCATTAACAATTTCTAAAATTTTCATAATTTGTTGAATTTTTGAAATCTTTTGGTAATTAAACAAGGTAGTTTCAAAGTCAAATTTTGAAATCATGTTGTTTGACAATTCTTTTAACTTATTAATTTTATCTTTGAGCTTTTTTAGCTCGTAAGCCATTCCGATCATTGCTTTGCAGAATTCATAATTTTTTCCTAAAATATGGCTTTTCTATAATTTATTCAGGGGCTCATGGAGTTTGTTTTCCAAACCAGGATTGAAAAAGTCTAGTATGCTTTTTTCTGTCAAGGCAAGTGGCTTTTTTAGCACTGTTTGAGTGTAACTTCCTTGTGACAAACTTTTTTAGAATGTTTTTCCAGAAAAAGCATTTTCAGCTTGTTTAGCTGCTACTTCTTTGCCCTTAGAGCTGGTTGCCCTATACATCTCAGCCTTGTTTAGCTTTTCTGATTTCTGTAGTATAAAAGCTTTTGTTAGTCTTTAATATCCATTTGGATGTCTACTAAGATAATCTGCAAGAACATTTTTAGTAGATCCAATATGTTTAACTTCAAATGAATATTCAGAAATATAATTAGACCATTTAATTCTTCTAAGGTTATCTTCAACTTTCTTTTTCTTAAGAAAATTTTTAACCGCTTGATTATCTGTTCTTATCAAAAACTTATCAAGAGCTAAATAAATTTGGAATCTCTTTATACCATTTTTTATGGTTAAGAGTTCTTTTTCAAAAATAATATAATTAAGTTCATTTGGTTTGAACTTTCCAGAATTATATTCGCATGTTAATTCTTCAGAACTTTTTTGTTCTTTAAGAATTTGAGAATATCTGTTTGTTTTCTCTTTTATTTTTACTGCTTTTAGTACTACTCCCCTAAACATTTCTGAGGCATCTGTTTTTAGAATTAAGAGATCAGATTCTGTAGGAAAATAAACTTTTAGATTAGGTTTGAACATGGTTTTGATTTCCTTTAATCTCCTTGTATCTTCTTCATTCCATTCAATTTTTATATTAAATTCTTTTTATTCTTTTGAGCTTTCTTTAATTTTTCAAGGAATGATTTTTCTTATTTTGAATAACTTTTTACAAATTTTCTACTGTAATTTAACAAACCAAGAAGACTTTGCAAGTTTTTTAAAGTTTCCAGTTTTTCTGGGAACTCTTTAATTTTTATGATTATGTGAGGTTGTAACACAATTCCTGTTGAACTGAGTATAATTCCCAAATAATTAATTTCTTCCTTTTCTATCTCAATTTTTTTTTGGACTGAGAATTATTCCATTGTCAAGAAATGTTTTACATACTGTCTTTAAATGATATTTATGCCCTTCTCTATTTTTAGAGAAAATCAATACAGCATCTATATAGACTAGACAGAAATCTTTAATATCTTTAAAGATATCGTCCATCCATCTCTGAAATATTTGTAGCGCATTATATATCCCAAATAGTAGAACTGTCCATTAGTAATGGCCATATGGAGTTGAGAAGGCAGTCAATGGTTTTGACTCTTCTATATGCTTAATTTGCCAAAAACCTAATTTATAATCAAACTTACTAAATATTTTAGCACCTCTTGTTTGAGTTACTAAAACATCTTTTCTAGGTATAAAATACCCATCAAGGACTAGATTTTCATTCAATTTTTTATAATTGATAGCCATTCTAGCTTTTCCCATTTTTCTTTCACTATGATTCATTACAAGGAAAGAGAATGTGGACTTCTAGTTAGTTCTATAAGTCTTTTATCAAGAAGTTCTTTTTTTGAACTTGAAATTTGTCTATATCCTATTTGGTATAGACCATGGGTTTTACTCTGATTATTTTCTGTTCATCTTTTAATTTTAGATGACAATATCTGGGACCTTTTTCTCATAATATTAAAGGATCTTCTGAGAAATTTGGGCTTAGCTTGTTATAAACCCAATGAGATTCATCAATTGATTTTAATGAATCAATTAAAATTGGACTACTATCACCACGCTTAACTAGCGCGAATCTTTTAGAACAAATATAATCATATGTTTTCATCCAAGGAATCTGATAAGATTTATTTCTATTAGTCAAGGTTACATGCTCATGGGATACACTCATATGATAATATTGAGTTAGAAAATTATTTCCTAAAAGTATGTCCCCATGCATTAAAGGAAAACACAATATTTTTTAAATCCTAAAGGTCTTTTTACCTTTAGCGGTTTTTACTGAAAATATAATGCCATTTACTTTAAAGTCCATTATAGAAGTGGTATCATTAGCATTTTTTACTAATACACGATTTTTCATTTGAATCCAATATTCTTTAGGTATGGCATTTGGTTGGCATACCGTAGTTGTTGCTCCAATATCCACTAATGCATGTAAACTGTATGGTTTATAACCTTCAAATTCAAATGTGATTTCAATGTAACAATATTTTCTTTTATTTTGATTGTAAGAAAAGAATATTGTTTCTGTGTCCATATTTAATTGTTCAAAGATAATGGATTTTTGTTATTCTTCGTTAGAAGAACTTTCAGGAAGAACTGTGACTTGGATTCTTTTTAATCCAGTTTCCCTATCATAGCTATTTGAGCTCATTGAACCTTCTTCAAGATTTTTGAAGTTGTCCATTTTGAATGATTTTCTACTCACAGATAATCTATTATTTCTGAAGTAGAGTGCATTTCCTGATGCTTGAAATTCAATTGATCTTCGAGAGGATTCTAGTTGATCTCTTGAAAAATTTTCGAATACCCATTCTTTTGGGATTTCTAAGATCTTTTATGTCTATTAACCTTGGTTTAATTTCAGTGTCAAAGGGTTTTGGTTCATATAACTCAACCATATCAAAATCAACTTTGTTTGTTTTGACTTCAATATCGCTGATTAATTGATGAACAGATTTCCAAGATATTTTTAGATCATTAGCATTTCCGTTCATCTTAATACTATGAGTTTGTATTCTTAGTGTTAATATGTCTTGGATTTTTTTATCATTTATAGACACAAAATAATTCGGTTTGATTCTGAAGAGGATTTTTTTAGAAACAAGATTAGACTCTATTCCTCCTATTAATGATTGAACATGGTCATGAAATCTTTTATCTTGTACCACACATAAAATTGGTGAGTTTATTCCAAGCCTGAACAATGGCCTAATCTCTATTTGGATTATACCTATGTGAATGAATCTTACTTTAGGATACTTTTGTTTAAATCTCTTAATTTTTTTCTTCGTCGAAAATTTTTATTTTGACTTGCCCATTAAAAGAGGATCTTGTCTCTGTTATTCCTTCACATCTTTCAAAGTATTGGACTTGCCAAGATTTAAACCTTGATTTGATATATAAGTCTTCTGTCTTAAGACTTTTATATTTGATTAGTTTATCATTTTCGATTGTCATATCTTCTTTGATTATATCCCTTAAACAAATTTGGTTTAATTCATTTTCAGGGACTGACTCAAAGGTTTCTAAATTTCTATTAGCGGGATTTGTTTCCTGCATCATAAAAACGAATTCTTCATTTTCTTCTGAAGATTCTATAGAAACATATTCTAATTCATATAAAACTTCTTTCTCTGAATCTATTTTTTTGTCCCAAACAAATTTCTATCTAGAAATTTAATTACCTTATTTTCCTTTTTTGGACAATTAGGTGCTATATGTCCTTTTGTATTACAAAAATAGCAAGTGCAGTTTTTTAATGATTTTTTCTTGAAGCTTTTCTTCGTGAATTTTCTCACATATTTTTTCTTTAGAAATATTCTTTTATTTCCAGATTTTTACTTTTTGATCTTAAAGTGTTTTTTTTTTTTTTTTTTTTTTTTTTGTGCGTCTGTGATATGGTTTATTTTACAAAGCATCCAATTTTTTAATTTTCTTTTAAAATTTTATCACAACAGGCCTTTTCTTCTACTGTTTTAGACAATTGATTTTTTACTTTCCTTTGGGCCTTTCTTTGAAGATAGTGTTCGGTCAATATTTTATAACTGAAGCTGATTCTTAATCCTAAATAATCAAAACTTCCAATTTTTTGTTGGTGTTCTAGATATTGTTTTTCCTATAGATTTGGGAGTTTGTGGCAAAATTGTTTCTTCCAATGAGGCATACTTTCAGATTTTAACATCCAAAAGTATTTTTGGTATAACTTTACAAAATTTGTGTATTTGTAGATGTCACAAAGTTTTATCTGTGATAACACATATTTCACATCTTTTTTGTGTTCATCTGAAGATATTATTCCATACAAATCTTTTTTAATTAATGTAAAAAAATTCGAGAGAATTTTTGTAAAATCATTTTCTCTATTTTCACTTAATGAAACAGAAGTTTTTTTCTTGTTTGCCGTCTTCAGATTCTTCCCAGACTTTTAGCTAGTTTAGAACATTTCTTTATAATGTTCTAGCTATATAGTCTAGAAATCTCCTCCTATCCCATGTGTTTTTATAATGGGTTATAACAATGGACATGGCTTATGCCCATTCTTCAATAGTGCTTTCGTAATCTCTAGGATGCATATCATTAAGGTTTAGATATATCTCATTTTGCAGTAACATTGAACTTATTTAAGTTTTCTCTTTTAGAAAGACTAGGTTCATGTTCTTCTTTAATATAAACTTTATCGGAACTAGATTCACCTTCTTTTTTTTACATAAATATGTTCAAAAGAAGATCTTTTTCCAGTAATTGGTTTAGTTTCTGGATCTTCATTTAGGTGATCTGATGTTCCTAATTTTCTCTTTTCTAGATTTTTATCTAGGTTTAGAGATTTATCCAACTTTCTTACTAGTTCTTCATCTAATTCTGGATTAGCCGGTGTTTCGGTTTCAGTATTAGATGATCCTTCACTCACCACGCTGGTTACATAGTATTCTTCTTCTGAATTTTCAAAATCAGAGTCTAATGTGAGAACTTACTCATATTGTTTGAATAGGTTCTCATGTTGACTGTAGAGAGTTTGTATCTAGTTGAGCAATTTATCTTTCTATTTCACATCATCTTCATTCTTATATCTAGATCTTCAATATTCTAATATTTCTTTATTAGCTTAGAAATCTTTATAAGTTTTTTCCTTAGTAATGTTTTTTATTACTAAGACTTTATCAAATCCTCTTTTTCCTCCTTTGTATAAGGTAGGAATTTTGTCATCTTCATTTGTTTGAAGATTAGATGTTTCTCCTCCATAGCCTTTGTTGGCTACCTGTTCCCGTAAAGTTTTTATGTTTGCTAGGAGATCGATATTGTTTATTTTATTCATTTTATTTAAAGTACCTATAACTTTAAACATACTATCTACTAGAAAATTTAAAATTCTAGTAATATTTAGACCACTAGGTTATTTTTCAAAAACATGAACTTGATGTTCATAAGATTCTTTATTATTTTCTCTTACACATAAAAATCTACTTTTGCCACTATTAGTCATTCTCAATTTATTCATCCTTAAAGGACCTCACTCAAAAGTTCAGATCTAGCCTAAATTATGCTTAACACACTTATCTGTGGCTTTATAGATGGGTCAAAGTTAACTTAATCTTCTACGCTTATAATTTCTTGACTTGGAAATAACTTTTAGTAGTATTAGGGATATATATATAAGAGAATTAAAATCTTAAGATCAAATTCACGATTCTTACTAAAGATGCAGGGCATAAACAAATTTTTTTTTTCTTTTTATACTTTCATAAATTATCAGGGGAGGTATATGTTATTGTTTCAATAGTTGGAGGGAGATATATGTAGTTTACCCTAAATCTAAAAATCAAAAAAGTCGGGATGGATTCAAATGAAGCAAAGTTAAAAACCCATTCCGAAGTCTGATAGAAGCTGCACAAAAGTCAACGCCGGCAATGCAGCAGTGAAACGACGGTTAGTTGGTAGGGCCTGTGTTCTCTTGTGGCTTCCCAAATTCACTCACCCACCCACCTACCCACCCACCCACCCTCGTCTCTTCTCCTCTCCATCGTAGGTCTAACAACAACATCAACAACAACCTCATGTCATGTTGTGCTACTTTACTTGCTTACTTCGCTGGGTCTAATTAATTAATTGCAGAATCGGTCATTGTCGGAGATTCATTGCAGAAGAAAGACAATGTCGTCGTCTTCTTCAGCTACAAAACATTCTACTCCTCCTTGTGTCATCACCTGCAAAGGTAAAGGCATCGTCGTCGTCGTCATATTTCTGATTCTGATGTTTTATTCATGAATTTACGAGTCAAAATTTTACATTGTATTTAATGAATCCAGTTCTATTTTGTCCATTTTGTTCGTTTTTCCATCAATAAATTTCATAAAAAGGAACGATTTTATATATTAGTTCCTAGTTGAAATTGAAGATATATAATCCTTTTTCTTTTTTTTCTTTCTTTCTTTCCTTCTTTTTTTTTGTCTGTTTTAATAATAAAGAAAAAGTTTTAAAAAAATTGAAATGGTGGTGGTGCAGCTGCGGTGGCATGGGGAGCTGGGGAGGCATTGGTAATGGAGGAGGTGGAAGTTAGTCCGCCCCACCCTCTGGAGATACGGATAAAAGTAGTCTGCACCTCTCTCTGTCGCAGTGATGTCACTGCTTGGCACTCTCAGGTCCATTTTCTGGAAGAGATTTTCTTCATTAACATTTTCTTAATAATAATAATAATAATGATAATTGATTTCCACTTCTTTTTCTTTAATTTAATGTATGTACAAGTGATGGATGCTATGAGCTCCCCAAAAATTTTAAGTCTAAGCATATCTAGTTAACATTTAAACATATGATGCAACAATAATCTGTTATTTTATGAATTAATGATCTAAAAGCAACACCACTAACGCTATGGTGTTCAGTTTGGATCTTCTCACTCACCATCATTGATAAAAGAGTGTTTCACATCTTGTTAAAACCTACAAACCTAGGAATAGGATTATTTCCTCTATTGACAAACCAGTGTGTAGGACACCCCTCCTTCAAGTTACGCCACACAATTGTGTTAATTGGAATGTTTTAGGGCTTGATTATAGTCAGCTTTGTGCTTGATGGTGGTAAAACTGTAGAGTTTTACATACTTGTTCGAAAAGAAAACTATGAAGTTATAAAACATTTTCTAGTAGTGTAAAAAAAAGGAAGGATTTATAGTTAAAAAAAAAATAAAAATAAAAAAAAAGAGTTAAGGTTTGGCAATGGTGTAAAAGAGGGTAAGGGTTTATGTGAAGTTCTTAAGAATTGTTTTGGGCGTGACCTGTGTCTGTGAAAGGAATTATGTATGGGTATGAGGTTCAAGAATGTATTATAAAGAAGTACGTAAATGTTCATCATTTTCATGTACAAATAAAATTATATTTTTATTTGTGTGTCCTTGTGTTGTTTCCTAATTTTATTTTTAAATTACCAGCTTATCCGTGCCATATTATCTTCATGTTGTGTGTCTATATCAGTAGTTCTTAGGGGCAAATTAGGTCCAAACCCACTTTCTTGGTCCAATCTTTTTTCTGATGAGCTATTCACACAGTGAATGCATGGGATTATTATTGTGAAAATTCTTGAAGATATCTATGTTCCTTTTTTTTTTTTAATTTTTTTTGTTCCCTTGTTTATCTAACTTTTATATTGCATAACAGAAATCCTTCTTGTACACCTGTACCTTTTCTTTTCCCCTTAAATGGGCTGATTAAGCTTGTTTTTTAGGTGATTCAAACAATGAAGTTTTTATTTTTAGACCATGTCTAACAGCATATGCTTTATTCATGTGCAGGCACATGCTCCAATATTTCCTCGGATTTTCGGTCATGAAGCATCAGGGTCATTTCTATCTCTTCCCTTATGATTTGAGAAATTATTTCTGTTGGTCAAAGGACAAGTTATGCATTATTTCACAAAATATGTTCAGTTGTTGGGGTCATCATTAGAATAATCAATGAATTTCTGTGAGATAATCCAGGTGAAATATAAATAGTCTTCCTTCCTAACTCTTGATTCCTTTGGGATCTATACGCAAGGAAATGATATTACAAATATGGGGTTATATAGAGGCTGGAAACGATATAAAATATTTTAAGAGAAGTTATCTTTGTGAAGGGAGTGAAGGCTATATGTAACAGGAGGTGAAGCTTTTGATTAAATTTAATTATATTACATAAACCATTTCATGTACAAACCTTGTAAGTACTAAATTAGACTGACTCAAAACTAGTGATAGTTTTAACAAGAAACAAAATATCATTTCCTTTCTTCAAAACAATCAAAATATTTTTGTTTCCTACTAGACAAAAACAAAACAATGGCGAAATAATGATTCCAATGTTTCCATTGAAATATAGTAAAACACTCCAAAAATAAAGCATAAAATACTAAAATGGAAATTTTTAATTAATCTGTTATCAGGCTTTCACGTATTTATATAACTAGACAGATTTTAATTTATATTTCTAAATATCTACGTGTGCGTTTTCATATTTTTTGTGCTGTTTTCGAAATATTTCCAACATGTTTCTAAAATATTTAAATGCGGTGCTAATCGAAACAACTTACTGAAACAAAATTTTGATCATTGGTTTCTAATGCCTTTCAGAATTCTAGTACAAATTTCCGTCATTAGATATCTAGTTTAATGCATTTTTCCCCAAAATGCACATTAAAAAAATGCTGATTTTTCTGCGGGCAATTTGCAGTATTGTTGAGAGTGTTGGCCAAGGGGTGACTGAATTTGAAGTGGGTGACCATGTGCTTACATTATTTACTGGAGAATGCATGAGATGCAAACAGTGTACCTCTGGTAAAAGCAACATTTGCCAAGTATTGGGATTGGAAAGAAAAGGCTTAATGCACAGTGATCAGGGGATGCGCTTCTCAGTAAAAGGGAGGCCCGTCTATCATTATTGTGCCGTTTCAAGTTTCAGCGAGTATACAGTTGTGCACTCTGGATGTGCTGTCAAAGTCAGTGCAGTTGCACCTTTAGACAAAATATGCCTTCTTAGTTGTGGTGTGGCAGCAGGTAAAATTCCTCATGCAATTGTGTTGCCAAGAAGTCAGATTACTACAAAGTCCTCTGTTTGTTTGTGCTGTTCATAAAATTTGCTTGCATTTGATTTGTGTTGACTAGTCCTTTTGTTTCAGTTTCCAGAGCCATAATTTTTCAATTGTTAGATTGTATCTCTCAAAACCATATAGTGAATTGTTTTCACACCAAGGCATGATGAACAAAGGAGTCATGTTTTGGAGTGAATGGAGGGTCCTTGAATGGAATTTTTGGCACTAGAGGTTATAGGAGGTTCATTTCATTGGATTCGGTTTTTGGCTCGGAGGGTATTTCCTTTATATCAACATCCTTAGAAGCAGATTTCTAGTTGGGCCTGTCTTAATGTTGTTTTACTATCTACTTGCATTGGCTTGGCTTGCTTTTTTATAGTTCCATCAAAAACTTTGAGGTCAGAGTCATCAGACAGTGATAACTTCTTACTGATAAGGTTGGTGAAAAGATTCTTTGAATGGATAATCTGATAAAGAGAAGAAAGGTATTTCTTCTTGGTGTTATTATATTAATGAGGAGGTGGAGAAATCAGTGAATCATTCTTTCATTTATGGCAGAGTGGCTGGGAAGATACGGATGTTTTTGTCTTTATTTAGTGTTTCTTGGGTGTTCAATAGGTCAGTGGCTGAGGTTTTTCACATCTGAACAGGGTGCAAGGTTGGTAAGAGGGGAAAGATAAGGGGAGCTGAAAAGCTCCTCCAAAAGAGTTGTGTTTAGCTTGAGCATGGAGTAGGATCTAGGAAACATGTCATGAGGTTGATTCTTCCGCATAGACACCTAAATGGTACCATAAATTTTCTTTTTTATGTGATCACTGGGGTCTTGTAGATTGTGGCTAGAAATAGGGTTCATTAGAGGACTCGTTCCATCCTATATAGAATGACTTGAGCATTGGCTGGTTTGAGAGAGATTTATGCCGGAAGATAACACTGAAGGATGGGTGTGCATTCTGTGTCACACTACCATGTGAACCATATCTCCCCAATTTGTGCAATATCTAAGCAGTGCCACCAATTGTTGAGGGGCATTCCATTACTAGATGGTTTGACCACGTAAAGTGAGCCACCTTTTCGCTGAATCAGGTGTTCATAGCATGTGTGCTGAGCTGGCATTCATACTTTACCACTCTTATTAGCGGCCTTCATGCACCAAGGATATCTCTGTGTCATCCATCCTCTATTTGGCTGGAATCCTGCTTGAGTTCTCTTCCTGTGTGTGTTCTGGACTGCCCTATTTCTCACCCCACAATTCTCTAGTGATCCTTCACCATAGCAGCATGAACAATATTCCTGATGGAACGGACAACCACCCACAGCAATGTAATTAACACAAACCACACGCATCCTAGACATACTTGACATGTCACCTGCAAATGTGATGATGCATGCATTATTGTAGGTGAACTCTATTTTGAGTAACATGAGCTCGGCACCAAACAACAATGTGTTTCTTGATAGCATGTGTTCAGTCTCACCAAATTGCATGTTGTTTTAACTAAATAAACTCTAGGACCAACAAGCACTTGGTATGTGCTCAACTTGAAGAGCAAAGCAAACGAATGCATGGAGCCCTTAGTTAATAACCACTGTACAACTTCACCATGCTTACGCTGCGACATAGGCTTTGTGTTCACATGACCTGGTGGTTGGAGACAAAAGTTATGCCACAGCACTACAACTCGCACGGGTTCTTTGCCCAAGGCTTGATCATTCTCTAGAGATTTCTTTGCCCAAGGTTTCTAGATAATCATCCTTGTCTTGGATAATTCCAACCCTATTCAATATCTAGCTTTCCAAACAATTTGGAGTCTGTATGAACCTCTTTCATTGGAAGGCTCATTCCAATTTGAGTATCATTATTTATTGATCGCACCATTGGGCTACAGGCTGCCCCTCTCTGGTTGAATTGTTTTATCCTCACTCAGTTGTCTCAGTAACCCTACGAATCACTATTTACCATTTACATATTGGGTTGCCTTTCAGTGTTTAATTTACTGTTGTTGAAGGTTGAACCTTTGCTTTATTATTTCCTTGTATTTGTCACATGACAGCATGGGACCTAGAGTTCTATAAAGGTTATAACTTCTTTGCTTGCAGCTAGTGTACATTGTGTACATATATAAGAAAATTAATTCTGTATCACACGAGAAATGTTATATGCCAGCTTTAAATACTTAAAGTCTGTGTTTGCTTCAAGGCTTTCTCAAGAGAAAACGAAAGGGATAGGGATTCAAAATCACTCTTTATGTTTGTGATGGAAAATGAAAAGGAAAAAGCATGGGATTTGAGAAATGATGGCTCATTTCATGGGACTTAAACACATTCTATGGTCAAACCATATCATCAAGAGCCTCCATATGTCAACCTACTTCCTTATGGTTGAGGATTCGTCTCAAGGCCTTGGATCCAGACACTAGATGCCAGAAGAGGCATTAGCCATACTTGTGTTGTGACAGGCATCTCTCGCACAATTTTCATGAAAATCCCTTTTCAAGGAAAACACTGGGACGACAGTCCCATTTTGAAACTCATAGTAGAAGTAATGGTTGGATGCAGTTTTTCTCTAAGAGGTTAATGACATCAAATAGTAATCTTAGATCACACAGACAGGTTTGGACACAACAAAATTGTAGAGATCTTATCTAGCTGAAATTATGGGCCTTTATAAAGATCAATGTGGGAGTTTCCAAGATGGATACATGGTTCACTGCACGAGGAGTAACTTTCTAAAACTTCGAGATGATTGGGTTCAAACTCTTTTTAAGTGACATGAACAAGAGTTTTCTTTTGTCAGTTTGATCTCTTTATACCTGCTAGAAAAGAATGATTTAAGGAATCAACAAAGTTCAAAGAAGTTTTTTTTTTTTAAAAGATATGTATGCATGCAGTTCATTCGGAGGCATTAGAGATTGTGCATGGATATTTTTAAAGTTCAATAATATGGGAATTTATGGCTGCTTTATGTATCATGACAACTCCAATACTTGAGATTTCTTTCAGATGCAATGTCATTATTCTTTTTCATGTATGTTTCTTTCATATGTAATTTAGTTCACTTATTGTGGTTAGTTTGGAAGTGAATTCTATATGTTGGGCATGAATTCTCAGGTCTTGGTGCAGCATGGAAGGTTGCTGATGTAGTCAGAGGCTCAACTGTTGTCATTTTTGGCCTTGGAACTGTTGGCCTTGCTGTAAAAATATAAACCTTACCTAATAACATCATTTATCATAAGTATGTTCCCAAGATTTCTTGCTGTTAGCTGTCTTAACAATATTTCTTGTATGAATAGGTTGCACAAGGTGCCAAATTAAGGGGAGCGTCTCGAATAATTGGTGTGGATACTAATCCTGAAAAGAGTGAAAAAGGTATCATGGATATCTTTATATTATTAATTTGCATTGCTTAATAACATCAGAAGATCTTAGAGTATTCGTAATCTCCTGTTGGTGCAGCAAAGGTTTTTGGAGTAACAGATTTCATCAACCCAAATGACTATGATGAACCAATTCAACAGGTAATTTATTTTATTCTCCAAAACAGTCAGAATCAGAGGAAAAAGGAAGAATACAGCAGACAGTAAAATGTTACATGAGTAACAGAATAGGATGCATCAAGATGGGTAATGCAGAAATCCATCCTATTAAAGAATCCTTTAATAGAATGCATCAATTTAAGTTCTAATGCATTGTTATCTTACCTTTGCTGTTTTAAGGATTGCCAAGAACAAGTTTTGTATTAAATTCTTTCTTCCTGAATCCATAAATGTCATTTAATAGTCTAAACACATGCAACCCATGCTTGAGACACAGATATACTCAAAATATGAATACTATAATTGTTATTACGAGATTTTTTTTCCAGGTTGTTAAACGTATTACTGAAGGAGGGGCTGACTACTCGTTTGAGTGTGTAGGAGACACAGGAATGATAACTACTGCTTTACAGTCATGCTGTGATGTAATTCCTGCAAAGTTTGTATTTCTTTTAAAAATGAAATTTTGCACATCAAGCGTAATTTATGTATTTGTTTCTATTTCATTAGGGCTGGGGATTGACTGTTACCCTTGGTGTACCAAAAGTGAAACCAGAGATAACGGCTCACTATGCATTATTTCTTACTGGTAGAACATTGAAGGGATCACTATTTGGAGGGTGGAAACCTAAATCTGATATTCCTTTATTAGTGGATATGTACTTAAGAGAGGTAAGAGTAACTGAATTAACTACCTGATCATGTGTGCTTCTTTAGTTTATTCTTTTCCAATTGCATGTAAAATATTTTCCTTGTTGAAAAAAAAAATCACCTTTGTATCTAGGTAAATACTACTGTACTCTTGAATGGCAAGATGAACCAATAAGATACAAGTGAATGTGCATGCAGCTCTCTAATTTTGAGTAGGTGATGTAACCATGGAATATTTCTTCAATAATATGGGTGTGTTTGGTAATTGATCTTGATGGTGCAATTAATAATGCTTTTGTCTTCTGTGAATCTTACGAGTGTTTAGTCGCATATATATGCAATGCATGCTTGATGATGTCCTATGCTATGCTACGAGTTTGAAACATATGGTACTTAATTCATTTGGCAACTTTGTTTTGTTTTGTTTTGATGCATAGGAAATCGAAATCGATGGGTTCATCACACATAATCTGCCTTTTGAAGAAATTAACAAAGCATTTGATCTCATGACAGAAGGAAAGTGCCTGCGCTGTGTCATCCACATGCTAAATTAAGCAGTGGCAGCAGTGGTGGTGGTGGTGGTGGTGTGTTCTCACACAAACAGATTAAAGAGTGGGTAATTTCTAGCTCTTTCTAATTGAAACAGAGGCAACTATATATGTACCTTAAATCGCAAAAATAAAATTAAATGAAAAAAAAAATAGAAGGCAAAAAATATTGAGACATTAATGTTTCTTGACAATCTATGCTTTTGTGCAATCAGCTGCTGTTGCGTTACTATATGGTCAGTCATCATGCACCTATATGGTTTCCCAAAAAAAAAAAAAAATATGCACCTATACATATATATATATATATATATATATATATATAATGCTAAGTTACCGGAAATTTTAACCCCCCCAAAAAAAAAATTGTATTAGAATGATATGACTACAATGCTCTTGTAATAAAAGATCATTTTGCAGGCTCTTGATTTTGGAATGATTGACTTGTAATAAATTCTTATCATTTTAGTAAATGACTCTAATTTAAACTGAACTCCGCTTATGTTTTTTTCATGGTCAGTCCCAAGCCCGAATAAAAAAGGAGGGTTGTGTTAGGTAGTCGACAGTCAACGTAAAACTTTATCGAATTTTTTTATGGATTTTCTGACACCTAATGAGATTTTGTGAAGGCGTTCCTTATTTAGTGACGCGCTGTATGATTCGAGTACAGTGTTAAATAAGCAATGACCGCTTCATCGGCACCCGGGTGCAGTGTTAAATAGGCAATGGTCCTCACACTTTCCTGGACGAGTGGGGGGGCAAGGAAACTAGTACAAAATAGAAGGCTGAGATTAGGTACTTGGAATATTGGGAGTTTAACTGGGAAACTTATAAGTGGTGGATTCAATGGAAAGGAGAAGAATCGCAATTGCTTGCTTGCAAGAGATGAAGTGGGTGGGACAGAAAGCTAAAGAGATTGAGAGGACAGAAAATTAAAGAGATTGAGAGGACTGAGTATAAGTTATGGTACGGGACTTAATAGATCGAGAAATAGGGTCGGCATAGTAGTAAGCAAGGAGAAGAGATAAGATTATTGCAATTAAATTAGTGTTAGGAGAAGAGATAGTAAACATAATTAGTGCTTATGCCTCCCAGGTGGGTTTAGGAGGTGTACATAAGAAGAAGTTTTGGGAAGACTTAGAATGAATGCTATTAGAGATACATCAAGGAGAGATGGTCTTCATAGGAGAAGATTTGAACGGTCATATAGGCTGCGACGTAGATAGATACATAGGAGTATATGGGGGATATGGTTACGGTGATAGAAATGAAGAAGGGAAGGATATTTTAGAATTTGCAGTGGCTTATGATTTCATGGTAACAAACACCTTTTTTAAGAAGAGAGGAACATTTGGTGACTTATAAGAGCGGCTCCTCAAAGACACAGATTGACTTCTTCTTAACTAGGAAAAGAGACTGTATAGCTTGTAAAGATTGTAAATTTATACCAGGGGAGAGCTTAACTGCCCAACATAGGTTGTTGGTCATAGATGTGCAGCTTCAAAGGTGGACTAGAAAAAAGAAATCGTATAGATGCTCAAAGACTAAATGGTGGAACTTGAAAGGTGATAAGCAAGCAGCATTCGGAGAAAGAGTATTAGAGGAAAAAATTTGGACGGTAAATGAGAGTGCAAATATTATGTGGGATAAGGCAGCAAAGTGTATTAGGAGGGTAGGGAAAGAAGTCTTAAGAGAATCCAAAGGGAGTGTTCCGGCACAGAAAGAGGCATAGTGGTAGAACGAGACCGTCCAAGACAAGATAAGAGTTAAAAGAGAGTATTTTAAATCTTGGCAAAACGACCAAAATGAAGCGAACTTAGAGAGGTATAGAGAAACTAGAAGAAAAACCAAAAAGGCAGTTAGTGAGGCTAAGGCAAAGACATTTGAAGATTTATATAAGCGACTTGACACTAAGGAGGGCGAAAGAGAGATATTCAAGCTTGCTAAATCCAGATATGGAAGGACCAAGGATTTAAACCAAGTTAAATGCATTAAGGATGAGGATGAAAAGGTATTAGTAAAGGAAGAGGAGATAAAGGAGCGTTGGAAGAGCTACTTCTACAAGTTATTTAACGAAAGCAGTAGCAGTGACATACAATTAGGGCAGTTTACCACTTTTAGGGAAGAATTAAATTTTATATTCTATAGGAGAATCAGTAGGGAAGAAGTAAAAAAAGTATTAAAAAGGATGAAGAATGGGAAAGCGGTTGGGCCAGATGGTATTCCTATTGAGGTTTGGAGGTGCTTAGGAGAGGATGGCATAAGTTGATTGACAAAACTTTTTAATGTAGTGCTAAAGAGCAAGAAGATGCTTGATGCATGGAGAAAAAGTATCCTTATACCCATATACAAGAACAAATGAGATATTAAAAACTGTGCGAATTACCGCGGGATTAAATTGATGAGCCATACGATGAAATTATGGGAGAGAGTTATTGAGAGAAGATTAAGAAGAACAACAAACGTTTCAGAGAACCAATTTGGTTTCATGCCTGGAAGATCAACCATGCAGGCTATTTTTCTTTTGAGGAGGTTAATGGAACAGTATAGAGAAGGTAAAAAAGATTTACATATGGTGTTCATCGATTTAGAGAAAGCATATGACCGGGTTCCTAAAGAGATTCTATGGAGAGTATTGGAAAAGAAAGGAGCGTGTGTCACATATATTGAGACGATAAAGGACATGTATGATAGAACCATGACATCTATACGGACAATTGGTGGAAAGACTAATGAGTTCCCTATCATGATTGGTTTACATCAAGGCTCAGCGTTAAGCCCGTACTTGTTTACTTTAGTTATGGATGAGATTACAAGACATATTCAAGATGAGGTGTCGTGGTGTATGTATTTGCAGATGATATTGTTTTAGTAGATGAGACGAGAGAATGAGTGAATGCTAAACTAGAATTGTGGCGAGATACGTTAGAGACAAAAGGGTTTAGGTTAAGTCGATGCAAGACGGAATATATGGAATGTAAGTTTAGTCAAAGTAGGATAACAAGTAGTATAGAAGTAAGTTTAGGCACACAAAAGATTGTAGAGAAAGATAAATTTAGGTACCTTGAATCTATGGTGCAACAAGATGGATGGATTGATACTAATGTAAGTTACAGGATTCAAGCCGAGTGGACCAAATGAAGGAGTGCTTCGGGGGTTTTGTGCGACTGAAAAGTCTCCCCTAAGCTGAAAGGAAAGTATTATAAGGTAGCGGTTAGACCAGCGCTGCTATATGGATCAGAGTATTGGGTAGTAAAGCATAATCATGGTCAGAAGATGGCAGTTGCGGAGATGAGGATGCTAAGGTGGATGTGTGGGATTACAAAGAAAGACAGGGTTAGGAACGAGGAGATTAGGGGCAAAGTAGGAATAGCACCGATTGAAGATAAAATAAGAGAAAACGGATTAAGATGGTTTGATCATGTTAGAAGGCATCCAGCAGAGGCACTTGTTAGAAGGTGTGAAAGTATGGAGATTGCCAGGAGTAGGAGAGGTAGAGGAAGACTCAAGAGAAGCAGGAAAAAAATTATTAAACATAACCTGACCTACCTAAATCTATTGGAGAACATGGCCTTAAATAGATTTAATTGACGTCGACAAATCCATATAACCGACCCCACCTGATGGGAAAAGGTTTAGTTTGATTTAGTTTGGTTATTATAATTTAAACTGATTGATTGTATAGCATTACTACAAGGAACTTTATTCGCAGGCTCCATCAATAGCAATAACTACCCAACTAAAGAGAAAAGGCCTGCACTGGTTTTAGTGAAATCACCATTGTAATAAATCACCATTTATATTTTTGAATAGCATAACCTTTTAGTCTCCTTCTGCATGGAGATATTATCAGACCAACACCAAATCATGCATTCCCGTTGACGATTGAAACTTTTCACCCCAACTTCTTTGCTAGCCATTTTTTGAATTTGAAAATTTCATCTTCTTAATCACAAGAAAAATCCTTTAAAGCTATGTCTAAAACAAGAGAATTTGTGAAGAGAAAATATCAAATTACTAGTTTGCCTTAGTTTTTCATACTCAAAAACTGTGGTCATTCAAGTGCACCGGTGGGGGGGGGGGGGAGGGGAGAGAGAGAGAGAGAGGGAGAACAAATTAAACCCAATCTAAATGCTATATTTGAGTTTCAAAAAATAAATCCTAAATTTGGTTTTCAATGGAAATAAGAATGGGAATGATGTTTAACAATTTGGTTCGATAGTTTAAAGGATAAATTATTATTATTATTATTATTATTATTATTATTATTATACATTAAATTTATGATAACCTTGCGAATTTACCCTTCGCAAAAAAGTTATGCCTTTAGCAAAATTTTCAAATACCATATCAAATTTTGGAACTTAAAATTTTACGAGTGTAAAAATTTCTTAGCTCAAGTTCATTGATTAAAGATCAATTAAATATATTAAAAAAAAAAAAAGACAAGACGCTGATCAAACAAAACTTCCATTTCTGATTCCTCGTTCTAAGGTCCCACCACACATGCCATAAAACCATAAGACAGACCTGACAAGAGAGGTCCTACTAGCTTATTACAAGCTCGCTTACATCACAGGACAACCACCAGCACCGAACATGTAACATTGAACTCCTCAGATCCCAACTCCCACCTCCCTCTTCCCACAAAACTCTGAGTGACTATATATGTATAGATATATGAACAATTTAAAAGTCTAATTCATTCTTATAAAAAATTATCGAGGTTAAAGCACTGCCGATTGGTTCTTTGCCCTTTCCATAATTGCAATTCCAACAACTTGTTGAATGCACCACACAGATCTGATCATCAAGCTTGTAACAAAGCTTGCTTTTTTATATCAACAACAATGCTGCTCTCCATCAAAACAGGAAACCTCACTTTGTAACAGTAACTAAAAAGTCACTAGTCACCCGTCAAAGCACGCGGCCTATGTTCTATAGTGAACAGAGACATTCCAGATTGTGAAACAGCTCTTACAAAACCCATATTCGCGGTTAAAGTTGGAGCTCCCCAGTGATCTCCCGTGCCAAAAACTACTTTGTTCTTCAACGCCAGCTTTCTGGTGGTCGGGAGGCTCATCATGCGTTCTGATGGACTGTCCCGAACAATCCTGCACCAATTAATAAGCATAAAGATATTTAAGTATGATTCACATTTGAATGTCCATATAATTATACTTCTTTTCAACATATCATGACTTTACTACAACTATAAAACAAGTATGCAGCCTAAAATGACAACGTGCAACTTGCTGGGAAAATTCAAGGAAACACTAATTGATTGACTTCCAATCCAATATGAGTGGCTAGTTTCTCTCATTTCCAAATTGTAATCTAAGTCATTTTGATATGCATATTCACTGAAGAATAACCAAGGTCCCAGAAGAGCTGAACATTCCTCATGCTGTGGGAAAGCTTAGGAAACACAAGGTGATTAACTTCCACAGTGAGCAAAGTACTGTATTATCTTGTATCCACATTGGAACGTCAACAAATTTGAGATTGGTATTTGCTGAGGTCTAAATGAAGTCCAAGTCAGTCCTCGTTTTACGCGGAGTACCAAATTTACTTACCTAAAAGAGACTTGTACTTGATTGTAAGACTATACCTCAACCAAGCTTAGCCTTCTAGAAGGGAAAATTAATCTCTAAAAATACCAACCAAATGAACATCCTTGGGAAATTGTGTCATTGAAGTTACTATAGAATACAATATGTAGAAGACCGGAAACCAATAATCATAGTAGTATCCAATTAGATGCTAGAAATATTCCTTTTGAGAGACATGCAACGCCCAAATCTCAAGCACCAGAGCATTAACAAACCCTTGCCCCCCACCAAAAAAAAATACCCACACACACAAACAAGGGGTATTAGCCCCCAGTATTACTATTCAAACTCATGCATGGATCCACAAGAAGCCTGGAAAGGTTGCACCACCCAAAAGAATTTAAGAGATCACCGCAAGCATGCTCTGGACAATTAAGCATATTCAATCCAGCAGATATAAACCACACTACCCAAACAAAGAATAGCATTTCATTTTTTTTTTTTTCTCTACCTTTTTACAACCTCTGGAACCTTGCATTATCTTTTGGCTGCAACTTGCAGGATTAGTTATGGAGTCCAAGAACTTAAGAAGTAACATACCTGGTCATTCTCTATTCTAAGCATAAATATTAAGAAGTCATTCTGTCTAACATTTGATAGTCACAAATATTAAAACATTCCAATGAAAAAAAAAATGCAAATTAAACCTCGCTAATGTAATAAAAGACTACAGTCCGGAACTCACATGAAGCGTTTTAGTAAGTGATCAGCCCTTGACTTCTCATTTGGCCCGCCACACATTGACACTAACTCCTTAAACTCCAAACAAACACTTTCACAGATAATGCCTCCCTTTTCAGACAACACATTAGCCAGTTCTACATGGATTGGATTATGAATTTCAGACATCACCTGCCAGCTTATGAAGATCAATTTCCATCGTGTGGACATAACCACATGGGTAGTATAATAAATACACAAGCAGTGAAGAAATGTCACAAATAAATTATTTTTAAACTTCCATGCAATGCCCACCCCAAAAAAGAAAAGCAAAAACACGTGCATAAAAAAATAAAATAAAGAGAAAGTATTAACTGTGTCACACTTTGAAATCAATACACAATAAAAGAATGATCTCCAAGTATTACTACAATCATATCTGCAATACACATTAATATATAAAATACATATATATTTAGATCAAAGTAGCATTCTAATACATGAAATTTCTTAAGGGATTGAAACTCCAAAACAATAAGTTCCATTAGTAAATTACCAGTCCAATTCATATTTACGCTAACAATAACCTTACTTTATATAAATTAGGATCTCTTTGGGAGGAAAAAATATACAAAAGTATGAAAATGTCACCAATTTCACTTTTTTTATGCTTTCCTTTCAATTGCTGGGTGAGGTTGCTAGTTCTACCCTTTTTACCAGTTATAAGAATTTGAATATCCCATTGTAGTAGCCATAAAAGCTGCATAAATAGCAAGAGATAATGATCTCTGGTTGCACTCTTCTATGCAGAGTTTTACCAGTTAAAAGAACTTGAATATCCCATTACAGTAGTTATAAGAGCTGCATAAATATCAAGAGGTAAAGATCTCTGGTTGCACTCTTCTATGCAAAGTATGTTAAACAACCTCAATCATAGTGGCTTATTTTTTTCTGTTGAATGCTGCTGAAGCCCAGGATGGAAAGAAAAAGGGTTAGAAAACAGGACAGTGATCATTAAGGAACAAGTTGATGATATATGATACATCGAGGAGAGTGAGAAAAATGTTTGTTAGCATTGGCAATTCGTTGATGACTCTTTTTTTCCCTTGTCTTGTTCTATAAAAATACTCTTCATCTAATGCTAATGTTTTTTTGGACCATAAACTACGAGTTATTTAACAATAATTTAGCTCATGCTATTTGCCAATGTTAAAAAGGAAGCAAGGGCCCGCACAAAACTATCCTAGGTTACGTGGCTATATTCAAGGAGACTGTTGGATAAACAAGTAAATAATTTTGGAAAGCATAAAAATTACATTAGTAAGTAGTAAATTGCTGGAAAGGATAACTTTATGCATTCAATAAATGCAGGAGAATGCTTGTGACTATGCTTCCCAAAGCATGCAGAAGGTGCACTGCACATGCATGATGGTCATGAAAGATATACCTGGGCAATCACAAACTCAAAGTTGCTCTTGAACCGCTGCCTTAATTCACTCTCTGGTTTAGCCAGAAGTTTGTCTGCATTGCCATTACTGATTCCTGATATAAGAGCAATCAAAGCAGTAGTATCAAAATTTATCAGATCAGCTTCACCGGGCAAGACCTTTCGCCGAGCAGACTCTGGTTGTTTTACATTTAAAGGGTGTAAATTCATTCTTGAAATAAGACAATAGAAAGAAACACCCAAGTGTAAATCAGTGCACTCTTTTGAGGGGTCCTCTCTGATGCTTACAGCAGCTGGAGGCCCACCCTTGACCCCACATTCTATATTTGGAATGGCATCCCTTGAATGGTCAACCTTTATTTCAAGTACACAAGCTGGTCGATGTGGTCTCCAATGTACATAGATCCACTCACCCTCTAATTCCTCGTAAAAATTACAATCAAAATCTAGTTGGGGAAACTCCATGCCAAGCTGGGAGGCGCCAAACTCATGTTTAAGCTTCCCACAAATGTCATCATCAAGCCCATTTGAGAAGAAAAGGATGATGGAAGAAGGTTTGGTTGATGGGGGGGACAGGGTGGCCGCGTCGAGAATTTGTTGAATCCGGGTTCTTAAGCTCTTGTTGTGTTTGCCACACCAAGAAACATATTTGGGGTTTCTAGCAGAGACAAGGAACCAGACTGGGTTTCCATTGAGAGTACAGACTATATCAACATGAGCCATTTTTGAATTAGCTTTGTGGCACCCATTTTTGGGAAAAGGTGAGAAAGCAATGGGCTTACAAACACGCGATACCCCATTCACAAATGGCTGCTCCAGAACATGTAACACTGCCTCAACATGCCCAATGTTGAAACTCCTGCCATTTCATAATTACAAATTCATTCATTCATCAAACACGCACACACACGGATACACACAATTCATCAAACAAATTTCTATGCCAAAAAAAAAAATGAAAAAAAAAACACGCTTCAGAAACCTGAGAGAAACCGAATTGGAATTGGAGCAATGACAAGAAAGGAAAGAGAGCTCGGATTGGGCGAGTCTGACAAGGGTTTGGTAGCAGTAATGGGATGGCTTAGGTGGTAGCCTGAGTATTCGATCGATGACCGCTTTGCATCTCTGCTTTGCCCTTTCAATTTCAGCACCGCCGCCTAAGCTCAGAGCAGCCCCCACTTCTTCGCCTTTCTCTCCTTCCCTCTCCATCTACTCCCTCTCCCCTTTCGTGAGTTATTGACCCGAATGGGCAACTCCTTGACAAAATTACGCTACGTAATACATTTGAACTTCTTTCCTTGCATTTTTTATTAGAACAGCGCCTTCAAAGGCTTTTTTTTTTTTTTTTTTTTTTTAAACAGGGCTTTTGTTAAGTATTTAATTTGAAGGCGTTTATCTAACCAATACCTTTCGCAACGTTTTTTCTTCATAATTTTCTATTTTTAAATGATTAAATAATTAAAAAATTACTATTCACTTCAAAATATTTAAGAATGTAATGTTAATGAATGTACCAAACTGAAAAAAGTTAATTGAGATAGTAATTTTTATACTATCATTCATTTGACGTTTTTATTATGTTAAAAATTAAAGATAAAAGAAGTGCTTTTATTGTCAAAGTACAATAGAATAAACCTCACACGAAATTACGTCGTTACCAAAGTATAGTGGAGCCGGTCCAACAAGAATTTGTCATTTTTCTACGTATACATATGGATAAAAATGTCAAATGAGTTGAAAATATTTGGTTGGATGAAAATGTCAAATGAAATGACAATTTCATCAAACCATAAGTCATCATCTCATTTGGCATTTTCTACTTTAACTAAACCAAAAATTGCCATCTCAATTGATGTTTTTAAGTTTAATTTAATGTTTTCATTAATAGCACATCTCCAAATAATTTGAAATAAACAACAATCCTTCAATTATTTAACCATTTAACAATAAAACCAAAAAAAAAAAAATCAAAATTTTGACCAGTAGGGTTCCCTTTCTTCATCAACAATTGATAATAATTACCAACTAAACTCACAATCCAACATCTCAATTTTCAAAAACAGTCGTGACTCTTATGTATTAAAAAAAAAAAAATGAAACCTTATCACTGTTTCAAAATTATTAAAAAAAAAAAACCTCATCTAGTAATCTCTTTAGGTGGTGAATTAATCATTTTAGAATTAAAATATTAAACAAAATTTGCTCAAACTCTTGACGTAAGCAAAGAAAACCGCATTTACTTTGGTTAAAAAATAAATCAAACATTCGTATATGACACTTATATTTATGTTAATGTATTGACAACTATAAACTAAATTTTATTTGGTAAAGTTTAATTATAAACAAGAAGCAAATTTCACGAAAGGTGAAAACACTAGGAGTAAATTAGTCTCGGCAAGGCCTTTAGACGACTGCCCGTTCGAAGTTACAGAACTTCTTAATTGTCTCTCTGTTTATGAATGGTGAACAAAGAATAAAGTTATTTAAAACAAAACAACTATGGAGCAAAAGAGTTATTTTGAAATGACGAACTTATATGAAAAATATATTTTAGATAAATGTTTTTAAAATAAATTTTTAACAAAAACATTATTTCAAGAAACGCCTTTCCATTTAATGAATATGTTTTTTCAGAAAACATCATTAACCTTATTTTAGAAAATAAGTTTAAATATAGCCTAATTTTTTATATATAATCAAAGAGTTGCCCATTTGGATCAATAACTCCACCTTTTTTCTTTGGTTAGTAGTCAATGAATTTTATTTACCCCGATAGGGCTTTTAGACAATAAATACTGCAATAGATAGGCAATAGATAGACTTACTTTATAAAGTAGGAGCAAAAGCACTGATACCATTAACGTTTCATTAACGAAGGATTAGTAGTATTGACCCTTTCTTTCCAGACATAATTTGCTTGAAAGCGGTAATACAATCAACGCCATGACTAGAAAGAGTTGATTCTTTCTAATATATGTGTGTGTGTGTGTGTGTGAGAGAGAGAGAGAGAGAGAGATTATTTTTAAGGAACAAGACAGGAAAACTGACAAAGAAAATCATCACACTTTCTTGCAAGTCATTTTACACACAACAGAAGATGTACAAAGCATTTCTATCAAACAAATGGACAATTGGAACACTTCCATTCAATGAACAAAAACACACACATATTATTTGAGGATTGGACGATAAAATATCCCTCTTCCTGGAGTAGCAACTTTACACACAGCAAGGAACTTGTACAACTACTCTTTTACCGGTGACTCAAGAATCTCCCAGGAAAAAGGGATGAAAGATTGTTCTCCTTTTTTTTTTTTGGCCCCCCCCGGGGGGGGGGGGGGGGGATATGTAGGGATGGAAGATATTTGTAGAATAAAAGCAGCAAAGCAAACCTTCGGTAAAACAGTAACTGAAGAATAGTGTTCCTTGTCGCCAGCCACCATTTTGTGCTTGCAGTTAGGCCTGTACGGGCACGACACGAGAGAATACCACAAATGGCTTACGTCCTATCACCTTTGAGCTTGTTGGAGCCCCCCGTTTATGGTTTCTTCGTTCCAAGACAAGTGCACTGGAGGAAGTTGATACTCATCAGGTTTCAGGGCCAAAGCGAAATCGGGTAATGTTGGCGCTGTCTCCATGATTCTATGTTTTTAAAAAAAAAAATATGGTGTTAAGTACTTCTAGCAACTACTTAAAAAATGTATTTTAGCTATATATGCATTAGGAAATACATCAATAACCATAAGACCGAGTCCTCTTATTTAATAGAGCGACCAGCCCCAGAGGCTGCCACTTGTTAAAATTTAGCACCCATATCTTCACTGAAGAGTAACCAGTCAAAGCACAGCAGACAGAACTATGTTAAATTTTAATAAGATATTTCCAAAAGTGACTGGGAATCCCATCTATCTTTATTGGAACCAATATACAAGGACAAGTAAGAACTTCAGTAGCCAGAAGAAGAAAGGGAATTTGCAGTCAGATATCAAGCTTACTACACCAAATCAATACTTACTTCTCATGGGAGTACAGATCCCGGTTTATTCGCACCTTGCTTGAGGTATCTTTTGGAATCTTCTCGGAGAGATACTTCATGGTTCCCCAAAGAGGAGGATTTCTGCAAAAGAAATGGCAATTAAGAGATTTGTATAATGCAATATCATATGTTGTTCTACAGGAGATGTCAGGTATCACAGATTCACAAAGAAAATAAAAACAACCAACACTGGAGACAATAGTTACCCAAAAAAATAAAAATAAATAAATAAATAAAACATTGGAGCCAACAAGGTCCAACACCCCAAAAAAACAATCACCAATCATTTCAGACCAAGCACATGCAGCTGAATGCAAGAACATATGCAGATATAAGTTTCAAAATTCAAAAGCAAAGAAGAGGGGTGGGAGGAGTGTAAAAAAAAAAAAAGGCATAGCTTTTCTGAACTTCCAAATTTGGAAGAATTCAACCAAGAGCATTGCAAATTCTCATGACTTTCTTAATTGTTATAAAAGAAGGATTGTAATATTAAAGAAAAACCTAAGAAGCATGAATATGGACATGGTCACATATGTGATACAGGTCGGACACGGATATGGTGATTTAAAAAAAAAATTGGGGATATTGATACAGCGAGGATACAGCTAAAAAAATATAAATTTTGTATATTTTTATTAGTAATATATATGAGCATAACAACCACAACAAAACTAATTCTACAATTTAATACATGATTCAATATACAAAACCTAACAAAATATAAGATATAAGATTTTATAATTTACAAGTTTTAGTTACCCAAATTTAGGTTTTTTATAATTGTATATTTGAAGGGAAAATAATAAAATAAGAACATGCTATGTGTTGTGTCCAATAAGTATTTTAGAGTGCCCGATATGAGTTGGATATGGATATGGCACCCATTTGAAATATCTGTTCTTCATAGAGGAAAACCAAACAATACATTACAATAATATAGATTACTAAATGTTGCACTAAGTGCCGGAATAAATTCATAGATATTCAATTTTGGGCACCCAGTCAGCTTGAAAGAGAAAAAGGGGGGATCTTGTGAATATATTCTAGTTAATTCAGAAGGCAGAAGCAAGACCATTACTCTAGTTCCATGCCAAACAGCCCCATACCACGGAGTTTTTTCTGCTCTACCTTGATTCTGACCCCTCTTTCTAAAAATTCTGACCTTTCGAATGCTATTCACATAGCTGTCAGTTTATGTTCTGGCATCAAATTTCCAAAAGGTGTTTTTTTGTTTGCAGGAGATACGTTTAAAAACTTAAGCTTGCAGAAATGACAAAGGTGTTGAGACTAAGATGCAGGATCTCCATACTCCAGTACCATGTAAACAAATAACTTTTTTCAACAGTTTAAACTAATAGAAAGGGTGCAATTATGTCTTTTAGATCACTTAATTTCTCTCACAAGCAAAATCAGATGTCCTTGGATGCTCTTGGTCCAAGATATTTTTCTGTATCTCAGAAATGCAAAACGCATTTAAGGAACCAAGGAGTAAGGGTGATAGAAACAATGGATACTAAGTTTTCACTAGTTTTCAGTCAGATCAATAATACACAGAATGAATTCTAGGCAGTAGAGAGGAAAATTTCAGCAGGTTACCTTGATAGAGGAGGAACCATGTTGAATGCTTCAGATGCCTTTTTACTTTCTTTGAGATACTCATCAGCCGCTTGCAAAGCAGCTACAGCCATCCCATGTGATTTTTCTGTGTTTCCCTCATCAAGAATCAAACCATGATAATAATATGCTGCAGCCTGGGGACAAAAATAGAAAAACTATATGCGTCACAATGAACAAAAATATAATATGTACATAAAAATTTTGCTATTGCTGGAGATTCTAAATACTAAAATACAAAACAAACAGAAGGAACCATGCCAGGCCTGCTGCGAATGTGCTTCAACTCCAATGAATACTTTTGGGTTTTTTTTTTTTTTTTTCCCCCTTTCTTTTTGCTGTATTCCCTACGTTACTAGATGCCATTGCAATAACCAATGCATGTAACGAGAGCTTCCATTATGTGTGAAATCGTCACATCTGCCATATAACCACACATAAAAAGTTTTACATCGGGACATGATTTTCATATACAGTCAATTTTACCTTAAAATATAAAGTATTTCTCCTAAGCCCAAAAGTTAATTCAACAACTTTTTTGTCCCATTTGGAATCCTTATTTCTTGTTCAGATAGTGAAAAACCTCAAACAATTTTGTGGAACAAAGTTGAACTTAGAATCATCCTCATTGTGTTCTTCTTCCTCTCTAGATATTTCTTCTCTTCCTTGGTCATTCTTTTCTCTTGCTTCATCTCTTCTTGGTTTCATATCATTTAACCTCCACTCTTTTGCTCCCTCAAAAGCCTTCTATTGATCTAGTTAGCCTTTCACTTTCGTTCTTAGATCCCATTTGGAAAGCCAATCACTACATTTATCATCAAATGATTATTACACAAAATCAACCAATTTCATCTAATTTTGCCTGCCATAAGAAATAAAAATAAAATAAAAATAAATTTTTAATAGTTTAAGAAACAATAATAATTGTAATGAAAGAAAGGGAAATTAGTTTTTCCAGCTTGTCTAAAGCATTTGATCTCACTTGGTGGTACAAATTGCAAATGCACAGCATAACATAAATGCCAAAAACTAATTGGTGGAACATCTTGGTATAAGCTCATACCTAAATCCATTATCTCAAATGTATTTCCCAAACAGTTCTTATGACCATAGGAAAGATTCTGGTCTATTTGAATAACGCAGAAATAGGTACAACAGTTGGCAGCCCAGGTCTTAGATCCGATAGTGTTCATTAAACCCACAAAGTATGCAAGAATTAGGCCACATATAGTAGTGTATTTCATCTTAAAAATTTTTTTCAACATCAGGATTCAGGAAGAGAATAACTTTGTCAATTATGCCCATTATTTTCTTATCTTAATAGACGCCAGAAACAGCCTGTCAATGATGGTGCCTGATATCTATAGACTCAAATAAATGTCATCTAAAAATGATTGGAGTCTACATAGAACTTTGGCATACATAAATAAATGAACAAGACTGACACATGAGAGTGAATGATGACAACATTAAATTATAATGGAGACAGTGGAAGCCATCAAAAGATACCTTTGCTTCGACGTGTTTCCATTTAATAAAGAGGCGATGCTTTTCTCCCCAGCCATTTGATAGCGGAAGGTTCATTATGTTATCTTGAGCCTACAATGAAATAAGCAAAAACAACAATACAAGTTTAGGTGCACCTCCATATTTGTCAACCGACAACATGAACACATTAATGACTGATGGACAAGGCCCATGGTGGACAATCAATAATATGCACGTGTTTGTTATTGAAATATGCAGATAACTTTCCTAAGAGAAATTTTAAATGACAAAATTAGTGATGCCACAGAGAATAAGATCATCACCCCTTTCTCCCAGCCAATATTTGACCAACCAATAGAAGGTATTGATCACAGGCCCAGCTATTCAGCAGGCTGAATCACGAGCACAACATAATGTCATGAAATATTTTGAATTAAATTTTTTCCAATAAGTGTGTGACCCTAAATTTATGAAGAGATTTTCAAGTTCATCAAACCTGAAGCTGTTTCAATAGGCCATGATTTAACAACCCACTTTAGTTAAATCTACTAAGAGAACATGGTCTTTAAAAGGAAAAGGTTTTGGAGATTATTCAGGAAGGGTTAGATTATTAATTGCTGGTTCAGGAACAGTGTTTCAACACATAGGTCCTACTAAAGAAATAGAACACAACTAACTCCATTTGGAACTCAATATTTTACCATTAATCTCCAATTTTTTACACATTGCACGAATTACAAGGTTGCAGCTTTTACCAATTTATAATAACTTTTTGCACAATGCACTCAGTAAACAGGAGAATGGAAAAATCATGAAAACTGTACTGTGATTTACAAAGTAAGACTAGAAGTAACCAAGAGATAGTAAGCTAACTCGTTATCAATTCGGCAAATCCATATAGCGGGACCATTGGACAAATGGCTTGGTGGCAAAATCATGCATAACAGCCCCTAATGATCTCATGTCCATTCATTAACTTGTGGGACCATTGGACAAATGTCTTGGTGGCAAGAGTTAGAGAATCTATCGGGACTCCTCGACCAGCCTAGAGAGAGAAGCATTGCCAGACAAATCAACCAAAGCACAACCACTATACGAGAATAGCACCACTATTTGGTCAGATTGTCCGGCTATTAACAAGTTAGACCATGCAGAGGTGGCCACTTGTCCGTAGAGCCACCGTGCTTGGCGAGTGGGAATCAAACCCTCACCCTATAAATACGTCTTCATCTACCGCTCAAAGGTGGATAAACCCTTTAACAAGACCAAAGCTCCACTCCGGTACACTCTCTCGCTCCAAGCTACAATAGCTCACACCCCACTCACCTTTGTTGGTGTCCCACCATAGACGACCTTCACTGTTGTTCCTAAATGGCCAAAATATCCATCCTGCTGCTAGTCATCCGCACAAAGTAAAAAAGAAAGTTGGCAACCACAAACAAAGGTATTGATCATCACATTCATAAGGACTTCAAAATGTATGCATGTAGGCAAGAACACATAATGGTGATAAGTGATGAGTGATACCTGCTGCCAGTACTTTACCATCTCACATGCTAGTCTTCTCTTTACTGCAAGTGTGGCCTTAGCACTATCAATTGCCAATCCAAGTTGGACGTCATTAACCTAATCAGACATTGAGAAAATAGTTCAAAATGATAAAAACAGGGTAGCAACCATGTAAAATCTGCTTTCAAGATAAATTCAATAATGCCAGCACAGTAGTCATGACTCAACTTGAACCCACCAAATAAAAAACATACAAGGTAGAGAAGGAATTAACATGTCACAACAAATCACCAGCAGAAAGTCTATTGCATTTCAAAAAAAGTCTATTGCATATCAATCATCAAATAAGAAATTGATTCATCCCCAATAATGTTATTCACAGCCTCTTATTTGGTATGGCTCAAAACTGTAGATTTATGAAGATACAAGGGATATGTAACAAATTGCAGATACCGTAAGAAACTTTTCCATAAAAAACAACTGAGTTTCTAAACAGCAATTGCTAGTAGTAAAATGAGAAGTAGCTATTTAAAATTGCTGGAAACAAAAACAAAATACACTTATATATTCAACAGCTAATGTATCCAAAAATCTCAAGGACTTGAGTACTGCTTCCTCTTATGACAAACTCGAATCAAACTGTAGGCCAACTTACTAAAAATATTAAGTGTGATAGATCATGCAATATTCAATGTAATAAAATTTTGGATCAGACTTTCTTGGGAATCATTTGTTGGCCCATTTCATTATTTCAGCCACCATTTTTTTTTCCTCTTATGCTGCTTCATTCCTTTTTCCTTCATAATATTTGACCATTTAACAGTGCCAACCAATATGTTTTAAAAAGGCCACAAATATGGTGGCAGGAACAACTGTCAAAACCACTTGAACTCCAACTTTATCCACAACTGGAAGGTAAGAAACACAAAGATTTCTAGGAAAGTGTCTTTTCCATGTCATACATTTAGACTCGTTGGATACTAGCCCTATATGTGTCGGAACTTGTGTAAACATGTCCCATTATAGATAAATTTCTCGTAAGACACGACAACGATATGTTACCATCATTAGACACACATGAAAACACTACAATTTTGAAGAATAAAAACTTGGAATTAAATATTAAGATGAAAACAACATGAACTTCCATCTATTAATCCTTTCCCCTTTATTTTTAAAAATTTTAGAGATTTAGAACTCTTAAAATTGCAAATTAACTATAACTAGAATTTTCTAAAAACATATATAAACAAATAAAAGAAAAAAGTATTTATAATATAAAAATGCGTTAAAAAATTAGTTTTTAAAAAGGAAGCAGTCAAGCCCTAGTACATTTTTTGTTTTAACATTATGTTTACAGGGTTTTCTTGTTAGAAAAAATAGCTTTTATGTATCTATTTTTATGTATGTATATTAAAATATATATTTATTCTTGGCATGTCCCAACCTTGTCATGTCTAGATATTTTGAAATCAGCCTGTCAGCTTATCCTTGTCATGCTGCATACGTGTCCCATATATTCATATCCAAGCTTCTTATATCGAAAGCAAACTATTTTAGCCCAAAATTAAACATGATCCACACAAACCACACAAATCACGGGTGTCTAGATATCCTTGTCATGCCATATATGTGTCCCACATTCACATCCATGCTTCTTAGAACAAAAGCAAACTATTTTACCCCAAAATTAAACATGATACACACAAACTACACAAATCATGGGTGTCTGTTTTTTTTATCCTTCATTCCTTTAGGGAGTAGAAAATTGTGAAAGGATGAATATAAATCACTTACATTAAATTATGGTCTGCCACATTTCAGCCTTTGAAAAAAAAAAGAACATATATATGTACAACTAATTGTACAAAATCAATTGGAAGTTCAAGATTCCAGTCAATTCACATTGACGAGGTGAAGTACACACCCCCAGTTCAAATCAAGACTGCAAACTGTGAGTAGAATTCCAGAACTATCAAACTATTTGCCATGTTCATGAAGTAAATTGAACAATTCAGAATTGTACATCCGCTTTACGTCTCTCAACTAAATCTAATTTCATACCATTAAGGTTTAAGGAAATACAGTGAAGGCTTTGTAGACTTGGTTCAATTAGTTTGGGACTAAGGATTTGTTGAGTTGATTCAATATTACATTTCAATTTGTGACCAAACCTGCGTCTGATAAACTGGGGCATAGAGTGTCATGATTCTGAAAAAAATAAAATTCTCCACGACTTCCTGTTACAACTTGATGACTATTTAAAGAGGAAGCAAGATTATTTAGCAGATCAATTGAATGTAGCCAAATGTTTTGCAGGGTTGGAAAAATGGTGTAAACAGACAGTTTACATTTGTATCGAATTGAGTCCGTGAACTGCTCATCTGTTGTTACAGAACCTGAGCAACTTTACAGTTCAACTAAAACCAACAAAACGCTAAATACCTGCCCCAATGCTTGAAGGCAAAGCGCTCGTAGAACTCCTTCAGCTAGGTCAACTGGTAGTTCTCTCCTGAAATCAGCATGAGTAAATTAGATAATCTTGCAAAGTCAAAAATTATCAAGATCATACAGTAATTGGCAAGCTTCACTGCAGGTCTTTTCATATGTGTACCTGAGTTCAGCAGGCAACAATGGGAGAACTTGTCTGATAGCACAATCAAGGAACCCGGCTGCCTTCAAAAATATATCAATTGAAGCCCGCCTGTTCTCTGCGACGTCAATGAATAGAAAACAACACTCTTACAACAGAATAATCCATAACAAGAAAAGCCATATAAACATAATGTTAAAATTCAAAACTGTGATACGGCATGACTGCGATAGTTTGAGCTTCTTAGGCTGAAAAATAACTTTGAGCAACAATATTAATGCATATCTGATTTTGGTCAACATAGGTAGCTATTTTGTTAAATTATACACAACAAACTACGTGTTGTATCCATCAATATGTCACAACAATCTGCAAAATATGCATGTTATGCTTTGATTTTCAAACACACAATGAAAAGTGTCCTATTTTAACAAATAAAATGCAATATCTTTTTCATCATACACTGTCTCTATCTCATCGGTCAACTTGTCTGATATGTAGCACAAACTTGTGCACAAGAAACCCACCTTCTGATACTTTTAGTTGATAACCATCAGCAGATGTTCTTGGAAGAAGTAGCAAGTTAGCTTGTGACAATGATAGCATTGCCATCAAGTGCAAAACTGAAAAAACCTCATACCAAGCATTAGATATTGCTGTTTCCTGAAAGATCATTAATTCATAGTAAGCAAGTCTCTGCCTGAAATTAATACCATGCCAATACACAAAGGGGAAACAGAAAGTATTCTATTCTCACCTCAGCATCATCCTCCTGATTAATCCAAACAAACTGTACCTTGTGTTGCAATGGGCTTCCTGGGAAGTAGACACAAGTGACAATAAGGACTATTCCTCAACATAGAAAAGAAGTTCTAATGGGATTGAAACAGCTTGTGCTTTACCATCTTTAACTAGCCCTAGAAGAACTGGCAAATAATCTTCAAGCGCCTGCTGAAGATCTGCCAAGGTTGAACCTCCTGTGACATCAACTGATCCATTACTACGTGAAATTTAGAGACAATTTCAGAAATCATCAAGCTACCATTACTAACCATGTTGAGTAGCAGTTTTTCTCCTTGTTCTTGTAATTGTTGGAGCTTCTTGGCCAGCCATTACAACTATCCGGGTTCTAAGAGCAGAAAGGCGTTCAACTAAAGTTTTAGACAAGTGATCACCAAGTGATTGAGAGAAGTCCACAGGTTTAGGGATCCGTAAGCCAGGAACAAAAACAGAAACTTCCCCAATGTTTGCTGGTCGCCTTCTGTTTCCTCCACAGTCCTTAGGGGTCGATAAAAAGCATCCCATGTCCAAAGATTTGGCTGTATCTTCCAACCCAAATTATACAGTCAATGAATTGAATACAGGACACTGAACCAGCGAACAGAAAATTAAGGGAAATTATATAGAAGCAACCTCTCTAATATGAAGCAATATTGAAGACAGGAATACTACACGTACTTTATTCAATTATTTGGGGAAAAGAAGAAAAGAACTCTAAACTGGAAGCACAAAGGATGCATAAAACATTCGCAAGAAAACCAGAAAATTAGAAATAAAACAGCTCACAAAAAGGAATTAATAAATGATCAACCAAAAAAGTAGTGGCCTAATCACGGACGTGCCAGAGTAATTGTCACCAGACTCTCTCTCTCTCTCTCTCCCTCTCTCTCTCTCTCTCTCTCTCTCTCTCTGTGTCATGTAGTAAAGGAAGTCATACATGTCAAAATATAAACTTTCTCACCTTGGCTCTTCTATCAGAGGAAGATCATATGATGGCTTGGAACCTCTAGTAATTTCTGCATAACAAATTTACAACCAGAAGTGAGGCAGAAAGGTATATATAGAGAAATAAACAAAAGTAACAAAACTTCACAAGAATGGCATGACAAGTAGCAGGTGTTGTGTCATTTTTCTGACTTCTCTTAATTTCTGAATGCTTTCACTTTATGTTTCCAACTAGAAAAGGACTTCCCAAAGATAGGATGGTAGATACAAACAGGTGAAAAGCTTATAACTTTACTATGTGAATGAGAAAAGTATAAAAACTTGCTATACAAAGTATATATAGAGAGAGAGAGAGAGAGAGAGCTTTAAAATCATTCGAGATTGCGAATGAAGGATCGTGAAACTGCCATGAATTACAAAACAGGAACGCCTATGGTTTCTGCAAAATTAAATTGAGTCTATCACAATCCAAGATCCACTGGTAAAACCAAACACAAATTCACAAAACTCAAGGTACGCGGCAGCTGGAGCGCCAAATAGGAGAAACTAAACGAAACCCAAATTCTCCAAAGAAACAGAGTTCTGCGAATTCTACAGAAACCCGTATAAATTCAGCAAAATTCAAGGCGTGAGAACATCTGAAAATGTTTGGATAAGAAAATAAGTGAGGCAACCATGTGTACCTTGTCGTCTCTTCCCATAAGGAGCTACTTGCTGGGGCTGCCACTGTGATCGGAAGCATTTGAAAAACAGTCAACAACAACAGTGCTCAACAGTCGAATTGAATTCAATTCAATTCAAATCAAATAAGATTAAATCGAAACCCTACTACAGAAAAATGCAACAGCCAACAATTAGTTCCTCACCGAGTCGGAATTCAACAATCGCTCACCACCACAACGACAAAGACAAGATACACATATATATATAGAGAGAGAGAAAGAGAGAGAGAGGGGGAGGGAGCCTGAGGATCGATCAAAAGACAATTACAACTTTCAAATCTGAAATTGGGCTTTCTTGATTTGATTATTATTTTTTGTTAAAGAAGACAGAGAGAAGCGTGAGGGAGGGGAAGAGAGTCTTACAAAGTTCAAACGTAGAGTGGAATTGTTGATAAGTTAGTAGAAAGAAAGGGAACCGTACCGAGAGACAGAGAGAGAAGATTTTCATTTTACATTTGTTTTGTTTTTTTTTTTAGGCGACGTTTAGTTTTTTAATTTTTTACAAATATTTACTATTTTTTATAAAATTTTGTTAATTTGTCCCATTGCCGTCCTTGTTTTGAAATTTTAAATTTTATTAAATTCTATAAATTTTTATAAATTTATACCAATTAATTTTTGACACTATTTTATCAATTAATTTCCTCTTAATTTTTTTGTCAGCAATTATTCAAGTGAATAGGTAATATTATTTTTAAATTGGATTAAAATTTTTGAATTGTAATAATTAAATATTAAAACGTTAAAATTTAAATTTTTTTTAATTTTTTATATTAACTCATTCTAGAAGAAAAAAAAAATTAAAAGGACATTATATAACCAATTGCGTTTAAATGGCGCCGAGGTAAGCTTTCGACTAATCAATCGTCATTCAGGGATGAAATTTTATTGTAACTCCTGCACTTTGGAAAATCTCTCTCTCTCCCCCCCCCCCTCCCGACTTCAGCATGCCAAAAAATTAAAAAATATATATATAGAACCAGTTTTTAATCATGTGAATGCCGAATTTGAGAGATCCGTTACACAATCTTAGGGTGTTTGAATGGTAAAAAAATTAAAAAAATATATAAAAAATTAACGTAAAAATGATATGTGATAAAATTTAATTAGAAAAAATTGATAATTTTTTATATTTTTGATGAAGTTTGATAAATCAAACATCCCCTAATTGGTTACGGTGGATAATACTTGAGATTATATGAGGTTAAGGGTTAATTTGGAAAGAGAAAAAAATATTTTTTTCATAGTTAGTTATTAGGAAATTAATTTTTCTTTTGTCTATGAATAGAAAAAATAATTAGCGATTAGTTACTAATTTTTTTATTAATTTTAATATATTTGTCATTTATAACTTAAAACAACCTATAAATATAAAAAGACTAGTAATAACCCGTGACTATAGTATTTTGAACAAAATTAGAATTAAATTTTTATGTAGTTGAAACTCTGGACAAAAAATTTAAATTAAAAAAATTATGATTATTTATGAGTTTTAATTTTTTTCTAAAATTTTAGCTCTTAGTAATTACTACATGTGATTTAATCTCTCTCTCCAATTAATTTTTGATAATCACCATAAAAGAATATATAATTATGGTGTTTTAACTTAGAAGGTTAACTTCTTAAAAATTATAATTAGACGAAATTTAAGTTAACAGTTTTGATTTGTATATGATATCTACTCTTGAAATATGATAAAATTTAAAATGTCTAATTCGTTTTGTGATATAGATGGTAGCAGTGTTCACTGAAATAAAAATTGAGCAAGAAATTAAAAATATAAAAATAATTTTCATTCGTTGAATGAAATAAAAAATAATTTTTAACCGTTAGATCTAAATTTGTGAGACTAACATTTTTAAAAACCGTCGTGTTTTATTATACTTTTGTCATTTCAAAAAAACAATAAAAAAAAAAAGATTGATTAGTCAAAAGTTGGCTTTTAACTAGTGGTACCAAATGGAACATAAATATAATATACGATTAATTTTTATGCGAAAGTATTTTATTGGTATTTAATTTGTAAAATATAAAGTAGGATAAGAGTTATAATTTGACAAAAAATAATTTTGAAGATATATAAAAAGCTAATTCATTAAAATATAATTTTGGAGTTATATAAAAGTGTATAAAATAAAATAAAATTGTAAAAGTAAATGTCTCGTAATTTGTGCAGTAAGTGAATAATTTAAATTTTACTATTTCGTAATTCGTATTTGTAGACATCTGTAAGATTTTATTTTATTTTGTTTGCTACCAAACGGAGCCTATATATCTTCCATTTGGAAGAGATACAATAACAATCCCAAGAAATTAAAACTAAGAAACAAACACGACTTTTGTGGATCTGAGAGATAAATCCAATTCTACCCCTTAAACAAATAGACCCATGCAGTAAACAACAGGCCACTAATAAATAAGTGAAATAATAATGTTACATAATTACTCATAAAAAGTCTTTTTTTATTAATTCTTTTTCCTTCTTAATTGTAATTTCTTAATTCAAATTTATTGCTCGCCTATTTAAAATCCTATTTCCTTACAGTGTTATCACGATTTCTCTCCCCACCATAATTACAATTTCTTGATTTAAATCTGTCTCCCTTGTTTAGAATCACTTTTTTTATCTTCTATTTTTAGTTTTGTATTTTTAAATAAAATTTATGTTGAGAATCCTTCTCCTTTCACACTTACTTTTTTTTTTTTTTCTTTTTCATATGTTTTTAACTAAAAGTTTAACTATTGTTTGAAAGAGGGGAGGGGAGGGGAGGGGTAAAGCAACTAGAAAATAAGAGAGAAGAGAAGGGAAGGGAAAGAAAGAGAATGGATGTTAAATATTTTTTTTTTCTTATTTAAGGGTAAATGAGAAAATAAATGAAAATAGGGTAAAAATGTACTAAAAATATTATTATATTTTTTAAAATATATTTATTTATGATAAATATTTATGAAAATAATAAAACAATATACAAGACAAAATTAAAAAAAAAATACACTTTATAAAAACTTTTAGCATCTATTCCCCCCACATTTGGGTAAAATAAAATTAGTTAATAGAAATGAACAAAAGTAAATAAGTCTCATTTATTGACTTACTTTCACTTCCATTACGTCCTCCTAAATGATATAAATCATTTCAACTCCTCTTTTATATATATATATATATATATATATACTCCCATTCTCCTCCTCCCAAACAAGGGCTTATGTTATTGTTGTAAACACATTGTTTAAGTTTTTTTTTTTTATTTAATCTCCTCCTAAATTAATTTTCTATTTTAATTCTGTTTTAGTATACATTTTAAGAGTAATTACACTATACCTACTTGGATTATGAAACAAAAATACATGAAGTCTTTCTCTTCAGAGTTTAATTCATAAACTTCTCATTTGGATTAAAGTATTGACAAAATCGGTTAAAATTAAATAAATTTATATCTCATTTGTCATAATACCTCATATCTGAACATTATTATTGAAGCAAAAAATAGAGACAAATTTTTTTACATAATTTGTATTAAATCTCTTTAAAAAATTAAGTAATTTTTTTACCTTAAAATAAAATTTGGTTAAAATGTACTTTTATCAATCTATTTCTATAAAAATTAATTTTTTTTGTCCAACTAATTAATGTCGATCCGTAAGACATAAATTCAATTAAATGTAATATTTTTTTTAATCAATTCATACCTTAATTTAAATCGTGAATGAATTACATATTAACTTCGAAATTAGAGGAGTTATTCATTTTTACACTAAACTTTAATTTTAAATAAAATAAAGTGTAACTATTCTTGATTTTAATTATTATTTCCTCCCTTATTTATTCCGTTGGCGACCTTTTTGAAATAACAAAGGTGGTATATTTGACAAGCACATGGAATATATCAAAGATCCTTAAAAGTAGTCATTACAGTACCGTGATTTTAAAAGCCTCTCTTGATTTCATTTTTGATATTTTTAGCATGAAGTCATACTAAACGACAACTTTAAAACTTAATCCAGTTTTTAAAATTTTTTAATGTGCTGAATTCGTTGTTGTGAATGGCGACTTCAAGGAATGACGAGTTAGGGAATGGAATTTTTTTCATGCGCATGCAATAGGAATAAAGCTTCAATCCTTAATGCATTGAGCAAAACCACCTTCCTTCAACCAAGGAATTATTTCAATTTTTTTCCCTCGATAATAAGAGCAAGAAGGAATTATTTCAATTTTTTTCCCTCAATAATAAGAGCAAGAAGGAACGATTAGTGTAACAACCCCTCTTGAACATAATCATAAAAGTTTCCACTCACTACAAAATTTCAATTTCAATCATAATTACTGACGAATAAAAGTCGAGCTGGCACCACAATTAGTTAATATCAATTTAGAGCCATCTTTTAAATACCTAATTTGATTGGGGATCAATATTAAGCATATTGTTAATTAAAAGTAAGACAAACTCGAAACAATCTTTTAGAATCTAGTATTACCAAGACCATTACTTAAGCAAAAGTTTCAAAACCTTGAGTACTCTAGAATTTCTAAAGTTGATCCAATTTGACATATAAAATGGATTTTTAAGAATTTTAACAATTAAACGAACTCTTTTTTTTTTTTTTGTGCTCTATTAATATGCACCTTTGAAATCTCAAATCAATGAACACCTAATAAAATATAAAAAAGCACTTAGTGCCAAGACTAACACAGCTTTGCTTGTATTAAACGGAAAAAACGAACGAACAAATAAATAAATAAAACTCCCACAACCTTTTTGCCCAATTTCCGGGAAAAAAAAGAATTGAAAAAAAACCAAAACAAAATGGATTAGGAACATCTCAGTTTTCCAAGTTTGACATGGTGCAAATAAATTATTGAGCTTTCAATTAAGAGATTGAGGGGGTTTGAAGTTAGTTAACTTTACAATCTGAAGTTAAATCTCACCCATTCAATCAATATGAGTTTGATCTGACAATTCAATTTCAAAATACAATTTTTATCTTTAAAAAAGATAAATCAGTCAATTAAAAAAATATTAAATGATAAATTAAAATGAAGAAAATGAAAGTTTTAAACAATGAAATAAAAAAGAGAAAGGAGAAAAACTAAACATAAATAAAGATAATAACTAAATATAAATAAAGATATAGTAAAATATTTAATTATTTTTATTTTTAAAGATATATTTAAATTTATATAAATTAATTTAAAATTTTAATTATTTGTTTACCTTAAGTTGTTATGTCTTTATTTATTTTGAACTGTTATCTTTATTTTTATTTAGTTGTTCGGCTGTAAATCTTAGTCTAACAAAAATTTATTATATCTTTATTTATCTTTAATATAAATTTATATATTTTTTAAAAAGTAAAAATAATTAAAATTTATAATTTTTTATTTATCTTTAGTCGTTATTTTTATTTGTCTTTACTTGCTATATCTTTATTTATTTGGGTTTGTAACAAGATTTAATAAATTTTGAAAACTCCTGTTACAAATCCAAAATAAATAAAGATATAGTAAGTAAAGACAAATAAAGATAATAACTAAAGATAAATAATAAATTCTAATTATATTTATTTTTTAAAAATATTTAAATTTATATTAAAGATAAATAATGATATAGTAAATTTTTTTTAAGACTAAGATTAACAACTAAATAAAAATAAAGATAACAATTAAAAATAAATAAAGATTATAACAACTTAAGATAAATAAATAATTAAAATTTTTAATTAATATATATAAATTTAAATATATCTTTAAAAATAAAAAAAATTAAAAATTCACTATATCTTTATTTATCTTTAATATAATTTTAATTTTTTAAAAATAAAAATAATTAAAATTTACTACATCTTTATTTATATTTAGTTATTATCTTTATTTATGTTTAGTTTTTTTATTTCCCCTTTTCTCTTTTGTTATTAAAAATTTTCTCTTTTTCCTTTCAATTTCATCATTTAATATTTTCTTAATTGAATAGTTTATTATATCTTTATTTATATTTAGTTATTATCTTTATTTATGTTTAGTTTTTCTCTTTCCTCTTTTCTCTGTCATCGTTTAAAACTTTCTCTTTCTTACTTTCAATTCATCATTTAATGTTTTTTCAATTGATTGATTTACCTTTTTCTAAAGTTGAAAATTATATTTTGAAATTAAGAGTCAGATTAAATTCATGTTGATTAAATGATTAAGATTTAATTTCAAGTTCCTAAAGTTTAAAAGCAACTTCAGACGACTTCAAGGGGCTGCAGTGAAAAAATCCACTACAGTAGTTGCAGTGAAGAAATGAAAGGCTGAAATTTATTTTTACTTTAATGACATGTGACTTTTTACATTTTGCATTAATTGTGCTCCAATCGAATTTTTTTAACTTTTATTTTTATTTAAAAAATAATTTTAATTAAATTAAATTAGAACCATTCGATTACAAATAATTAAATCTCAACATTTTATTTTCCACTACAGCGTCTGTAGTAAATTTTTCCACTACAATCTCTGGAACCCACTTCAGATCCTCTCAATCTTCAATTGAGGCTTATTTGTATTAATTTAATCAAATTCAATTAAAATCACCCAACTTTCATAATTGGGCAATTAATGAATCTAATTATTTAATATAATGATTATTAATTAGATAATGACTTGAATGTGATGAAAGTAATACGAGTCATATTTATCTCTAATATTAAAATTATGAAGGGGATTTATGATTAACAATTAAGATTGTATCTCAACCCTTTATTTTTGTACTAGAGTTCGTTTAGTGAATTTGTGCAATGCAACCCCCTAAACCCAAGTCATTTATATTAATACTGGTGTTAATTAATGAACTAATTAATTTAACCTATTTTACATTTAATAAAAGGCAAGGACAGATTTCTTATGTGAATTAAGTTGGGCATGAAATGAAAAAATTTACATTTATTACTCTTAGCTCTATAATATTTAGGGAAATATGGTCAAGACAAAATAATGAAATTAAAAAAATTAATTTGCAAAATCTCGTGACAGTTTGAAAATATCACGGTATAAACTCAGAAGTAATAGTACAAAGATAATACCACTACTGATTTAGAACGTCATAACATTTTGGGCTATTTTATTGTATTGATAATCATATGATAAAATCACCAATCTTAGTTTGATCATTTTAGTAATTCAATTGTGTTATGTTTGGATTAAGAATTTATTAAAAAAAAAAAAGAAAGAAAAAGCTAGGGATTTAAAATGCCTTCTTATTTGGATTGTGATGGGAAATGACAAAGATATCAAATTAAAGAAATTAAAATTAATTAAATTAAAAAATAATATATTAATAAATACCTTTTATTTTATTATATTTTTTAAATTCATTTAGATAAAAATATATATTCGAGATTATATATATATATATATATTACCTCTTTTCCTTATCTTTTATTTTTCCTCACCAAATTCTCACTCCAAACACCCTCATAATTCTCAGATTCTAAAACATTAAACTAATAAATTGAAAAAACAAAATTACTTATCAAAATAGGTATAGCTTCACTTACCATGCTCATAATTAAATACATCTAATTGTGCATCTAATTTAAGTATATATATAATTGCATGTTAGCCATGCTTAATTAAGAAGGTCATATAATCTGAAACACCAACCTCAGTTTTTTCTTAATTATATTTATGAATGATATATTATAACACAAAAAACAATGGATTCGGTGCTCAAACCAGACATACGAATTAAATGAAGTTTAATTGGCTTTGGATTTGTAGAAAATGGCAGTAGGATCTAAGATAAAAGAGGGCTTCATCCGTCCATGTGTGGGTGCTGAAGATGCCGTACGCGAGCAATTCATCTTAATTTTATCGGAAGCTTCATTTGCTTTCCAAAATAATCCTAGAGTTATCTGGAATGCTACCCTACATTTGATCTCTCTCAGATACCTTTGACAGTACATGTAGCTCCTTTAAATTTCAGCTCTCGGAAAGTATTTATATATATGTGAGTGTAATTAAACCTAAACATATCTATACTACGACCATATGTTATAATATGAAATTTTAGGTGCTAATATCTAGATGTAATCTTAAACGCACAATTAAGCAATTAATCACAATCAACAATCTCAAGTGTGTAAAAATAACTTGAGACAATGTACAAGAATTAATTAGAAAAATCCTTTAAATGGAAGAGAAAAATTTTAGATCATATTTGGTACATGAGAATAAAATGGAATCAATTCTCACTTTAATTTATTCTCATATATGGTATCAAAAAATTAAGATAGTGTCACGCCCAACTTAATTGTTCGGGACGGACGGTATGGAAATATGAAAACTAATCAAAATAAATAAAATATATCCCAAAGTCAAATCATAACATAATAATAATAATAATAATAATAATAATAATCACAATATCTAACATCGTCTTTCATTCTCATATAAAATAATAGAAACAACCTCACAACAATAAAAGCTAACGTTATACCCTAGTGACACCTATCCAAGACCTATCCAACCAAAACAATATAATAATAATACAATCTCACATGTAATAAGTGTGGGACCCACACCTCGAGTCGCATAAATAGATATACAAAAATTCAACGATAAAATAAAATCACGTATTAGGTCAATCCATTAGTCTCAATTCAGCTCCAAGTAACTACTCTTTATCCTTGCTGGATCATTTATAATATGGATGGGATTAGTAAACTTACCCAGTAGATAGGATTATGCAAGTGTGCACACATGAACAATAATCAACGTATCATAATACTCACAATAATCTTCACAAAAATATAGTATAATCAGGCACATGTAATATAATGCAATGGCCAATGCATTCATTAATCTCCATCTACCCCCAACCTTACTCTAAGACAAGTGATGCTTAGTAAAACACGTGAGATCACCAACTGCACTATTTACACTTACAGCGAATGTATATCTCAATATATATCATAAGTGGAAAACTGAGTTACACCGCCACTAGTGTAAGACTCAGGAGAATTGAATTACATCCCTCAGTCCTTTTGCTAGGGAACCGAGTTATACCCATAGTTAGGCATCTGCTTAGCTAAAGCAATCCGATTGTAAACCAAACCAAACCAAACTAAACTAAGCCTTTTCCCACTAGGTAGGGTCGATCATATAGATTTAACAACGCCAATCAAATCTGTTTAGGGACATGTCCTCCGTTAAATCCGGGTAGGCACGGTCAATAGTTTGTTTCTAACTTCTCTGGGATCTTCCTCTTCCTCTCCTGCTCCTAGCAATCTTCATCCTTTCACACCTTCTAACAGGTGCCTCCGTTGGACGCCTCTGAAACAATCCGATTATAGTCGGGAGAAAATCTCATAATATATCATCTTAATATTAACGTCCCAACTCCAAATCATTAAGCTCTAATCATATATATTAACTAGAGATCATTCGATATTTTCAAAATCTCATTTTATCATTTTTCTTAAAATCAAAGATCCCGTCTATATATAACCCGTGCCTCGGCATGTTACGATATAAATATAACACTCTCGGTCAGATCTAATATTACAATATCTAACTGGATGATGTGACCCCAGCCCCATATACATGATATGCTCAATCATGTAAATAAATACCATTTTAACATAAACATGCATTCTCATTTGGCTTAATGATGATTTGGGGTTCATTTTAATTTTTAAAAATCAATAATAATTTAGTTTAGGCACAAAACATGTATTTAAAAATCAATTATAACATTTTCTGAAATTCTGCCATACTGATATTCAAACACTCTAAGCTGCGGTTTAGATACTCCTAGTCTAGACACCTTGTCCAACCGATCCGAACACCCTTCTAGCAGATTCGGACACTAGAGGCCAATGCTACGATTTGGGTTCATTTTCAATGAAACCCAACCCTAAAACATTCCCAAATCACCCATTCAAGTCTCAATCTCAACAATACCTCATATATAAATATTTAAACACTTAAATTACATATTTTTACAACATTTAATTAAAGAATAAATCAAATATACGCAAGATCGTCACACATATATGCATATATATAACACATTCATATTTACACAAATCTCATGATATTCAACCAAATTAAGCACATATATACATCAAAATCATCCTAACAATATCTAAAATATAAATATAAGTCCCACATACCTTGAATTCGAATAAAAGTGAAGAAAACTGATTGAGCTTCCTAACCTTTAAAAGCCGATTTCTCCCACCTCGGGCCAAATCACCAAATATGGTCACTGTTACAATGTTCGCAGCGTTGGATACTATCCTAATCTGCCGGTCTCTTGCTCTGGACCACGGTTTCTCTTTCTCATCTTTTTCTTTTCTCTTTTTTCTCTCTTGGGATTTTCAAAAGGCTAAAAAGTATTTATTGACATGTTTTTTAAAAACTAGAAAAATTTTAACCTAATTTAAACTCAAATTATAAAATTATAATTTTACCCCTAAGCAATTTTTTGGCCAAATTTGCATTTTAGACGGCCCAAAAGGTTAAAAAATCATTTGACATATTTCTTAATGATTAAACAAAATTTAGCTTGACCTGAATTAAGATTATAAAATAACTATTTTGTCCTTGGCCCTATTTTTTGTCCAAATTTATATTCTAAGCTTCCCAAAAAACTAAAAAATATTTATTAACATATTTTTAATAATTAAGAAAATTTTGGCTCGATTCAAATTCGAATTATAAAATGATTGTTTTACCTCTCAACCTATTTTTTATTCATATTTGAGTTCTAAAAATAAAATTTATTTTTATAATTTTCTAAAAAATTAATGTAATTTTTATTACATTTCATTTTATTTCATCATATTTAAAATATGTAATCAAATTGTGAAATTTTAAATATTCATTCCATTCTCATAATTTTTATATTAGCAACCAAACAAAGGAATGGAATAAGCATTTTATTCCATTCCCACCTACATTCCATTCTTATCTCTCATTCCATTTCATTTCCACTAACCAAATATAGCCTTATCCCTAAAATAGATAATCTTATTCACTTTATAATTGTGGTTACTAAAACTTTTTTGTGATAGTTAACCAATCGAGTCCATAATTCTATCATAGGACAATTCTATCGTAGGTACCAGGGGCAGATGCACATGAGAGAAAGAGGGTAAATTGACCTTAATGGAAGCAGAATTTCTGTATAAAATAGTGTAATTTTTTGGGTATTTTTGTATTTTTCTTCGATAAAGTATATCTCTCAAAATAAATTATCCCTATACATCAAACAATTTATAAATTCTACCTTTATTTTTATGTCAAGTACACTGTCTTTACTTGTCAACTTGACCCCAATGTAACAAAATTCTAGATTCACCACTGGTAGGTATACTTTACTAACCTCCACAACACCAACTTCTGGCTTTGAATTAAAAACTGAAGCACCTAATTAATATGAAATTATCTACATTTGTTAAGATTAGATAGCCAGTGAGATCCAAAATGCCTATGCAATGAATATGTTTTCCTAGTGAATCCCTGCAAGAATCAAGCCTCGGTTTTTCCCAATGGGTAAATTACACCTAAACTTCCTCAACATCTAGACAATTACACTTAGTACTCTTCAACATTTGAAATTGACAAATGCTTCTTATTTTGAAATGTTACTAACCCCAAACTTCCCTCCGTTAGTTTTGTAGTTTGCTCTGTTAAAATTTCAGTGTAAAGACAACTATGCCCCTAGACCCATTGTCAACTCACAGTTCAATTACATACTCCCTCTACTCTCTCTCTCTCCTCACATTTTTATTGCATTAAAGTTATAATAATGTATTTTATTAAAATTAAAATAACAAAATAAGTAGAAAAGATTTAAAAATCATCACAAACCTCCTTTTTCATTCCTATTGTAATTTCTAGATTTGTTTTAGTAATATTAAAATTAATAGTAATTATAAATTAGAACATTTATTTTTTTTTTAAATTAAGACTACTATTTAAATAATAATAATTATTAAAATGGTTTGTTTTATCAAAATATTTTATTAAATTATATTAATTTTATTAAATCTAATAATAATTTATTATTAAATTTTGTTATCTATAAATATATATTGAAATTAATTATTATTAAAAATAAATATTTTATAACATTAAATTAATTAATTCAAATATATTTTATTAAATTAATTAATCAAATAAATTTTAAATATATTTTATTAAATTAAACAATGATTTGCCTGCTGTGTAATAATTTATTTTATTAAATCAATGAGATTTAGAGGCTTGAAGGCCACACCAAAGTCTTACCAAGATCCCAACCATCAGTGTCACTAGAATTCGGTAGTGCTTGCCCCTTGCAGCGGTGACAAGGTCGTCCAAATTTGGCAGCAGAGTTCACTTACTGGCTGTTTCAGTCTTGTTTCCCCAACATTTGCATTTGATCTAATCCTTTCACCCACATCTCATACTTCTACACCTCTCTCTCTCTCTCGTTTGTGAAACCCAGATGCACACGAGCAATCAAATATTAGTGTTGAACACCACTTACATATGGACCTAGAAAGTTTCACCCACAACACCAAATACCCCCACAAGACTCTTTCTAAACTGTAATTCTCTCTCTGTTTCTATAGAAATATCAAGCAGCCCTATGGACTCAAACCCCATAGAATTAGTGGAATCCTCAAACGCATAATTCACAAGCATGATCATTACCTTCCCAAACTGCCTCAGCTACTGTGAGAACCAGAAATGACGAGACTAGAACACCTTGGGGCAGTATTTGCGCAACCACTGGTCGTCTTTTTCTCTATCTCTCTCTCTTTCTCTCTTGGTGCAGCGGGGCCCACATCCTTGAATTCCTCTGTTACCTTAACCAATTCAACCAATTCGGGAGGACCAAAGTCCATACCCACCTCTGCCCCCTTCTTTGGCCATCCGAACCCACTCGCACCTTGTCCCTGTCAGTACCTCCACTGGCTCGAGCTACAAACTAGAGTCCTCAAGAACAACTGCTTCAATTTCAAGCCGAACTCTCTTGTCCAGCCTTCGCGAGACGTTGCTGGAAAACTCTGAGATAAGGTGCTGCGAGTTCTACACAGAGCAATGTGAATGATAGGGGTTGGTAAAATCTCTGATTCTTTGTGCAACTTTCCCTTTTTTTAGTGCCAAAAGGTGCCTCTTTTCAGGCACGCTGCACACACACACACACATATATATGTGTAGAGAAAGAGATCAACTCATAGTCTAAGCTCTCGACGAGGCAGACGTTGGAGAAGATGAACTTGTTCCCAGCACGCTACACATCAAGATGATAGGGGTAGCACACCACAATGGTCAGTTCTTCAGCGGCAACCCTCATCTCTGTATATATGTGTGTGTGTGTGTGTGTGTAGATTGGTTCAGTAAAGAAAATAAAAGAGAAGGGACATTTTATTTGTAATTAATTAATTAAACTAAAGGTAAAATTGTCCTCACATCAAATATTTTAATGGAGTTAAGCTTCAAACTAACGAAAGAGGATTGGAAATTAGTAACATTTCAAAATAAGAGAGTATTTATCAATTTCAAATATTGAGAGGTATTAGGTGTAATTACTTAAATATTGAGAGGATCTAGATGTAATTTATCATTTTTCAACAGGTCCTTATGATGTATTTGATCAATACTACATCAAAACTAGACTGAAAACATGTGATACCAAAACTAGCCCTCGCTCGTTGGAGACGAGCCTGCCAGTTGGCAGCCATCCAGGTTCATTTTTCATTGCTTTATTCCGTTCCATTCTATTGTGTCCTACTTTGAAATTAACACTAGTTAAAACTAAAAAAAAAAAAAGAAAATTAAATAAATATATTCTGTGTAGGATCTTCAATTACCTTGATTTTATTTTATTAATGCATGATTTCATGAATACATATTTAAGTATCTTTTCGAAAATTTCAAATTACATAGTATATGTGTATTTGGAGTATTAAATTTGACTAAAAATTTTTAACTGTGCTCTCAATTTTTGCTAATTTTTTTCACACCAAAAATCTCTAATTATTTTTAACTTTAATTTTTTCTGCTTTTACCAACTTTTACTAATTTTCACACTTCTCGAAAAACACCCCCAATAACTAATACTTCAAAATTTATTTATTATTTAATTAAATTTTGATACGGCAAACATGCACGATATATATCGGGTGAGGGGGGGTGAAGGAGTCCGTGAAATTTGACTGGAGAGGTGAACTTGGCCAATAAGAGATACAACTTACCCCACTTAATTTCAATTCGGTGAGATGCTTGGCCAATTGAAGATTCAAGTAGCCGAAATTCAACCCGCAAAGGAGAGTTTGGCCAATAAGGGGTGCAATCACTCGAGCTCTGTGGCCTAGGTTCACGCAAATCTCTCTGGATTTGGAGAAATTGCCGTAACATTAATTGTGTAACTTCCAACCAAAATTATTAATTTAAAATTTAATAGTTAGAATATATATTTATTTATTTTTAAATAAAATAATATCAACGCATGTCATGCCACGAAACTGACATAATCATTTCAACCGGCCCGTTTCGATTTCTTCAACTATCCGCATGGTGGGGTGGGGTGTAGGCCCAGAAAGCCGTCCGAATTCCAGTAGGGTTCCACGTGGGTGGGTGTGTAACTGTTTGCATGACCAAAGTAGGGGGGCTGACGACGTACCGATTTTCATATTTCTTTCTAAAAATGTACGAAAGAGAAAAAGAAAGAGAGATCCAAAACGTGCCTCTCATTGGATGCGACCGACCGAAGTTTTGCCGCCCTCCTATCTTATCAACAATCAATGGAATATATATATATATATATATATATTCAAAAGTTGAATTACAACTTTAAAATTTTATCTCCGTTCTCCCTTAAAATAATGGATAACTCGGGGTTTTTGATTTTTTTTTTTTTTTGTTTGCAAGGGACAAAATTTAACAAATTTTCAAGAACTATACATTCATTAATACTAATAAAATTACAAAAAATTTATATTGGGGATAATAGATAAAATTATATACTGAGGCCATTTGAATCACCAAAACAATCACAAAAAATTAAATTTTACCGATTTTCTCCATCAAATACATTTTTAATTTTTACCAACTTTTTCAAGTTTTTATTAATTTTCTTTAACTTCCACCAATTTTTACTAATTTTTTTTAATCTTCTTCAAATTTTGTCAACTTTTTTAATTTTTATAAATTTTTACTAGATACCAAACTATCCAATAAAGTGCCATCGTGTCATTTTTTTTTTATGCAAAGTTATAATCCAAATCTTAGATGAACCATCTCATATCTCTATGTGTATATATAGGATATACTACATCTTGAAGTTGAAAAATATGGACCGCCTTAGGCGACAATTATATTTATAAATCTATTAATTCTAACATTTTAAACTCCTGGAAACACTTAACTTAAATATTATCCCCACCTCATGAGAACATTATTATGTTGCCTTAGTATTTATATTTTCACGCTATTTATTATGCTACCGTAAAATATATAATCTCTATAATTTAATTTGTTAATAAGTATAATTACATTACAATTTTATTTCATCTCTGTTTGGTTGTAGACTTAAAATTTTTTTAATAAGTAAATATAAATAACATTTTAATTTCACCCATTTCTTATGCATAGTTTTGAATTTAAGCTTATTGCCCTTCCTTCCCTCCTCTCTAATATAGTCTGAATCAAAATTTTACTCTCTCACATATTAAAAATATATTGGAATTAAGATTTCAAGTCCCCACGTATTTAAAATATTTAATTTTCATAAAAATATATTATTTTTATTATTTGGTGGGTGTTATTGTCATTGCAAGACACGTGGTGGGCAATTGATAATTGGCTTTAGAAAGAAGCACGTGATGTGTGCCGTTAGCCTAGGGGCTGCCTGACGCCACCACTTACCTTTGCCGCTTTCTTTCCTATCAAATCTCAAACGTGACAATGACACCCAATAGGAATCATTTTGAATCTATTTTAATACTCCAATTTATAAGAAAGGTAAAAATATAAGCTGACGTTTGGTTTATTTTTTTATTTTTTATTTTATATTTTAAAAATTTTTAAATAAAAAAATAAAAAATATTTTATTTCTATTATTCTAATATTTTTTTATTTTGAGTTAAAAATCTCAAAATAATTTTTTTTATTTTTTATTTTATGTGTAAATTCATTTTTTGTTTTTTAAAATAAAATTTAAGAACATAAGTAACAAAATACGCTTTAAACTGTTATTCTTGTTTTCAAAAGCGTAAAATAAAAAATAAGTTCAAAATAAAAAATATAAAAATAAACTAAATGAGCCCTAAATGAATAGGAAATAACGTGATTGAATGCTCTCTTCTATCACGGTGAATATTTTTTTCCTTGTTTAATAACAGTGCGTGGTTTACTAAAATACACAAAAATTAATTACATTTTTTTTATTTTCTTCAATCAAATTAAACGCTATCATGCTGTTTGATTTGAGAATACATATATATATATATATATATACACACACACGTAAACTGTTATATGTTTTAATTTAGTTTTTGTATAAAAAGTTATTTAAAAAATTATTATCTCACTTGAATGTATTTTTCCCTTCTCTTCTCCGGAAGCAAAAAGGCTACCCCTCCCTAGGGTGCACAAAGTACCCGAACAACCCGAAAACCAAACCAATTCGATCAATTTGGTTCGGGTTAATTTGGGTTTATACTGTTTTGGGTCGGTTCTGGGTTGAAAAATTGAAAAATCGATTTTTTCGGTTCGGTTCCCGGATTAGTATATTTTGAACCCGACCGATCCGAACCCGAACCAAAACCGAACTAAACCAAAAATACCCGAACCAACCCGAAAAATTAATATATATAATTATATATTATATAATTTATAATATATAAAATAAAAGTGAGTTAGGGTTCTTCTTCTCACGCTGCAGTTCTGTTCTTTTCACCCCCTCCCTCTCATCTCCTCTTCTCCTCTCCTCTCTGATAATTCATTGCTGGTTATTACCGTCGTCCTCCAGACTCCAGAGATTAGTTTGGTTCGTCTTCAATCTTCGCCGATTTTCTCTCATCTTTCTTCGTGTCTTCGCACAAAGGTAAGATACAATTTGTGTAATCTCTCTCTCTCTCTCTCTCTCTCTCTCTCTCATAGATCTGTTCTTTTGCTGAAGTATTTTCCTATAATCTTCCTTTTCTTTTCAATTTTTTTATCAAGATCTATCTCTCTTTCTAAAAGACAATATTCCTGCTGGTTATGGGTTGTTGAATTTTCTATACGGGCAGGTGACTTTTAGGTGTGAGTTCATTTGTATTCTATTCTAATGTATTGTTGAAATTCAGATTTTAGAATATGATGAATCTTGAGGTGATTGTTTATGGATTTTTTTTTTCACAAATTTATTACTAATTAACTTTTGGTAGTGACCCCAGCCTGATCTGAACTTCAACCTTCATACCCACTGTGCATGACAAAGTTGGGTTTTTCAAGATTTAAACGCCAGCTAACTGACCAAAAAAAGACTTGATTTCTGGGGTTTGGGAATTTGTTGCATAGATGATGCTTGAAACATTAGTTGTGGTTCTATTGATTTCAAATTGGGAGGCTAGAGAAACTTTACCTATGATTTTTGCCAAGTCTAATTAAGTTATTTGTTTACAATCTATGGAATGTGTGCCAGACTTAATGGAAATGGGCATGAATTATGGTGTGCATAAGTCTGTAGAATGTATGATTATAATGAAGATTTTTTGAATTGTGGTGTTTGGTTAGATGTTTTGTAATAACCTAAATTTTTTTTCTTAATTAAATTGCTTAAGTGTAGTGGTGATATTTGTTATAGTAAAAATCTAAAAAATTGAGGATTTGAAAATTTTTAGAATAATAAAATTAGTTGGAAAGATTTTTGGATTGAATTTCACCCTATGTGAGAGTTTAATGTAGAATTTCTAAAATTTTTATCCAAACACTTCCTAGCCCAATTATTTATTTGGTTCAAACCAAGCCCATTAACCCATGGGTCAACCCTTTTCTTGGACTCACCTCAACTCACTTCAATTCACTTTATCACTCAATGAGTTCACTCATGAATAGTTGCTCTAAATTATTTCCCGACAACTTCATTTTTCATCTTCCATACACTCTTACCATCTTTCAAAATTATTTGACTAATTAGACAAAGAGAAGACCCTACATTGATGACCTTAAAGCATCTTTTTCAAATTATTTAGTAAACAAGATTTAAAGCATTTTGTTTGAAAGCTAGCATGATTTAAAGCATTTTGTTAATTTGTTAAAAAGCTAGCATGATTGTTTAATTTGTCAAAAAAGTTAGCATGATTCTCGGATCATGCCACCCATCCTCATCCATCCTCCAACACCTTTCTTAAATTATATGGTTAGATAGTCAAAAAGTAAGCATGATTTTTGGATCATGCTACCAATTGTATATGCATGATCTTACCTTAGTTGATTTGAAGCATGATTATTTTCTCCACCAATAACTTTCTCTACACTCCGATAATTCTTATAAATTGTGTGCCTTCAAAAAGAAGAAAAACAATAAGAAAGAAAAAAATATATATTTTTATCAAGTGTGGTTGGACATTTGGTGTTGTTTAGAGGAAGAAAAAACGCTTGAAATTTTTCAATTGGGTGGTGTTCAAAGCTCAACTCCTTTTTCCTTCACAGGCTTGGTCACCAATATCTTCATTGAGGTAGGATGATGAACCTCCTAAAATATATTTGATGCCTTTTCTGGTTTGAAATATGAAACTTGATTGTGATAAAAATAAATATCCGTATATTGGGGGTAGGGAAGCCAAAATTTTGACTGATGTAACTCAGTATGCTGACAGCTCTCTATTTGTAACTTCGTATGTGCTTCTGACCCCTAAAACGGTGGAATTAGGTTTCGGCTAAAACATAAACGTTGTAGCCCTTTCAGTTTTCTTTCCAACTCAAAAAGAATTGTATCAATCCGATTTGTGAGTCAAAAGTTATGCCCAAAATACTGAGCACGTGTAAAACTGTATTTTCTGAACAAACTGAATTCAAGACTGTTTTTGCACCTTTAAACCTTAGAATTTTAAAAACTATAAAACATGAAAGTTGTAGGTCTTGAAGTCTAGTTTCTAAGATATAAAGTTTATAGATACTGGAGTTCTGCTCTATTTTATCTGAATTTTCTTTCAAGCTGCTATTTTTGCTTAGCCTTTAATTGATGCTTGTTTGGATTTTTTTTTTAGCATATTATGTTTAAAGATTTATTTAAATTTTCAATTACCTTCTGTTAGTTATTGTCATGTTAATAATTTCTATTGATATGAAATTATTTTAAACTGGATATTATGGATTATTTGACACTCTAATATTGATGATAATTGACTTAGATAATCAGTTTCATCATGGATAGTGGAATGACTTATTCAAACTCAAATGCTAAGTATTTGATAAAATGCCCAAAAGAAACAATGGACTTGTTCTTTTCTCATTTGGTCTTTCTTAAATGAATTTGATTTATTTTTAGGCATTGTTTTGTCAACCTAGCAAGTTATATAACTATATTTTTATGATTAAATGAATTTAATGAAACTTATTTAATACCTTCCTAAACATTGGAATAATTCTATGGACATTTGTGGATATATTGAAGCCGAAAACTTATGATAAGGATTTGATTATAAAGAAGACGATGGTTGAAAATTTTATTCAAATTATTTTGAATAAAAAAAATAAAACTTATAAATTTTTCTAAAATTAAATATAAATTTAAAGAGCTATTTATTATCTTTATATTCCATAAAATAATAAAATAAAAGGTAAAAGAGGCAAAAACTGAGATTTGCAGCTAATGAGGTTCGAACTTGCGACTTTAAATCGCAATTAGGGTCGCCCACCCACTAAGCTACCAATCTCGGCTTAATTAATATACCATTAGAAATAATTTTATTTTTATCAAATGTGGTACAGTAAACTTGTCAAAACAATTAACTAAAATACTAATTCGTATTCTAAAATTTTGTTTACTTGCTACTTGTTAATTTGCATGTAGTACCTACCTTTGTGATAATGATATTAGTGACTATGTTAAATCTTTGATTTATTGACAATTATTATTAAATTATGGATTTAGATAAAGTGCTTAAAAATATACTGCATGTGACTGAATAATCCCACTTTTGATTCATCGCCTGGAAACATTGCCGGTTGTTATTAAAAATGTCTTATTTCCATACAAAGTATCCTTAGAATGTAAAAAAGTGAGAAGAACTTAAGACACTCGGTGCTAAAGTTATTTTTGGCAATGGGGTGATGGGTGGGTAGAAATGACCATTTAGATGAAAATGGGAACATGCATTTTACTTGGAAGATACTCTCTTCTGACTTAGCCAGTCAGGCAACCGGTCGCGACGGCTAAATTTTTGGTAGGTGACACCGTCGGAATGCATTGGATGCTAAGCCCGTAAAGTCACTGGTTCCCAAGACTGGGGTAGAGGAGGATAGGAATATGATTATCTTAGGAGAATTTAGATTAAACTCCTTTACAAAATTTTACTGTGACTAGCAACATCTCTTGTTATGTATGAATGATGTGTTGGAATTATTTAATTATATTTAATTCCTCTCGATGAATATTTTATATATATATATATATGTGTGTGTGTGTGTGCTTGTGTTTGCTTAATTACCTCACTCTCAAATGTAAATAAAGATGCAAAATCAAGATAAACTCCCCCAAGTGCAATGTTTCATTGTAGCACAATTAACTGGTAAGAACCAGGTCATATCCACAGGGATCTAGGGAGCAAAATCATGTTTGAATCAAATGGATTAAAGAGACAAAACATGGCTCACATGAATGGTAAACAGAATTGAAATCTGGTTTGGAGTTTTTGATGGTTTTGGAAATGGGTTTTGAAATGAAAACTAAACTTAACTAAAACTTGATATTAAAAAGATGGGCAAGACAATTCCAATGCCTATCCAAATCAATCTCAAAATACCAAGAGTGAATAGATCATCAATTCTAGTTGCTCTAATGTTTGGAGAAAATTAATTTCAAATGATACAAGCCATGGATCAAACAAGTGATGTGCATAATCTATCATGAAAACTATAGAAGATCTAATTCTAGCAACTCCCATACATATTTGCAATAAGAGTTCTGAATTCAGCAACTTCTATGAACTCATTGATAAAATATGTAAACAAGTGTTAATCGGACATTGAACCATTGATTTCAAGAGTAATTAGATACAACTAAGATTGATAACCAAAGAACTCAAAATTAATCCATGAAGAACGGCATCTTGGAAATCATTGGACAGGACATTGTCCTTGTCTTGGCCCAAGAAAAACTAGCCGATCATCTTAAGAAAATGAATAACAGAAATGAAGAACAGAGACATCACCTTCAAAGCTGGAAATGGAAATTACTCTTTAATTCCAAATGAAATCTAATTACAGGAATGGAATTGTAAAGTGCTGTAGAACTAAAATCTAATTACAGTAAACTGAAAATTAAAACTAGAATTGAAATCAAAATCTGCAGAATCAAAAACCAGAGAAAATGAAGAAGAAGAAAGCTGAAAAACTTGAAACCCCCAAAAAAAACTCTCCCTCTCTCCCCGTATATCCCCCACCCATTCTCGCTCTACTCATTATTTCTGAAATTCTTTATTCCGTTATGCCATCCGTCCCTGAATTACAAATTTGCCATCCTTGATCTCAGGACCATGTCACATGGGGAAGTTACAATCACGTGGAATCTGTTACTGGGATATCACATGTCATTCGAATGCTGCAACATTGTATTCGAATACAACATTCCCTCCAGCACTCAATGCACTCTCTAAAAGCATTCGAATGGGTCAGATCCATCATCTGAATACAATTTCCTGCTTCAAAAATCTCAGAGCTGATGATTTGATCCTCTGGTATTGATCTTAAGAAAAATTCTGAATCTTCCAAGGAGTTGTAAATCAGCTACTGTGTTGTGTTCAAGCTCATCCAATCTTTCGCTTCTTCATTACTTCTCCTTTGCAACTAATAGTGAACTCAATTTTCCTTCCATGTGATAAAAACTCAACACATGCTCTATTGGAGTGAAGGAGATAAAATCTGCATAATACAAGAGTTTTATATCATTTCTATGTCATAAAAATGTGTAAATCAACTAGTCAATGCGTGACAATAGAGGTCCAATCAATATATATATATATATATATGAAACCTGTATCGCTACGGAGTTTGATCCCAAGACCTTGAAGATCTAAATCTGAGATCCCTACCACTGCAACACAGACTTCATTGTGGTACACACATCAATATTTAATTTTTTCACATGTAAGTAAAAAAGTAATTACGGTGACGGTTTCATCGAACCGATGTAAGTATAATTTACATTATTCAATTGAGATCTATTGAATTAATTGTTGCATAAACAGTATGCCACCTAAACACATTCACTGTAATGGGTCACTTAATACAGTTTAGTATTACAACCACTGCATATAAGCACCTAGGAGATTCTGATTACTGAGCTTTAGTAGTTCACCCTTTGTGGGAATATTTTTTTCAAGATATTAAGCACAGGGATACAGAAGATGAGCTGGAAAGAGATTAATTTCTCTTAAATATTCCATCAGAAGAGTTATTTTTTTTTCTTCTTTCCTGCGCAGAGCTGGAGGACTTTATTTTTGGTCTGTAACAATTGTTGGATGATTGTAATTATTAAGCTTAGACCTAATTTGCTTTTATTTGATATGTAATGTTAATCGCGTAGTTGGGACACTTAGATGGCTCTGTAATATTTTTCTCTATCTTTATTTTGTGCCCTATAATTGAAATCTCATTAAATGGTTCAATCCAATGACTTATAAATATTGTTTGGGATAAATAAGGGATTTTGAATATCTTAAATTTTTCTTACGGGTCAACCCTAGTTTGGAGGAAAATTTTAGGGTGTGACAGCGTGTTATTATCATCTTATTTTTATACCTAACAAATAAATCCCAAGTCACCCTTGGGCATTCGGTTATGAAAATCCGGGGCGTGACATGTTTGCTATTTTTTTTCCCACTACTTTGCAATTTGCACGTAGGTCTTAATACGGATTACTGTTGGCTTCCAATAGCTCAAGCTGAAATAAAGAAGAATACATGCTTTTCAAGAAACATACATGTTTGTGTGTGCTTTGCATTGTTTTATTTGAAGTTCATTCATGATTCTCGGTTTGTGTACTGTTTTATAACAGATCAATTCAACACTTACATTTGAAAACCTTTAGGTTCACATTTATTATTTGTTTTGTTTGAAGTACTTTTTATCAATACACATTTCACTGGTTTTTCTATATATAAAAATCTGCACAGTTTTCTTTTCTACACAGACAATTCCTGCAATCTATTTTTTGCACAGGGAAAATTCTGCATTATAAAAATTTTCTGCACTATAAAAATTTTCTGCACAGAAAATTTTGTTATTTGTTTTTATTTTTATAGTTTTTTCTGCAATTTTGTTTTCTCTGCAATTTACTGCAATTTTTTTTGTTTTGCATTTTCTGCACAGTGTAAGTTAAACACTGTTTTATCAGTTTTTCTTTAAAGTTGTTTGCAGAATTTTCTGCATTACCTTATTGGATAAACTTCAAGTAATAAATATACGAATTTTGCACTACTTTATGTGCCTACCAAATAATAAATATTGTTAAAAATTATTAACTATATTTGTGCTTACTTAATCCTGATAAACAATTTTTCTTTATATTTATTTGTTAGATGTCAACTATGGAAGACACAAATAAGTCTGTTACCGAAACTCAAAATACTGCTACCTCAAGAGTACAAGTAAAGAAGAAGAAACCTGGAAAATCTGATATATGGGATCATTTTACAAGAGTAGAGAAGGGTGATGGGGGTAGACCTGATAGGGCAACATATAATTGTTGTGCCATGAACTATTCTTGTTATAGTGTTAATGGTACTAGTACTTTATGGAAACATTTCAAAAATTGTAGAAAGTACCTTGGCAATATGTTAGACAAAAGACAAAAAACGTTGTCTTTTCAACATGATGGTGATGAAGGGGAAATGCAGCTTGTAAGTTGGAAGTTTGATCAAGAAATTTGTAGGAAAACACTTGCTAAAATGATCATTGTGGATGAATTGCCCTTTAGATTTGTGGAATGTGAAGGATTTAGATTTTTTGTAATGCTATGCAACCAAAGTTCAAGCTAGTGTCACGTACAACCATAGCAAGAGATTGCTTAGAATTGTATGCTAGTGAGAATAGAAAATTGAAACATGCATTGACTAGTGGAACTCAACATGTTTGCTTTACCACAGACTTGTGGACTTCAATACAAAACATGAGTTACTTATGCCTCACAGCACATTTTATTGATAAGGACTGGAAATTACATAAAGAATTCTTAATTTTTGTGTAATTGACAGTCACAAAGGTGTGGCAATTAGTCAAGCAATTGAGTCATGCATGCTTCAATGGGGTATTGAGAAGGTATTCACTATCACCGTTGGCAATGCTAGTTCTAGTGATACTACTGTGGCGAACTTGAAAAAGAAGATCTCTAAAAGAAATGGGTTTGTGTTAGATGGTAAATTTTTTCATATAAGGTGTTGTGCATATATTTTGAATTTAATTGTGAGATATGGAATTGAAGAAATAAAAGATTCTATTTGTTGAATCCGTGGTACAGTGAGGTACATTAGGAGTTCATCACAAAGAGCACAACAATTCAAAGAATGTTGTCTACTAGGACACTAACAAAATTTTTGAAGAAGTTTTATTATATTACTAAGCGTTTGTCAGGGTCCTTGTGTGTCACATCAAATTACTATTTTCATGAAGTTTGTAAAGTTAAACAAATTTTGCGTGATTGGTCCAAGAATAGTGATCTTTGTTTGAGTTCCATGGCTAAGAAGATGAAGGAAAATTTTGATAAATATTGGGGGAACATTGATAAAATCAACTTGATGTTATTGGTTGCGATAGTGTTGGATCCTCGTTATAAATTGAGGTATGTGAAGTTTTGTTATGCCAAAATTTATTCTGAGGAAAAAGTAAACGGGTTGGTTGCAAAAATAAGAGAACTTATGGATCGTTTGTATGTGCAGTATCAAATGGTTGATTCTAGTTCAAGTGCTACAAGTAGGATTGGTCAAGGTTCAAATGTGATGGAAGTTGATCAGTTAGATAATGATGCTTGTGAGGATGATCCACAATCTGAATTTTTAAAGCAATTGGAAGAAGAAGAAAATGTGGATTCAAAATCAGAGGTGGATAAGTACTTGGAGGAAAGTGTTGAAAAGGATAATGAGAATTTTGAAATTTTGGGATGGTGGAAAATAAATTCTTTTAGGTATCGAGTTCTTTCACAGATTGCAAATGATGTTTTGGCTATTCCAGTTTCTACTGTTGCTTCTAAATTAGCATTTAGTACAGGAGGACGTGTACTTGATCAGTTCTGTAGCTCTCTTACTCCTAAGTTAGTGGAGTGCTTGATTTGCACTCAAAATTGGTTATGAGCTTCTCCTTCACCAATTGAAATTGAAGAAAAGTTGGATGAACTTGAGGATCTCGAATCCGGTATGCCTTATTTTTTTTGTTTATAATTTTTCAATTTAAACGATGTCACTAACTCTATATTAATGTGCTTTTTATTTCTATTTTCAGCTATAATAGAGGTTTCTGAAGAATTTAATGAAATTTCAACTATTTGACCACCACTACTGGAAAAGAAATAATCATACAAATTCAAGGTACAATTCAATGTCAAAAAATGCAGCTTAGTTAATTTTTTTATTTTCTGTTAATATTTTTATCATTCAAGATTCAAAAAATGCAGCTTAGTTAATTTTTTTATTTTCTGTTAATATTTTTTGTTTCTATTTTCTGTTAATTCTAGTTGTTGTAGTGAGAAAACTGATTTTAAAGTTATTTGGTTTAGTATTTTGACCAAGGAATAATTATGTATATTAGCCCAAGCAGCTAGGGTGGGTTCATCAATTTGCATGCATTTTATTTTATCACGATTTGTCCAAAAAAAAAAAAAAAGTTCAATCTATTTGATTGGAGCTGAAATCGTTTTTATATATGATCAAAGCCTGTTAGTTCAGTACACTGACTCATCTAGATATCGAGCAATCAATTCTTAAATAAGATAGCATGTGCAATTAGAAGACTTTGTATCTACTTTCTAGTTTCTACCAGGATAACCATGTGACTGGCATTGGGTGTAATTAATGTTACCTCAACACAAAATAGTACATTTCTGTTACTGTTTCCTTTGCAAGTCCATTATCATCACATGCACTTCAAAGCTCTCTCTTGTTCAGCAATTGAGTGTTGTTTAGCTCAAGTTATTCAATAAATTTTTGCTTATTTGTTCGATCATTATTTTTAATTTTGTTTTTAATTTTATATAACTAATTTTACTTTGTTCTTAATTTTCAGTTGGAGTTTTGTATGATGCAGTCATTGGACGTTGAAAAATGCAGTCATTGAACATTGGGCATTGGGCTAATCAATGAAATTTAATTTCATTTTCGTTTTCATTTTGTATTATGGAAGACAATGACTTGTATTACTTTAGTTTGATTGATATGTTATTATGGAATTGTTTTTTTTTTTGAGTGATATTATGGGATTGTATTTTATTATGATTGTACTAAATGTTACCTTTTTTTAAAGTGATTTTATGGGATTGAATTTTATTTTGACTTGTACTAAATGTTGCCTTTTTTAATGGATTGGCCCAACCCGAAAATGGACCTGATCCAACCCAAAAATTGTCTAAACCGAAAATGAACCCAACCTAACCCCAAAGTATCTAACCCGAAAACCAAACCGAACCAACCCGATTTTTTCGGTTCTGTTTGGTTCGGTTCCAATTTAAAATCGGTTCGATTTTGGGTCCAATTTTTAGAAACCGAAAAAAATAGGTTCGGTTCCGAGTTAAGTACAAACCCGAATCAGTCCGACCCATGCACACCCCTACCCCTCCCCAACACACCCTATTTTTTTATTATTATCTTTGAACTAAATATCTTGCATTAAATAAGTTTGTTATTATTATTTTTTTAAAATCAAGGAAAGATAAATTAAAAAATTATTGACAGCCATTTCCATTAATTTTAAAAGTAAATTTTTAGTTCTGTTTTTTTAATAAGTATAAAAAGAATTAAAATCTTTAATGCTATTCAAAAGATATTTTTAGTGATTTTAAAATTAATTTTATTTCATTTTAATATACTTTTAAATTACATATTTATACATGCTTTTATATTATATAATCATTTATTACTCTCTTTTCCAGTTAATGTATTTTTTGAAATAAAAATTAAGTTTTAGATAACTTTTAGAAACACATTTTAGAAATTAATTTTATGAGATTATAACTAAAAAAAAAAGTTTACTCCACTAATATTGGAAACTAAGAGACAATTGTTCTCTGCCTAGAACAAATGGTAGTTCACGCACAATTTAATCAAGTAGATCGAGGAATTTAAGTTGAAAGCAGCATTTTTAATTAATGGGCAAAAACTACGTACTATATTGGAAAAAAAAAAGTGAAAATATTTTTACAATAAAATTATTAAAAATAATTATAGTAATATCTTAAAATTTGTTAAAATAATTTTTTAAAAAATTAAAATTAATTTAACAAAATTGATAACTTTGGAAGTGAATTGGTTTTGTACATGCACATCTAATTAGAAAAAGAATAATTATAATTGAGGATGGATTAGTAATATTATATTAGATAAATTAATAAAATTATATAAAATAAGATAAAAATAATTATATGTAAGCGATTCACAAGGACCGGCTGCTCCCACAGTCTATGTTGTGGACCCACGTGGTATTTTTTTTTTTTTCCGGCGTTGTGATAAAAAAAATTTAAGTTCGTTGATATTTTTATTTGCAAACATTTGGTAAGCATAACAATGACGTTCACGATGGTGAGTTCCGCAGCAGAGCTCGGGACACATTGTTTTGGACCGGTACAACGCTGCCACATGCACACCATGACTCTCTCTCTCTATGCATCTGTGCCTGTCTCTCTCACTAGCAATTAAATTCCGACAAGTGGCTCCTTTTGAGCAGTCAATAAAATAAATATCATAGACATATCGACAGTCGACGCATGGGGGATGTTTTAGTGCTGAAATGTGCCATGCACGAAATTCATCTTGAGGATTACGAATCGAATTGTTTTTCTCATGGTATAATACACTTCACCTTTCGCTAAACTCACAACACAGGCATGCACACTAGGTGGTGGTTTTCCGATTCCTGAGCTCTGCAGCTCATCTACTTATTTAGAAATTTTCAAGTAATAACATAGAAATTAAGATTCATGATGATTCAATTTAAGAGTTATTCATTTTAATTTAGTTTGTGGAGTGTCAAAAAATTCGACAAAGTCTTCTGCTGAAATGTTGGGTCAGATGTGGAGATACATTTGACGTGGTTGGATAAAAATTTAATCGTGCTGATGCCTTAAGTTTCTCAATTGTGACTCAAACCCTGAAACAAAAACTGCTGGCCAGACGATGTTCAGCGAAACACTCCTTCGACAATCAAGTTAAAAAAAATAGAAAAGAAGGGAAAGTTCAAGAGTAACTTTAGTAGAGTTTTTTTGTCAAGTAAATGATCCCCCCTCTTTTCTTCATCCCGTATGTATTTATAGGTTTTCTAGCATGTGTCATCCATATCTGGTCACTATGAGTAATAGCATGGCGACAGCTAGAGTCATGCTGTATAGTCGGAACAAACGTGACCGGAGCTATAATCAGCAGTAGATGTAGACATGCCCTTTGTGTTCTTTCATTAATGCGAAACGAAAGCCAGCCACCCCTCTAACTACCAACTTATCCCCCATTGGGATGTGCACCACGTGTCTAAGTTAGATGCACGTTATATGTCCGAGATCCCCCTCCAACTACCCCCCAGCTTCTACTCTTGGCTCAACCTTGAGATGAGAATTGAAGCTTAATAATAAAATCTGAAATCCCGTGCCTTTGAGGTATACTTACTCTTTTTATACTATTCAAAATTATCTAAAAATCCATTAGTAGGCTGAAACATTTATGCAAGCGAGCATATATATACGAGTCAAAGTATAAAACAATTTAGAAACCATATGTTATTTGATACGAAAATAGTTAGAAATCAAGTGAGTTACAATATGAAGACACTTCGCAATTTTAGAGTCTCTAGTTGGTTGAGCATTGAGCCAGTGTTGGAATATATGAATATTAATTAGGCCGTGCAAGTAGATATATATATATATATATATATCTTAATTGAGCCAAGGTACTGGAGTATACCAGGCAATCACTATTGCCGACCTGAGCAGGTAAGGTGACTAAATCGTGGCTTTGCTCTAGATGTAGCTATGGCCGACCTGAGTGGGTTAGGTGGTCGAATTGTGACTTTACGCCAGGTGTGACTATGGCTGACCTGAGTGGGTCAGATGGCCGAACCGTGGCCTGAAGCCAAGTATCGCTATGGTCAACCTGAGCAAGTCTAGTGGTCGAGCTGTCATTCTGGTGAGTAGACACCAGGCAATGCAGGCTCCCATATATTTGACATAAAGTCTTCTGAAGATTAGTTACTGCTCGCCAGTATAGTCATATTTGAGTATTACATAGATAAAACTTCAAATGGTCATAATTTTGCGCTTAGGTGTCTATTTTACATTAATTCCATGTATCTTTTCGAGTTCTATGTGACCAAACTACCTAAGGCAGTTTGAAATGATCAGAATCCTAAAATAGTATCATCTTCATGGATTTTTTTGGACATTTCTTGCCAAATACACCTAGCTAGGGACATATAGGAATGCTCGAATTCATAGAAAGATGTCTAACCATATGTAAAGTTGCTCAACAACGAATAGAAGATTGCTTAGGCTGAGGTAGAGTGTCGTTTGGTTACATAAGAATGTTGGTTGACAAATGATGATGATTGACTAAATCAAGAGGGCGTTTTGGCCCATACCTTCAATCGACTTAATCAAGTGAGCATTGGTGATGCACTTATTTGCTAGTATTACAATAACTTAGTTTGTAAAGCTTAAGTCGATTAAATATTGCTACTATGTAAGTGCAAGCGTGCTTAGACCTCAGATTAGCGAATTGCTTGGCCTACAATATGCTCGCGGCTGGTCGAGAAGAATAAAAAGCTGGGTGGAAGAACCTTTTGTTGACAAGATGAGCTGAACCCAGATAAAGCCGTTGTTTTGCTAGCTATGAGAGTATCTCGACTGATCAATCACTGAATCTTTTCCTTTTGCATCATAAAGTAATAGAAATAATAATAAATACTTAAGTAAATACTTACGCCTTAAGTTTATTGTTACTTAAGCATTTTTGAGATGTGTCTTACCTTATTTTTGTGATATTTGTGCAAGGCACATTAGTTTCCATTTGAAACCTTAGAATTTTTTTACTTATTTGATGAGCATATTAAAAGAGAATTGTTTGATAAGTATTTTTGTAATGTATCCTTCCTTACTTTTGTAATATTTGTGTAAGACACATTGGTTTCTATTTGAAACCTTAGAATTCTCTTGCTTATTTGATGAGCATATTAAATGAGAATTTGAAGAATTCTCTTATCTGTTTGATTAAGTATATCTAAAGAGAATTGGAAATCTTCTCTTACTTATCTGATGAGCATATCTAAAGAGAATTGAATTGATAAAGAATTAACACATTTATAAGATCACTTATTGAGTACTAATTTCCACCACACTACCTCATTCGATCCATGTCGATAAAATTATTGATATTTGTAATCATGAGTGGTATTACATGAATTATAAATACAATGTCTATTGTGGTTCGATATTGATTATCTTGTTGGACGAGATTATATTAGATGTTATTTCTCATCTTTACTTAATTTTAAAATATAACTACAAGTAGTTTCTAAGCCGAGAGTCATTTTTTTTAATCTTTTCTAAAATTAAAAAATAATTAATATTTACTCAAGTAGGAAAATGTTAAAATTTTTCATATATTGAGCATACATTTATTAATTTTTATTTTGCCAAAAACGAGTTAGAACCAAGTTAATGATAAGGATGTACATGATAAACCCTATTTTATTATGATCTATATTGTTGGATTTATATGCACCTAATAGGGATAATAAAGTTAGACAGTTAGTGTGAACCAATTGTTAAACCCCACTATATGCCTTTTATGGGAGAGTACAGTAAAGTTAGAATTTACTATATATATATATAGTTAGTTCCCATCTCTTCACAATAAACAAACAGTTTCTCTTATTGATAACCGTTATATTAATTGTGATAGAGAAGAAGATCAAATCCTATTAATTTAACCCTAGTTTTCTAGTTTCAGAAATAGTGTAATCATATATTGAATTAAGGTTATGAAGTAAACAGATATGTAACTTTCGCATTAATTTATTTTGATATTTCTATATTCACATACATAAAATATTTATTTTGCTTACACTAAGGGCTTGGTAATCTTGGCTCGGTACCCCTCTTTTAACACTTGGTTTTCAAAACTCTCGTTCAGATTCTTCAGGTGCAGTGGTGATGAAAGCTTATATGCTCCCATTTATTCTGGTGCAGACATTTAATCATCAGCTGGGGTGTCGAATTTGCATTGAAAGATCTCATAGCCTTCTTGACCTTTTTTAATTACCTTGGTGTTGGAAGTGTTGAACACCGAGCTGGGTATTTTTTTTTTTTTTTAACCCAATGCCCAGTATACTGAAAAAAATCTTCTTCGAACAAATATGCACACACTACTAAACTAGTGTCATTTCCAATGGAGACCAAGGCCAAGCACAAGCTTCTGCTAAACTTGTTGGAGTTAACTCTTGTGTTGGGGAATTATTATTATTATTATTATTATTTGGGGTCATGAATCGTCAAATCTCCACCTATTGTAGTTGCATAAAGTTCTCGTGTTCTCATGCTTATATTGGATAGAAGCTTGTTGTAGAATTTAATTAATGTGTCCTGATATATATATTTTTCTATGAATAAATGTACTTAATGTGATTTTCTGTGAATAAAAAACTTGCTTATTGAAGTTTCTCGTCAACATTCTCATTCCATTTACTATTGATTTTCACATTCTGTGCTATTATTTTAAATCTAATGAGATTCAAGATTATAAGAAATAAACTCTATTAAGTAATAGATGGTAAACAAATCCACGTTCAAACAACTAATGCAAGGATAAGAGACTTCACAATTCTAATTATCTCATCTTCCCCCCCCCACCCCCCCCCCCCCCCCCAAAAAAAAAAAGAAAAAAAAAATCACCTCCTGGGCAGTATATGAACTTCAAGCTACTGCGCACTAAGAACCCATCAGAATTGGAGGTAGAAGACATGTATTACTGTTTGAAAATATATATATATATATATATATATATAAATGTAAACGAAATAATTATGTAAGACTACTAAACAAATTTGAAACTTCCATTACAACACAACAGTCAAAATACTAACCTCCCTGTAAGAGACGTTGAAAACCAACATCTTTAGTTGGTTACTTACACAGAGTTCGTAAAACTTATAATTTGAAAATGTTTCTACCTCAATGTATAGTTGATGTTGAAGGAGACTTTGATAACTGGCCAGTTTCTCTATTTTATTTATATTTTCCAACCTAATTAAATAAGAATATGTATTCAAAATTTTATGTTTTTTTTTTTTTTCTTCATTTTTATTTTTCATCACTAAATTCTTAATCTAAACACACTCTAATGCATCAATGTACTTTAAAATTTTATACTTGATTTAGGCTTAGTTTGGCAACAATTATAAGTCATTCTTTTAGCTCATATTACTTTTTCCATTGAAATTTAATTTAATTTTTGTTTTTGGAAGTTTTTAAGCATGTTATTTATATTTATTAAAAAAAATACAAATAATTGCTTTTAGAAAGGGAATCAACGTATAAGGCAAAAATAATTTTTTAAATCATTTTTTTGGCATCCGTACGTGATTTTTTTTTTAACATTTATTTACATTTTGAAAAAGAATATAAGTAACATGCCTGCCTAAAAGTTGTCCAAAAAAAAAATATTTTTAATATAAGAGTAATACAAAACGAAAAAAAGAATTGGAATAAGAAAGTGAAGTAGTTGAGAGAGAAGTAAAAGTTGCATTTGATTAATTGTTAGTAAAGTAATTTTTTTTTTTTTCAAAAATCACAAATTAAAATCTTAAAATAATTGGTAACGAAGCAACTAGATTTAATAACTCCTTCCAAAAAAGAAGAAATACAAACTAAACCTAAACCATCATCCAAGAAACCAATTGTTTTATTCCACATGAAATCTCATAAATAATAAGTGAATAATCAAAAACTGAAAATTTAATTGATGAATTTGATTAAATAGTAGCTTAGTTACAATATGTTACTCAAATTATTATCGCATTTGACACACTGGAACTTTCAATACCAATATCAAAAAGTATACAAACTTTTATCTCTATTAAAATAATATATTGATTTAGAATATTCTCTATGTATATTTTATAATCATATATATATATATATATAATAGTGTAAACATTCTATTGTAAAAACACAATTCAATCACATAAATATACAATTTGCACACTCTTTTCTCTCCAATTTCTCTATTCTAACAATCTCAGTTATCTCTAAAACAGAAGTTAAGGAAATAATGGGTTGAGCACTACTGATCTAAAGATCAACGAAACCATAAAATGGAAAAGCAAAAGGTGAAGTATGTATAAGAGAGAGAACAATAAAGTTTGCATCTGATTAGTTGTTGGTAGAGTGAGTATTTCTTTCAAAACCCAGGATATTTTTAACTTAAAAAGAAGAGAGAGAGAGAGAGAGAGAGAATTTTAATTTTAATTTTACTTTTAATTTTAAAATATGTGATTTCTTATGCTTGAGAAATAATTTTTTTAGGTGTATAATTTCAACATTTTCTTGATTAATGAAGTCCTCATTTGATAAATTCTACTTCAAACGTGCTTTGAGAAAAAATAAAAACAAAAAATAATTAAAATTAAAGTTGAGGTTATTTGTATTCATCTATTAGCTTCTTCCATTCTAAATTACACTTTTTCTTATTAAATAAATTAAAAAATTGTAGAGTAGAAGAAACTAAAGCAATAGTGCAAATATCTTCAGCCATTTCTTAAATACTGCTTTGAAATAATTAATTTTTCAAACACCACTTCAATATTTTATGACTCTGAACTAATTTCATGTTTCTAAATTTTGTATTAAAAAATTGAAAACAAATCTTCTACAATTCTGCCTAGACTAAAACTGATCTAAAATTAACTTTACAACCAAAAAATAAATATTCTACAAAGCACAATCTTAAAAGTTACTACCCAAAAAAAAAAAAAAAGATATTTACTTTTTACACCAAACATAAAGTTACTGTTTTCACCAAAAATTAAATATTTTTACTAAGGGTGAAACTATTTGCACTTCATAAATGGACTCATACACTCTACTTTACTTTTTTTATTAAATAAAAATTAGACAATTATTTTCATTTTTATAAAAGAGTATTTATGGTATTAAAATTGTATAATATGTTTTATTAAAAGAATGAAGATAGTTGTGTAATTTTATTTAATACAAGAGTAAAGTACAACGTAAGAATTTATATGTAAAGTGCAAACAGACTCACCTTTTATTAAACATGTAAAAATTATATTTTCACCAAACGACCAACTTTTGGTACAAAAAAATTTTGGTGAAAACGTAATTTTTGTTAGTTACCAAAAGGGTATGAAGCTTGAAAGTAGGAGTAATATACCATGTTTAAGAAAAAAAAAATAATATGAGTAGCTTAATTTTTGGTGAAGAAAAATGAAAAAACAAAGAAAGAAAAAAATATGAAAGTAAGCGGGTTCAAGGGGGCTACAGTGAAGATATCCACTGCAAGGACTGCAATAGAAAAATAAAGGGTGGAGATTTATTTACACTTCAATAACACGTTACTTTTAACATTCTACATTAATTATACTCCAATCAGATTTTTAAAATTTTTATTTTTATTTTAAAAATAATTTTAATTAAAATAAATAAGAACCATTGAATTAAATGCAAGCAAATCTCCACTTTTTATTTTTCACTACAGCCCCTACAATAGATATTTTCACTGCAACCTTCTTGAACCCAAAGTAAGCTGCCTAGAGTTATTGAAGGACCAGGGGCGGTCAAGTCACGTTTAGGAAGACCAGGGGATTGTCGGTCAAGTCACGTTAGAAAGACTTAGGGGGTTGTTGGTCAAGTCACGTTAAGAAGACCAGGGGCGCGTCTAGTAAAAGTTGGAAAGACCGCCGTAGGTCACGCCTTTTACAAGTTTCACTAGGAGTGAAAATAAATCGAGCCGTTCGTGAGTTACTCGAGATCGGTTCGAGCTCGATTCGTGAGTTAAATGAGCTCGAACCAAACTTAATTTTTGACTCGTTTTGGATTCGAGTTCGAGCTCGAGCTTAGAAAAATTCGGCTCGAAAACTCGCGAGTAAGCTCAGTTAAAATAATATATATATTTTTAATAATATTTTTATATTTTTAATAATATTTTTATTATATTTTTTAAATATATTATATTTTAAATCAAAACGACTTCGTTTTGGTTTAATCGAATTATTCGCGAGCCTAACCGAGTCTAAATTCTTCTTTATCGAACCGAGCTCGAGCTTATATAAAAGCTCGAATCAAGCTCGAGCTCAGTATAAAAAGCTCGAGCCGAGCTCGAACATGTTAAAGCTCGGCTCAGCTCAGTTCGTTTCACCCCTAAGTTTCACTATTTTATTATGAAAAGAAACTATTTGAATCAAATGAAAAGAAAGGGAAATTAGTGAAAACCTAGAGAATAAAGTGGACAAATATTAGATTATTTTGTCATTTATTTCTTCTCAAATTCAAAAATCAAATTAGACACTTACCCCCCAAAAAAAAATCAAATTAGAAGATGAGAAAATTTTGATTTTTTATTTTCCCACTCTCTTTCCCGCAAAACACAACTCTAATTTTTATATGATTTTTTTTTTTACCAAAATTTGATTTTTTTTATTTTGTTTAGTAATTTTTAGACATGTTATTGACATTTAAAAAAAACTACAAAATTTTGATTAAAAATAAAAAATTTTATCTAGAGTGAAAAAAGTCAACCTTTCTTTTTATGTATATGAATTTTCCTATTTGACAGTTTTTTTTTTTTAACAATCTTTTTATAGATATGAATAACATAAAGGTGAAAAAAGTCAATTTTTTTTTTATGTATGCATATGAATTTTCCTATTTGAAAGTTTTTTTTTTTAATTTTTTGCAATCTTTTCATGGATGTGAATAACATATAAGTGAAAAAAGCCAACTTTTTTTTTATAGGTATGTGAATTTTTTTCCTATTTGAAAATATATGTATATATTTGCAATCTTTTTATGGATATTAAAAACATAAGTATTATAATTAAAGGTTATCAAATAAAAAATTAAAAGTTTGATAAAAAAAATCATATAAAAAAAAATAGAGCTAACTCTCCCCTAATCCCCCCCTAAAACCTCCCCTGGTCCTTCCTCTCTGTACCTTAGCAGCTTCATCCGTCACTTTTACCACTAATTCATCCAACAAAATATATATTATAAACATTTGGGCATTAAAGTGGAGTAAGTTAACTCAATATATATATATATATATATTTAAAATTGAACAAAGCTGATTGGATCAATAATATTTATAATCAAACTTTATCAGTAAAATTAAACAAAACTAATTAAAAAAAAAAATGGAGTTGATCCAATTCTTCAAATTTTAATTCTTTTATGCATTTTTAAATTTTTATTGTTTTTCTCACTAATCTTGAACAAAAATAACACAAGAATAATCAAGCAAAGAGGGCCTTACCTTAACACACGCATCCATTCAGCTGTTAGACCAGACTTCTGCGCGCAAAGCCAACGATCAAAAGACTTCTGCAAACCCGGTGGCACGCACAGACTTTCCGGTCTTTCCCCAACTTGCCAGCCAGCTTCACCTGTCACTCTCAACCAACAGTTACACTTCTCTCTCTTCTATAAAGTGCGTTCCATCAGCAGCAGAAGAGCTAATATCTTTCAACAATAATAATTCACTGTTTTGTGAGTTCGGAGACAAAAGTGATCAGATCTTCCAAGATTTGATGATGATGATGGCTCTTGCTAGAGCTCAAGAGATTTCTTCGAGGCAACAACCTTTCATTTATGATGTGTTCTTGAGCTTCAGAGGCGAAGACATCCGCAACACCTTCTTAGACCACCTCTATACAGCTCTGTCTAGTGCTGGATTTCACGCATTTAAATATGACGATGGTATTGCAAGGGGTGAAAATATCAATACAGAAATGGAGAGGGCAAAATTCAAAGAAGCAAGGAGTTCCATAATTGTGTTTTCCAAGGATTATGTTTTTTCCGAATGGTGCCTCGATGAGCTTGTGATGATCCTCCAACACAAGAGAATATCAGGGCATAAAATTTTGCCCGTCTTCTACCACCTCAATCCATCCCATGTTAGGAATCAAACGGGAAGTCTTGCAGGGTCATTTCGTAGGCACGAAAAGCGAATCAAGATGGAAACGAATAAAAGGAAAAAGGTGCATTTGAGGAATAAGTTGGAAGGCTGGAGGGCAGCACTTAAAGAAGTTGGTGATTTAGCAGGGATGGTTGTAGCTAATAATAGGTACGCAATTTTCAATGTCTCAACTATTTGGCTGTATCTTAACTAGTTACTAATCACTATTGAGATTTGAAGATTAAAAAGAATAAAATCACTGAAAAACCTCAACTTGTAGAATGAAATCATTTTCTTGTTCTTCAACCTTTTGGTTATGAAATCACTGAAAAACCTCAAATTGTAGAATGAAATCATTTTCTTGTTCTTCAACCTTTCGGTTATGAAATCACTGAAAAACCTCAAATTGTAGAATGAAATCATTTTCTTGTTCTTCAACCTTCGGTTCTTCATCTTCTCATTGATTTCTCACTGCATCCTTCTCCCAAAAATTCAGATTTTTTTTTAGGATACAGTAATAGATGAAAAATGACCTTTCCCTTCCATGCTAAAAGAAAAAGCGGGGGGCCCCGCCCCCGCGCGGGGGGGGGGGGGGGAGGTGCAAGAAGTAATATAGCACAACAAAGAAAAATAGCCTGTCCAAACGCCCGGTGGCCAGACACCAGATAGCCACCTATTTACCGTCCAAACACTTACACTAAACTCAGTTATGGTTCATATTTATTCAGTCTGAAAACCTAAATTTTCTTATAAAAAATTATTTCAAAATACTAATTTTTCCTTATAATCATACCCTTTACATTCATAAGAGTCTCAACTAGCAACAAAATTCCTACTTCAATTCGAGCTTTAAACCGAGAACCAACTCAAAATGAAACTCCTTTTTCCCTTCCTTTTCCTTCTGCTCCAGTAACACAACTCTCTCTCTCTCTCTCTCTCTCTCTCTCTCTCTCTCAATCTCTTCCTCGGTTCAACAAACACTTTCTCTGGTACACACAATCGGATGCAAATGTATATACCAAGCATGACGAGGACAAACGAGCCACGCGGCTGCTAAAGGCTTGGACAGCGGAGAGAAACAACCCACGTGGACAGACCCACCGAACACACACTAATATGCATACAACCTGATGTGTACATGTACACACACACACACAGACATAAGTTAGTTATATTATCAAAAAGATCCCAAAAATAATTGAACTCCAAATTAAAAACCATGCGCAATCCGAGCAATAAAATAATAAAAGTTAGCTATATTGATTCAAGAACTTCATCGCAGCCTTGATGCAAATATACTAAAACTTTTACGAGAGCACAACTGCACACTGGATTGCAGGAACAGGAAGAAAATCAACTACTTCCTCCCATAGAATGGACTCGAGCTACCTTCTACCACACTGGTTGAAGATTGAAAAGAATGAAATCACTAAAAAACAAGATGGTATCCGGAAGAACAAAGGAAGAAGAACTGAATCTTAAAGCATCTAACCCTACATTTCTCATCATCTGAATTAGGGCAACCACATTGAATGAATATGAAAGGTTGCAGAGTGGTTCTTATTTACCAAGTCATCTAATGATGTTATTAACTAATTATCCTAACTAACTGATACTGACTTTCTTAATGAGCTGAAATCAAGCTGATTAGAGATGGATTCAAGATTTTTACTAAAGAGGCGCTAAGCACTCAAGAAGAAAACAATGAATTACATCAGGGTTAGAGTAGGAGATCGAGAAGTAATGTTACTTTTAAGCAAAAAGAAAATTATCCTTAAATATTAAACTGGTGAATATACTTTTTAGAATTTAATGCTTCAACTAGCCTTTTTAACAGCAGTTGAGGTTTAATAAGGATGTCTCACGTTACCAAAAAGGGGAAAAAAAAAAAGATAACTATTACTAAATCTTATTATTTATAGAATTTATTATGTTGTATGTTATATTCACCAATATCACGCACACCTTAATTTTATGTTAAAAATTCTTTTAATACCAAACCAAACCAAGCATTTTCCCACTAGGTGGGATCGACTATATGGATTTGGCGATACCAATTAAATCTGTTTAAGGCCATATCCTCCATTAGATCCAAGTAGGCAAGGTCATGTTTAATAGTTTCTTTCCAACTTTTCTTAGGTCTTTCTCTTCCTCTCCTACTCCTGGCAATTTCCATACTTTCACACCTTCTAACAGGTGCCTCCGTTGGACGCCTTCTAACATGGCCAAACCATTCTAATCGATTTTCTCTCATTTTATCTTCAATCGGTGATATTCCTACTTTGTCCCTAATCTCCTTGTTCCTAATCCTATCTCTCCTTGTAATCCCGCACATCCATCTTAATATTCTTATCTCCGCAACTGCCATCTTTTGAACATGATTATGCTTTACTGCTCAACACTTTGATCCATATAACAACGTTGGTCTTACCACCACCTTATAATACTTTCCTTTCACCTTGAGGGGACTTTTCGATCGCACAAGACTCCCGAAGCACTCCTCCATTTGGTCCACCCGGCCTGAATCCTGTTACTTATATCAGTATCAATCCCTCCATCTTGTTGCACCATAAATCCCAAGTACCTAAAGTTTTCTTTCTCTACAATCTTTTGTGTGCCTAAACTTATTTCTATGCTACCAGTTACTCTATTTTGACTAAACTTGCATTCCATATATTCCGTTTTGTATCGACTTAGCCTAAACCCTTTTGTCTCTAATATTTTCCGCCACAATTCTAGTTTCGCATTCACTCCTTCTCTCGTCTCATCTACTAAAACAATATCATCTGCAAATAGCATACACCACGGCACCTCATCCTGAATATGTTTTGTAATCTCATCCATAACTAGAGCAAACAAGTACGGGCTTAACGCTGAACCTTGGTGTAGACCAATCGTAATAGGAAACTCTTTAGTCTCTCCACCAGTCGTCCATATGGATGTCATGGCTCTATCCTACATGTCCTTTATCGCCTCAATATATTTAACACATACTACTTTCTTTTCCAATACTCTCCATAAAATATCCCTAGGAATCCGGTCATTGGCATTCTCTAAATCAATAAACACCAAATGTAAATCTTTTTTACCTTCTCTATAGTGTTCCATTAACCTCTTCAGGAGAAAGATAGCCTCCATGGTTGATCTCCCAAGCATGAAACCAAATTGATTCTCTGAAACGTTTGTTGTCCTTCTTAGTCTTTTCTCAATAACTCTCTCCCATAATTTCATCGTATGGCTCATCAATTTAATCTCGCGGTAGTTTGCATAGTTCTGAATATATCCTTTATTCTTGTATATGGATATAAAAATACTTTTCCTCCATGCATCAAGCATCTTCTTGCTCTTTAGCACTATATTAAAAAGTTTTGTTAACCAACTTATGCCACACTCCCCCAGGCGCCTCCAAACCTCAATAGGGATACCATCTGGCCCAACTGCTTTCCCATTCTTCATCTTTTTCAATAATTCTTTTACTTTTTCCCTGCTGATACTCCTATAGAACATATGATTTAACTCTTCCCTAAAGGTGGTAAACTGTCCCAATTATATGTCACTACTACTGCTTTCGTTAAATAACTTGTAGAAGTAGCTCTTCCAACGCTCCTTTATCTCCTCTTCCTTTATTAATACCTTTTTATCCTCATCCTTAATGCATTTAACTTAGTTTAAATCTTGATCCACCTATCTCTAGATTTAGCAAGCTTGAATTTGATCCACCTATCTCTAGATTTAGCAAGCTTGAATATATCTCTTTCGCCCTCCTTAGTGTCAAATCGCCTATATAAATCCTCAAATGCCTTTTTCTTAGCCTCCCTAACTACCTTTTTGGTTTCTCTTTTTGCTTCTTTATACCTCTCCAAGTTCGTTACATTTCGATCATTTTGCCAAGATTTAAAATACTCTCTTTTAACTCTTATCTTGTCTTGCACGGTCTCGCTCCGTCACCATGCCTCTTTCTGTGCCGGAGCACTCCCTTTGAATTCTCCTAAAACTTCTTTTCCTACCCTCCTAATACACTCTACTACCTGATCCCACATATTATTTGCACTCTCATTTACCGTCCGAACATTTTCCTCTAGTACTCTTTTCCTGAATGCTAATTACTTATCACCTTTCAAGTTCCACCATTTAGTCCTTGAGCATCTATACCACTTCTTTTTTCTAGTCCACCTTTGAAACTGCACATCTATGACCAACAACTTATGTTAGGAAGTCAAGCTCTCCCCCAGTATAACCTTGCAATCTTTACAAGCTACGCAGTCTCTTTTACTAGGTAAGAAGAAATCAAGTTGTGTTCTTGAGGAGCCACTCTTATAAGTCACCAAATGTTCCTCTCTCTTCCTAAAAAAAGTGTTCGTCACCATGAGATCATAAGCCACTGCAAACTCCAAAATATCCTTCCCTACTTCATTTCTATTACTGTATCCATATCTCCCATGTACTCCTACGTATCCATCTACGTCGCGTCTTACATGACTATTCAAATCTCCTCCTATGAAGACTACCTCTCCTTGGGGTATCTCTAATAGCATTCCTTTCAAGTCTTCCCAAAACTTCTCCTTATGTTCATCTCCTAAGCCCGCCTGAGAGGCATAAACACTAATTACGTTTACTATCTCTTCTCCTAACACTAACTTAATTGCATTAATCCTATCTCCACAGCGTTTTACATTAACTATATCTTCCTTTAGGTCCTTGCTTACTACTATGCCGACGCCATTCCTTAATCTATTAAGTGCCGTAACCATAACTTATACTCAGTCCTCTTAATCTCTTTAGCTTTCTGTCCCACCCATCTTGTACTCTTGTAAATTTTTTTTGTATTAAAAATTTTGAGTTAACCTTAATTTTTTAATAAGACCAAAAATACCCCATATTTAATTAATTTAATTCTTTTAACAGGGCTAAAATACTAGGAGTAATTTGGTAATTTCAATTTCAATTTCAGGGGTCACTTCCCCCACTGCCTCCACATGGTTTCGCCCATGAAACTGACTGATTGTAAGACATTAAAAATATATCAGATAAACTAACTAGTATCTAAAAGTTACTCTCTTTAGTTTAATGTTAGTTTAACTGATGACATACTCCATTGTGCTTTTCTTTCCAATTATAATTTGCAGGAGCGACAAATCAAATTTTATCCAAGAAATTGTCAAAGAAATTGGAAAAAATGTGAGAAGTGTTTTGTATGTTGCCCCTTATATAGTTGGGATGAAATCTCGAGCCAAAAACATTATTTCCTGGTTAGAGGATGATTCGGACCAGAGTGGCATATTCATGATTTATGGGATAGGTGGAATTGGCAAGACAACGATTGCCAAATATGTTTATAATTTATATTTTGAAAGATTTGAAGCTAGTAGCTTTCTTGCAAATGTTAGAGAAAGGGCGAAAGATCGAAATGGTTTAATTAAATTACAAAGGCAACTTCTTTCAGAGGTTTTAGGAACAAAGAAAGAAAGAATCAATAGTGTTGATGAAGGAATCACTAGGATTGTAGATGCCATTAGTTGCAAAAAGGTTCTCCTTCTTATTGATGATGTGGACAAGAGAGACCAACTTCAAGCACTAATTGGGATGCGTGATTTTTTTCATTCAGGAAGTAAAATTATCTTAACCACCAGGTGCCAAGATCTATTAAAGGCCAATGAAGGTTATAAGTTGTATGAGGTGAAGAAATTTTATGATGATGAATCATTAGAGCTTTTTAGTTGGCATGCATTTGGACAAGATCATCCCGTTGAAGGTTTCACTAACCATTCAAAAAGGATAGTAGAATATTGTGGAGGGAATCCTTTAGCTCTTAAAGCCTTGGCTTCTTCCGTTGGTGAAAGTTATGAAGAAGAATGGGGAAGCACTTTACAGAAATTGGAAACTATTCAGGACTCAAAAATCCTTAAAATATTGAAAATAAGCTATGACAATTTACCAGATGACAATGTCAAAAATTTGTTCCTTTATATTGCTTGTTTCTTTATTGGAAAGAGCAAAGGTTTCACGATTAAAATTTTAGACGCATGTGGTATCTACACAGTATCTGGGATAAAAATTCTCAATAAAAGATCTCTCTTAAATTTTGACGAACATGACAAATTGATGATGCATCAATTACTTCAAGACATGGGAAGAGAAATTGTTCGGCAAGAATCACCTAATGAATTGGGTAAACGTAGCAGATTATGGCACCATGAGGATTCCTTGAAAGTACTAAAAGAAAAAAATGTGAGAAACATATTTTTCCTTTCATGTCAATTTTCTAAGTATCAAATTTGTTTTCTTCTCTTATCTAAAATGTTTTCTCTTATTAGGGAACGAAAACAATTAAAGGTTTATTCCTTGACATGCACATAATGGAGGAATACAAGCATTCCAATTGCAGCTTTCGTGTTACAAATACAAAAAGGCAACGCTCCAAAGAACTTGATGAGAATTCTTCGCTTGCAAGCCAACACAATTCTTTGAAACGACTTTGTTTTGGGTTCCTATCTTGGCTTCCGATAAACATGAATGGAAGAAATTTTGATCAAGAAGAGCTAAAAGTTGATGCATTTGCAAGAATGAGCAATCTTAAATTGCTCCAACTCAATTATGCAAAAATCAAGGGAGGGTACAAAGACTTCCCTAAAGGATTAAGATTGTTGCGTTGGCATGGATTCCCTCAAGAGTCCCTACCAAGTGATTTTTTTATAGAGTCGCTTGTGGCACTTGATTTGCATTATAGCTCCTTGAAGCAACTTTGGAAGGGGACCAAGGTATATATAATTCAAAAGTTTTCCTCGTTTGCTCTTTCACCACTTATTCTTTGAGTACTAATATATGAAATTTGAAAACTATTATCTTTATTTTTGTGGCTCTTGCTTCCTCAATCTTAGTCAATCCCATGGCTTCATCAATTCCCTAAATTTTGCTAGAACCATAATCTTCCAAATTTGATCTATAAAGATTGCATACATAAGAAGAGAAAAGAAGAACTGGAGAAATGATAATAGTTTTCTTTCTATGTTGGGAGTTTAGAATAGAAAAGATGATCACTTTTTTTTCCCCTTCCTTATTTGTGACTTGAGAAGAAACGAAAGGAAAATAAAGTTTGTATTGTTACTTTATCATTAAATCTTTTGAGAAGTAGGAGGGTTATCAATTTATTTAGCTTTGGGAAGTTTGTAATTTTTTCTCTCGTTCTTTATTTTATAGGCAAATGTGTTATTTTGAAAGTTACTTTAGTTCACTTTTCTCTTCTCTCCATTTTGCCCACTTTTGAGAGAGTGAAGATTTTAAAATTTTAACACTCACTTTTCTCTCATTTCTTTTCTTTTCTTTCCTAAAAAAAAAAAAAACTCACAAAAAAGGGATGAATTTCTAAAAACTTCTCCTTTTATCTTCTTTTCCTCCCATTTCATTTTATCCAAATGAGCTAACAAGGTTTGGATGAGGTAATGAGGGATGGATATTTTTAAAATCTACAAGGCAGTAAAATTCAAAGAAGTTTTTGGATAAAATATTATTCATCTAATATTAATTTATACTAATTTCATAAGGGAACCAAAGTTTTATATTTTTTCCTATCAGCTTTTCTTTTTTAGGATCAACATAAATATTGGTGACTAATTGCTTAATTTATTTAATGATAGATGCTCAATTCGTTGAAGATCCTCAACCTCAGTTATTGCTATGATCTTGCCAATTCCCCCCACTTCTGGCAGCTCCCCAATCTTGAAGAACTAATACTTAAAGATTGCACAAATTTAGTTGAGCTTCATGAATCAATTGGGAAACTAGAGAGACTACTTCTGTTGAATTTGAGAGGTTGCAAAAATTTAAAGCAACTTCCAATGAAAATTTTCGAGATGAAATCTCTGATTGTACTGATTCTTTCTGGCTGCTCAAGGCTTGAAAGACTGCCATCTAATCTTCGAAAGATGGAATCTTTGAAAACGTTTCATGTAGATGGAATAAATCATTCATCCTCCATAAGTCCTAAATCCTTTCGTTTCCTATTAACTTCCTTACCAAGTTGCTTAGTAACATTGGATCTTGCTGATTGCAATCTTTCTAGTGATTATATTCCGTGGAATCTGGTTGATCTTTGCATGCTGCAAGAGTTGAATCTAAGTAAAAATCCAATTTGTAGCCTACCGGAGCTTCCAATGAGTTTAAGATTTCTAATTGTTGAAGATTGCTGCTCGTTGGAAAAGTTAACAAATCTACCAAACCTTTCTTCTCAACTACTTTTCTACGCAGAAGGTTGTGAAAAACTAGTTGAGGTCCAGGGATTATTTAAGTTAGCACCAATTGAATCAGCTATGATAAAGGAGTTAGGCTTGGATGACCTGGATTCCAATGGAATGCTTCAGGTGCCACTAATGAATCGCCTAATGGAGGCTACAAATCACCACAAAGCTCCAATACTTCAAGTACTCTCTCTCTCTCTCTCTCTCTCTTACACACACACACACACACACACACACAAAACATGTTATGTGCATTTCATTCAACTAATACTAGTATTAAAATTACGAATTTAATGAATGGCACAGGGACTATATGAATGTGGTATATACAGTATATTTCTTCGCGGGAGTGTAATTCCTAATTGGATTACTGAAAAGAGTGGAGGAAGATCACACATATCTTTTACGATTCCATCATTGCCTCCTAATCTCAAGATCCGAGGCTTCAATGTTTGTGTTGTCTTTGAATCCTATAATATACCATTTCTTGGTGCACCACCTAATTATATTGTAGTCAACAATGAGACTAGGAATCTAACGGTGAGCTATGCTCCGATATTTAAAATCTGCGATGTTCAAGATGGAGACATAACATGGTTAAGCAATTGGAAGATAGCTGATCAGATGATGGGACCTGGGGATAAAGTGAATGTATGGAAAACAAAACAAACACGGCAGGAGATAAAAGAATACGGAATCCAAATTGTATATGACGACATTCCAACTACTTGTCATCAGGATGTCAATCTTGATTTGTCAAACTATCGCATAAATGAAGATCTGTATGTTTTATACACTCAATCCGCAAGCGAGAGCATTCTCATGGCAATAAATTGGCCAGAAATCTTAAGAATAGTAACAGGTGAGTGTAGTTTCACTATTTCACTTGATAGATAATTAGAAAAGGTCAACTAATTAGAAACAAAATTGTTGTTTTGCATTAACTTTCTTTAATTGTGATTCCTAGCCTACCTTTTTTTATTTTTTTAAATAATATATTTTTCTCCTAAAAAACTTTAATCGATTACCTAATTCACAGATAAGGAAACAGAGGATGAAGGATACAACATTGATGATTGTGCAATGATCCCAAACAACAGAGCACTGGGATTAGAGGTAAATAATATAGCTAGGACCAGCAAAAGTGTTATTTACTTGACGTGTTTTATTTATTTTTTTAATTTTTTACCTGACAAAAAATATTAATCTATTTTTGCATAACCTTCTTTCAAAGATCAAATTAATTAATATTGGATTTCCAAAAATATTAATTCTTTGAACTCATTTTAGTAGTTTGAGAATTTTTAGAACTTCAATTTATTTATGATAATACCGTTAAATTATGATCTATCTAGTTTATTTTACTTTGATGTTAATCTATTAATCTATATATTTGAACTTGTGCATAAGTAGGTAACACCAGCAAGTATAGCTTCATTATCTCATCTATTAAATAATTAGGATAAAAAGGAAAAAAATTCAAACAAAATTTCCTTTTTTATTATTTTATTTTTGGTCCCAAAATGCTCCCACGGTATGCATTCTTATTTTTAAAAAGAATATATTATTATTTTTAAAATTATTAATGATTTATTTATGATCCACAAATCAAGATTTACTTTTTTTCCCTTTTTTTTTGGTTCATAAAAGATTGTCTTTCATTACTGTTATTTTATGTTATTTTTACAACTGAGGGAATTTTTAATCTTAAATAACAGCTTCAACGGACAATCAACAAGACATTTGAGAGGTGGAGAGAGTGTGAATATTTACCACATTTTCAACAGACATTAAACAAGAGATATGGAGGGTGGATGACATTTAAAAGGTGGATAGAGAGTGAAGCGAGTGAATCTTTACCACAATCACAAATTACGCCCATGTTAGGGTCGATACTGAGGGAATATTTATGGAAGATGGAGAGAATATGGAGCAATATTAGATTGGATAGATTGGAGAGATTTTTTATGTCTCGTGAGGGGAGAGTTTGAAGATTATTTGGCAGATGGAAGTGTTATTTTGCTGATAGAAGGGTGGATGTGTTGACTATTGGCAATCCTTGCTTATTTCTACTCAATTGCGAATGTACAGGTAAGGTGTTTATAAACTCTTTTATCTTCTTTATTAATTTTCCGATGGAGGACACACTTTGCCTAGCAAATGTGTTTTGAAATAGAATAAAATAAAATAAAACATTCGACAGATTAGGAGAAAAATGTACTTTTTTTCTTGTGGTCCCAAAATGTTCCAAAGATATACATTTTCATCTCTTTCATCAACCTTTTTTTTTCCCTTTAAGATGATTAGATGACTTAATTCAACTATCTTAGTTACTTGTTCTTACAATTCTACTTAATTGAAAACATATTGTTCCCATAAAAAGATTAGTGTAATTAAGTTGCTCATACAACTTGTTGATCTCTTTCAAATTTACCATAATTTTCTGTTTTAGGTTTTATAAAAGCATTGGCTTCAAGATTAGAAAATGTTTCTTCTTTTGAAATTTTCAAAAGTCCAAATGGAGAATGAAGAGCTTTTTTTATATAGTACCCTAACTCCACCTTTTTTTTCATTTTTTAGGACATTTATTTTATCATGTTGTCCTTTCTGATGATATTCAATAAATTATGAACTAAAATATTTTATTTTTCTTTGAGTTTGAAGAGATTGATAATATCTTTGTATCCTTGAAGTTTTTCCTCATTAAATTCAGAAAAAAATATCATTTTTTTAGTTTATTTTTTGGATGCATATCCTCGTTTAGCATCTTACGAGTTTCACGTCTAGGACTTAACTCCATTAAACATGAAAACTCATTTCTGAGGTTGTTGGAGAGATTCTCTTATTAGCCTATTCAACTTCCAAGTTTTTAGAATTTACTTGAGAAGGTATTCTAAAAGTAAAAATCCTTCCTTCTGTTGGAGGAAAGATACATAATAGCGTAGATGCTCTTAAAGAGGCATGTGTACTGGGATTAATTATTCTAATCCAATTCGTAGGAGCAAAACAGATTTCTATGCCTGTGTCTAATTATTAAAGTAATGAGATTGACAATTTTTAGACTCAGAATCAAACCAATCCCTCATTAGAACCAATTAAACTTGAACCAAAGTAATTGGCTTAAGATGGGTCCCAGTTTTAACGGGTCTTTTATATACTTTTGATCTAGTTCATGCATGACTTAACAGTCAATAGTAGTACAATTGTACTAAAATGATTCAAGTATGAAATGAAATGTAAAAACAGCTGAATTTTTAACGAACTCCTAAGAAATGTTTGGATTGCTTATCCATCAAAGGAAAAGAAAAATAATGGAGATGATCAAGAAAAAGAAAAATAATGGCAATAATCAACATCACTTTTCTTTCTTGGTTGTGATACATAATTGAAGGAAAAAAGTACGAAACTTGATAAAAACACCAAAAAAATAAATAAATATATAGTAATGTATTTAACAAATTTGCCATTTTTTGATACGTAAGATTGTGATCATATTATAAAATAAATAAATTTGGCATTATACTGCATCATTCACATATCCCTTTCATAATAAATGAAAGAATTCTTGACCTTTAATTAGCATAAAAAATTATATAACAATAAGGAAACACAGGTTGAGAGAAGTGAATGCTGTGACATTGTTGAATTGGGTGCTAAGGGCATAGCCAAGGTTACATACAGGGCTTGCATGGATGATGAGATAATTGCTTAAATAAAATATTTATTATATATACACATATTTGATTTTAAATGCCAACTAAAATTTAGTACTCCTCATTAGAATTTAATTGTAAACAAATTTTCAACAAAGATTAGTCTAGAAGTACTGGATATAAACAAATTCTCCAAGGTTTAAAAAAAAAAAATCTTACATCTAATATTTTGTCCGTGGGCATAACATTGTGACATCTACATATATATTTATGTTTGTGCATAAGTTTCACTCTCTTTGGATATTGAAAAATAATATTAATAAAAAATAAAAAACAGCAGAAGCACTGCTAAGATTAATCCGATCAGAATATATATAGGACAGTTGCATCTCATGGTAAGATAATTACTTCTATTCTTTAGTAAATTAAAAGAATTTATGACAACTTTGTTGCTAGTAATGACAATATTGAATATATGTGCATGTAATAACTTTATTTGAATTCCTGGAATTAAATTTTCTCTCCAATTGAGTTTAAATGAGGCTGTTACAAGTACTGGATAATTATTATTAACGCATCTAGTTTTCTTTTTAAGTTCAAACTTTGAGGTCAGTTTTCCTTTTCCTTTCCCCTCCTATTTTCCCGTTTTAGGGGTGTTTGGTTGGCAAAAAAGTACAGTAAAAATACAAGGACTTTGGGTAAAAGTAATATCTAGCGAAATTTGATTGGAAGAAAGTATAAAAAAAATTAGTAAAAGTTGGTAGGTTTTGGCTGATTTTGGCCAACCAAACACTCCCTTAACTTCACTACGAAAGTTGGAAAAACTGATTTGAGTCCCAACTCTAGGATAATTTTCTTGGCTTTCCTAGAAAATGGTTGTGTGGCTTCCTTTCATCTTTCAAATTTGATAAACACAAGTTCGTTTTACTTAAGTTTTTGCAAGTAGATTATATGTTGAGTAACTTCAGTTTCACATCCAAGAAGACCAATCCAGTAGACACTTGACTTTCTTTTCTTCATGTAAGCAAAACTAGTCCAATGGAAGTTTCGCAAAACGCACAAATATTATACATACACCCGGTGTCCGTCTGAATATTAATTGAGTTCAAAAAAAAACATGTAGCATGAACCTTTATTGGCTAGCATTATTTGTATGACAAAAAAGAAAAGTCTTCAGACTTGAACATAAAAATATCATCAATTATAACAAGTGTGCCTCAAATCTGATCTGAACAACCCATTTCTTTTAAACTAAAGCAAGAATGGCCGAGTTTGAACATTGAACAACAAGAAATATGAAAATTTAACACCTTTAGACCAAGTTATCCACAAGAAATGGCTGGCCAATCCATTTTCCCTTAAACATTATAGTTTCTGACTTCAATATAAAATGTTATCATTCATATTGTATTTCCCTCTCCATTGAACAATTCAGTACCTTTTATAAAGCAAGAGAGGCAGAATTTGAACATTGAAAAACAAGGAATATGATAATTTAATTCAGTCCAAGTAAGATGTAAGTAATCTACAAGAGATAAGCATATAAGTTTTCCTGGCCTCATTTCATCCTAATCCAATTGCAAGCAATAGAGATATCCGAAAGACATGAAATCTTCCAATTTAAAACGAACATAGTTCCTCATTTTTGCTGTATCAGTGCTGATTATTGAGCTAGTCAAGGTCAAAATAGACCTTGTAACTGACCCTTAAGGTGCTATTCAAGGTTGGAATAGACCTTGCAACTGACCCTTAAGGTCCTAAGGATGCTTGAGTCTGGATTCAGAACAAGATCAAGTTGTAAGTATTGAAACAAGTGGAATGGATTAATTATTATTGCTGATATGTGTGTTTCCCTCATGGAATCAAAACAAGAGATAAGTGTTGAAGGAAGTGGAAATTAGGTTTTGATTTTGTTTTAGTTCAAGGGTTTTAGAGGAAAACAAGAATAGAATCCAGAGGTGGACCAGGAAAGAACCTGATGTAATCCCACTTGCGTGCCAGAAAATTTTCTAGGGAACTGTCCAGTGATACTAATGAGAAAAGTGTTGCACGTAAAAAGTATGGGTAAAAGGCAGATAACTCCCTTTGGGTGGAGTTAGTTTTGAACAAAATTATGATTAGAGGACAAAGCTCATGACTCTGCATCAGGCCAAACAAAGAAATAATATTTGATTAATCAAAGAATAGGATGCTAACCTTAGATTTTCTGAAAACAAAAATGCTCATGTATACATGCTTTTACATTTTATCTATTTTTTGTGGGACAGCTTGTGAATTTCATTTTTCTGGTAATGAACAAAAGGTGGAACCTGCAGCTTAGTACGTGTCTAAAAAAAGAAAGAAAGAAAATGTCAGCATAGTGGTCGGTGTAAACTCGGTTGTTTTTCAAAGGGCATCCTAGGAGATATTAAGCTGACGACAATAAGGAAAGAACAACTATGCATTATGCCAGCAAGGGTGACAACTGATTCATATAAATATTTCAAATATTTAAACCATATTGCATAAGCACCATTCAAACCATATAACACACCAGAAAAGGTAGAATGCCAGAAAAGGATGCTAACCTTAGATTTGACGAATGGATACCTGCCAGAAAAGGATGCTAACCTTAGATTTGACGAATGGATACCTGATCGAGTGTAGAATACCAGAAAATTAAATAGAATTTGACGGAAACCTTGGCAAGCATATAAAAAAAGGGCGGACTCAGTACATAAAACACACCAGGAAGAAAAAAGAAAAAAAAAAAAAGAAAAGAAAAGAAAAAGGACCAGGATTTGACACAACAAGAGCCTTTGAACATATAAAATCACAATCAAAATCCCAGAATAACAAGAATAATCCAACCCTGCCTCAACAAACAGCCAAAATCAACCAACCCCCCCCCCCCGGGGGCCATATTTAGTACAGGAAACAGTAGAAGTACATATATATACGAATTCAAGAAATGGTGCATACATAGAGTGTGTGTGTGTGTGAAGTCAACATTTTAATTTCACTTAAATCCCTCAGCTCCTTCTTACGCTACCACCAGTTAACCACTCAAATCAACCAAACCCACCACCTGCTACCTCAACAAACACCCAAAACAACCATTATTCAACACCCCTTGCCCGCAACAACACCCAAATAACCAGAACCCAAACCACCAAAAAAAAAAAATCGATAGAGAGAGAGAGTTAAGAGCTCGGAGAGGAGAGAAGGAGATGACGGCTTACCAATCCTTTGCTAAGGCAAGTCGCCAGTGGCTGCTACTGTCACCGACGCGAATCGGAAATGAGTGAGGGAGAATACCGAGCTGGAGAAAGGATGGGGTGTGCGCGCGCGCGTGCGGGTGTGTGTTGTTTTGTTTTCTTGGGGGGAGATGGAGACAGGATGGGGTTTTTGACCTGAATGGGCTGGTGAGGTTCAGTTTGTACACAGTGAACTGGTTTTGAAATGTTTTTACGAAAATAGGACCAAAATTATTTACTGTGTAAACGAAAGTGTTTGATAAAAATTATTTACTGTGCAAATAATTTCAAAACTGTCAAAAGTCAGATTCGTTTAGAGCGGAACCGAAGATAATTAAAAACGTTACCTCTATAAATAAATTCAGCAAATTTCACTCAAATTCAAAGTAACTTTTCTATGATACAGTAGCACAGTAAACGGCTTTTATATATTAAATTAAAAATTAATAAATAAATTAATTTATATATTAATAAATTAATAAACGAATTCAGTTAACGATTTTTATATATTAATAAAATATATTACATATTAATTTAGATAAATAATTTGACTAAATTATATTAAATTATTAAAAATAATTTAATTTAATAAAATAATTCATTTTAATATAATGTAACAAAATTGACTGAATATTTGTGACAGGAAAAAAATAAACTGAAAATAATTTTTGTTTTATGTTTTTTTATTTAAGTTTTTATTTTTTTAACAAAAAAATATAAACAAATTTAGCAAACACGTTTCTTTTACCAGTTTATAAAATTTTGAAAACATAAAAAAATAGAAAATAAATTAAAATATACACAAATTTAATCTTTTACCAGTTTATAAAATTTTGAAAACATAAAAAAATAGAAAATAAATTAAAATATACACAAATTTAATTGTAAACAAATTCTTTAAATTTGTTTATATTTTTTTGTTTAAAAAAAAAGAAAACTTAAATAGAAAAACGTAAATGAAAAAAAAGTGTTTTCAGTTTATTTTTTATCTGTTACAAACATTTTGTCAGTTTTGTTACATTATATTAAAATGAATTATTTTATTAAAATTATTTTTAATAATTTAATATAATTTAATTAAATTATTTATCTAATTTAATATATAATATATTCTATTAATATATAAAAATCGTTTACTAAATTCGTTTATTAAGTTATTAATATATAAATTAATTTATTTATTAATTTTTAATAAATTAATTTATTTTTAATATATAAATTAATATATAAAAATCGTTTATTGTGCCACCGTACCATAAAAAAGTTACTTTGAGTTTGAGTGAAATCTGTTGAATTCGTTTACAGAGGTAATGTTTTTAACTATCTTCGTTTCCGCTGTAAATGAATCTGGCTTTTGACAGTTTTAAAATTATTTACATAATAAACGATTTTTATCAAACACCTTCGTTTACACAGCAAACGATTTTGGTTATATTTTCGTAAAAACGTTTTAAAATCACTTAATTGTATATAAACTGAACCTCACCTGCCCATTGAGATCAAAAACCCGACAGAATGAGGTGCGCGCGCCCGTTGGTTTACAGTATGTTTGGTTTGATTTCCATCTGTCACGCCCTGAATTTCACAACCCCAGTACATGAACCAAAGAACGCACATTACACCATTTAATAACATTCCCTGTCCCACATCAGAGCCATAAACACACACTATGGAGCAATGAATATAATAATAAATAAAACTATACTTTAAATTTAAATAAATGCCTTAGTCGAAATCAACTAGGCAATAAGCTCCAAAAGCTAAGCCCAAATATTCTTCCAAAGCTAATTAAAATAATTAATAATAACCTCACAAACAGAGGCTTATTAAAATTCGTTAAAAATAATTTCCTAGAGTCATTACATAAAAATAATAAATAAAACTCTAATTCCTATACTCAGAAAGTCCAGCGCGTGATTCAAATTCATTACCTGCATCACAAGCTGTAAGGGGTTTAGCACTAATACCACGTGTGCTCGGAACCCTAATAATAATAATATAAATGCAGTATACCCTAGCATGCTACTAAGTGAAACAATTATACACAAGTAGCAATTTCAAACAAAAACTTCAATTTATTTATCAATTTATCTTTTCATTACCATTAATTACCTTGTAGCACCACATAACACATCAAAGAAAACAAATTGATTTCTAGGTACTGCTGCTTGGTTGTCTCGTAGAAACAGGACCCAACCAATATACATCATCCTTCGATGTCTGCTTGGTTGTCTCGTAAAAACAAGACCCAACCAATGTACACCCTCCTTCGGTGTCTGCTTCCTAGACCGAAATCTTAGGAATATGATATGCCACCCTTAGGCATCTGCTCGTTCGTAGGTTACTAGCCTACTGGAATCGATAACCAACCCCGCGCGAGTTTCGGGACTTTCGACCCTTGGGTACGTATACCCGATATTTTCAGTGCCCTAAATCCAAACAAAACGCATCCACTTTCATTTTAAACAAACATCAAATAAATTCTTTATTTAAATTCATTTTTATTAAATCCTTATGAATTCATCATAATATTTTAAATAATCCGTAAACCTCAACACGTAAATAATAATAACCATAATTACCGAAGAATCACATAGCAACAAATTACCAAATATGTTTCTTACAATTAATGCAAAAGCTTTCAGAACAAACTAACATGTAAAGACAAAATTCACAAAAAGACAAACTATCATATAAGGACAAAAGTTAAAGTTTCTTTGCTTTATTCATTTAATGGCTTTGCTGGACACCTAATTTCCACACCTTTAACCTATATATGTATATAAAGTAATAATATGTATACCATCCAATCGTTGAAGATTTCAAATATATATAATAGAAATTTTTGCCTTCTAGTAGCCAAGCAAATCTGGGAACTCAATACAATTCACGTTTACCAACTAAAAAAATATAAATAAATAAATAAGTAAATAAATAACAAGTGAACCTCGTATTCTAATCAATCACGTTATAAGTTTAAAGGGAAAAAAAAAGATCTAATCAATCATATGTTCACAACAATAAAAATCTGATGAGTCTAATATATATATTTACATATATATATATATATATATCATTATATTCATATCACTGAATTGTATGAGGACTAATCAATTAATACACATATATGTATTGTTAATTACAATACAGACCACAGGTCATTCGCCCAGAAAATAAATAATATTTATACATATATATATGCATTACTTTTAAAAGTTCCGCCCCTTACCTCAAATTAAATCTGCAAAAAGAACACCCAAGTCGTAACGAAATCCAAAACTCAATTAGCAGATCAGACTAAGATCACTGCGGCCATCAAGAAGCTGGTAATCTCCACAGCATTCACATTAGATTTTTTTTTCTCCTCTGCCGCCACTACCCCTTATCTTTTCTTCTTTCTCTCTCTCTCTCTTTTTAACCCTTTACCTTGACTGCCGAAGAACGCATATTATATATATATATACACGTATACCTAAACTAGCTATTAGTTGATAGAATCCTAATGGAAAAAAAAAAAAGATTAGAATTCAAATTAAACTAGACTTCCAACTCCATGTACTAGCTATTAGTTGGTAAAATACTAATCGAAAAAAAATTAGAATTCAAATCAAACTAGACTTCCAACTCTACGTACCTATTGTTGGTTGGTAGAATCTTAATGGAAAATTGACTAGAATCCAAATCAAATTAGACTTCTAACTTCATGCATCCACAATAAAAATTGAATTTAATTTATGTCTCCAAAAATTTAAATCAATAAAAATTTTATTTTTACCAAATTAAATATTAATTAACAATTAATCAAAGTATTAAAATTCTGAGTCATCACACCATCTATAGGAGGGGAGGGGGTCTATCTTTCTACTTTTTCATCTTCCTTTTCAAGAAAGAAATTGTATTTTCCTTGGCGTTGTTTTGTTTGATTAAAGTTAGAGAGTGTAAATCATAATTATGTATATATTATAATTAAATGCAAATCAAATATTAAAAAAATAAGATTGGACACCTTTTATAATTTTTTTATCCCATTCTCTCTTTTTCATCTCTCTCTCTCTCTTATCTTCCTTTATATTTTCCTCCCAAAAATGGAGGGAAAAAAAATTATGTGGGACCCATCTACTTTTCTCTCTCAACTTCTCTCCTATCTTTCTTTCCTCTCATTTTTCCATCTAACCAAACAAATGAAAAATCAATTTCCCTCTCAACTTTCTTTCCCTTCCTTTCTTCTTCTCACTTTTCCACCCAACCAAACGAAGCTTTAGTGAGTGCTGAGAGAATGAGACAAGGAGTGCTGAGTGGCTAAGACGAGGGAGGGAAAGGGAAATATATAGTAGGAATGGATAGAAAAATTCAAAATTAACCACATAAATACGTAGCCTGTTTAGTAATATTTTTTTATTTATATTTTTTAAATTTTATAAATTGATAATTGAGTATATTTATTAAATCTATTTATATTTTTTTTAAATGAAAACTTTAAAAAAACATAAAAAAAATATTTTCACTCAATTTTATTTTCTGTTACAAATATCTCGTCAATTTTAAAATTTTATCCATTTTGTTACATAATATTAAAATGAATTATTATATTCAAATATTTTAAAAAATTATTTTTAATGAATAATATAAAAAATTAAATTAATTATCTAAATTAGTAAATAATATATTTTATTAATTTATTTTAATAAATAATTACTTTAATTTATTTAATTCATTTAATATAAAATATTATTAAATTAATTTAATTTAATCTATTCTAATTTAATAATTAATATATGAAATATATTTTATTAAATTATTTTTAATAAATATCATAATTAAATTATTGGATTATTATGAAATATATTTCGTTCAATTATTTTTAATAAATAATATAATTAAATTGTAATTAATATATTTTATATTTATTGATTAATTCAATTAAATTAATATGAAATATATTTTGTTAATTAATTTTTTAAAAATAATAAATTTAAATATTTTACGAAAATAAAAAATTAATAATTGTAAACAAAATTGCATTTCAAAATATAGTTTTAATTCTCATTTCAGGAAAAAAAATGGGGCAATAGGAAATATAAACAAATAAACATAAATAGAAAAATGACAACATTATCAAATGACCTAACTAGTGACAAAATAATATAACCGACTTTTTTAAGATCCTTTTTGAGAAAGCTTTTAGTTTTCATTTTTATTCTTGTCAAAACTAAACATGAAGACGCATTTGGTAAATTTATCTTTAGTTTTATGTTTTCAAAAAAATAAAAATTATTTTAAATTTTCGAAAATTAGGAAAACGTAAAAAGGGTGTTTTTTTCAATTTTTCATTTTCTTACACAACTATCACCAATTATGATTATCAACTACTATCGTTCGCTGTTATCACTAATATTCGACCACTGCTCTCACCGACGCCACTATTTCCACCCATCTTCAGTCACTACTAAATATATTATAATTTAATACAATAAATATTTAATTAGTGTATAAAAATATATTAATTATTAAATTAATAATATATTATTTTTATTTATATAAAAATATATTAAATATAAATTAATTAATAATTATTTTTATCAATAACTAAATTGATATATTAAATATATTAATTATAATTTAATTTAATTAGTTAAACTAATATAAAAATCTCTTATTAAATTATTTTTAATAAATAATATATCAATTATATTTTAATATATTTTATTTTTATTGAATTAAATTATTTTTAATAAAAATATAATTAAAATAAGTTCATTTAATTAATTTAAATTAAATTAGTTATTTAAGTAAATTTAATTAATTAAATTACTATATAAATTAATTTAAGATAAATTATTTTTAATAAATAATATAACTAAATTATATTGAATATATTTTATTTTTTAAATTAAATTATTTTGAAATTTTGATATTGTTAACATAATATATTAAATATATTAATTAACTAATTTATATTAATTATAGTCTAATTTAATTAGTTAAGTTAATATAAAAATCTCTTATTAAATTATTTTTAATAAATAATATATAAATTATGTTTTAATATATTTTATTTTTATTGAATTAAATTATTTTTAATAAAAATATAATTAAAAGAAGTTGGTTTAATTAATTTAAATTAAATTAATTACTTAATTAATTAAATTAATATGAAAAATAATTTAAGATAAATTATTTTTAATAAATAATATAACCAAATTATATTGTGTCACACTTCTATTTTAGGATATATATTTAGTCCCTTCAATAGGGGTAGATATTCATAAACTCTTCAATATAACATCTCACAAATCGTCACTCTATATTTATTTTTCACAAACACTAAAATTATCACAAGAGTATGATTAAAATGGAGAAATTAACAACTTGGGTTCCTTTCCAGCACATGCAGTCACGCCTACCTCAACTTGAAAAATTTTAAATTTAGGTGTGAGTGTCACACACTCAGGGAAAGCGATATACATAAAATAAAAGATAATAAATTATTCACACTTTTACTATGTTTTTGTTATATAATCTAGCATTACTTTCATTTTCATCACATATCCATCAAAACTCATATTCACATTTCTCCCCAGCTGACTGGCTCATGACATATATCCATAATCAATTACACAACCAGTAGTCTTACAAATAATCAAGAATTAAATTTAACAATGATAGCAATATCATGTCGCATCATTAACAACATGATCCCCTTATCAACTAGTAGCATCTCATCATGCCCCATTTAACAAAATATGTCACCACATCATAAGTACCATGTGTCAATCATCGACCTCATCACATCGTTATATCAAATCTTCTCAATGCATCATGATAGTCACATGCCCCATCTGGCACTGCCATGATATTATATATGATGAATGATTTAGATGTTATTATACACATAGTTGGCCCCATCTAGCCATGAGTTGAGCGCTCAGCTTTTGATAGTAGCTTTATTTTAGTATGTCTCATTAACCCCATCTGGCTGCGTTGCCTCATCATTGGTCTCATCTGACCTAACCCTATTTGGTCTCATATTTGGTCCTACCTGGCCTCAATGCAGGTGTAATGCACACAATCCATGCTATGTAATAATATTTACTATTTTTATTATTATAATTTATTATTATTGTGTTTCTCAATAAAAATATCACTTCACGTTCAACAAACTATAAATAATCACACCTCAACATCACCACAAATTAATTTACAAATAATGTATAATTTCAAAATATCAAGCCACACACTAATATTCCATAAGTAATCATTAATCACCATCAACACACTTAATTTATAACTCCTTGTATAAAAGAAATATCAAATTATACGAATTATCATTCTTTGAATACTTATAATTTAACATTAATATAAATAATTTATAATATTCTCATTCTCACAAATTATTCCCCACATTAAAATAACAGCACTTATGACTTCAAAAAGAATCGTAAGTCACCATCACTTAATTAATTCATAGACATTATTTTTTTCCTCACAAATAATTTCTCTGCTAAATAATCATTAAATATTTTTGGCAAATTCTGTCTCAAATAAAAATCATCTTTATTATTACTTAACAATTAATACAATTATTTCATAAATAACTAATATTATTATTTGTGTTTATCCACGTAGCTTACTTCGTAAATGATTACCACGTTATCATCAACCCAAATACCACGTAAATAATTAATTTACATATAAACAATTTCTCAGATATAAGTATTATTTTTTCACAAATAATCCCAATTCACTTTATCATCAACCCAAATACTACGTAAATAATTAATATTTACATAAAAATAAATTCACAGATAATCCCAATTCACTAATTACTATAAAATAATTAATTCACAATTATTACTTCATAAATATTTTATTTCACTGTTAATATACTACACAAATAATTCTTCACGTAAAAATATTGATAATGTCAAATTTCTGTTAACAAAATTCATAACCATCAATTTCTCTTATCATAAATAATTAATATTAATGAGATAAAATTTATTAATTTACATTTCTTACCTTTTACCTTTAAGTTTAACACACATACCTGAACAGTAGATATTTGGAGAAAAATCAAATTATTGGAGGAGTTGCTGTCGATTATCCTCAGGTCTTAATTTTTTACAAAATTTTACAAATCAAAAGTTCAACAGTAAAAATGTAAACCCAATCAATTTTTTTAATAGACACTTAATAAATATAAAACAACTACTTCATTTATAACGTATTTCATTTACCTAACTCTCTACAGAATAAATTTTAAATTAACAAAATGAAATAACTTACCTTAATAATATGGCCAAAATCCATAACTTTTCTCTCAATTCCTCCTTCCTTACTATTTTTCTTCTCTCCACTTCTCACCGTTTTCTTCAATTATGCATCCTCATAGCCTGTATATATATAAGGGTGGCTAGGCATTAAAGCCTTGCACCGCTCCCTCAACTACCTCTTTTGACTCTTTTTTTTTTTTAAACCCATAACCCACTCACACGGCACATACATACACATATAGACATATATATATATATATATATAATTGGGTCAAAGTCTTTGGCCCCTTTTGTTGACTCTCCAATTTCATTTTATTGTTTTTTTTATTTTTTTGGTTTTTTTTCCTTGCCCCGTATCCAAGCCACCTCCATCCATATGTATATACGTATGCATATAAATGCATTTTTATCACACTAACTCCCATTTAATTTATAAATTAATACCACCACTAAATTAAATTTATAATTAATAACTTGGTTAAATTATTAATTAAATTACATTAAGACTGGATAAAATTTCAAATAATACCAAATTAACACAATTAAAATTCCTAAATATAAAATTAAAATTAATTTAATTATACAACCTAAAAAGAAAATTAAGAATATTACATATTGAATATATTTTATTTTTTCAATTTAATTATTTTGAAAAAATGATATTATTAAAATAATTAAATTTAATTAATCAAAATAATTAATTATATAAAACTAATTAATTTAATTAATATGAAATATATTTTACTAAATTGTTTTTAAAAAATAATATAATAAAATCTGTTTAATATATTTTTTATTGGATTAAATTATTTTTAATAATCAATATAATTAAAATAATTAAATTTAATTAATTAATAACTATTACTACCAACTAACAACTATTGTTACAAAATGCGTTTTTAAGTTTTTTTTTTATATTATGAAAATAAAAATTAAAGATAAAAAACTTAACACAAAAACTAAAAACTTAACACAAAAAATGAAAATTGACAGTTTTATCAAACGGTCCTTAGAGCTGTTGCTCTTTTTAATTTCTTGTTGAGTTTGAGAAGCTAAATAAAGAAAAAAAAACTAGCTTTTTTTTTGTAATTAGCTTTTTAACTTTATATTAATTTGATATTTTTGTCTTTCATGATTTAAAAGTAATTTAAAATATATGAAAGTAAATTTGAACATTTTAAGAAAAGTCAAAAAGCTAATAATGCACTTGGTTTGTTAAAAAACGTTAAAAAATTTTGAAAATTTCTAAAAATTACTGAAAGTTATTTACTTTTTATCTCATTGTACGAATTATAAACTCATAAATTATTTCATTTTATCTTACTTTTTATCACTATAAATGCACCCTAAATAGTTAAAAGTTAACTAAAATCAAGCGGTTGCCAAACACAACCTCAGTGACCATCACATGCGGTCGCTAGTTCTATGGGTTTTCAATTACATCTTTTTGGTGGCAAAAATTTCGATGAATTTTACTAGAGAAAATAGGAAAAGAAGCTTGCTGATCCAAGAAAATTAAAAAAAAAAAAAAGCCCTTTTTTTCTACAAAAGCATTTTCGGAAAAAAAATATAACGTAAAGAATAAACAAAAAGAAAAATCTTATATTTATACATATTTTACTCTTGTAAATATAAGGCAAATCGTTCAGTGATCAATCAGTTCAGCTGGGAGTTGAGAGAGCCATGCTTGCAGCATAGCACATGTTCAAATTAGAAGTCTGAGACTGGCACTCGATTTTCCAAATATTTTTGAAAAATTTAAAAAATTATCGATTTTTTATTTCACTATATGTATTATGAATCCATAAATTATTTTACTTTATCTCATTTTTTTATCACTACAAAATTTCTCTAAATTTGGTTAAAAGAATTATTTAAGAGAGACAGGCATGTTAAATTTTTTTAAGATTATGCAAATGATTCAAAATATTTTTAGTAATAGTAAAAGAAAAAAGAAATGTATTGTAAATTTTATTAGTTTTCAAGAGAAATTATAAATTTTATCGAAAAAATAAAAATTGAAATAGAAAACAAAACACACGAAAAATAAAATTAAAGAATAAAATAAAACGCCGAGTCATTTTCATAATTTAAGTGCCAATAAGCATAAACGTGCGTGGGCGAGAGCCAGCCTTTGGAGTTAGATGGACAATGAAGCAGAAATGCTTAGGACATGCACTAGAGAAATGGGGAGAAAGCCTGCCGACTTTAATGCAAATCCATGGGCAGGCTATGGTAGTTGGTCTCTGTAATCACCAACCCTTCGCCTGCAAATTACTCAACGCCTACTCCAAACTGGGCCAACCTTTGCTCGCTCACAATGTCTTCGCTCAGATTCCAAACCCAGACTTGGTGTCTTGGACTTGTCTCATCTCTCTCTACTTGAACCTCCAACGTCCCGCCAAAGCCTTCTCTCTCTTTTCCCAGCTGTTCCTCTCCCTCTCCGTCTCCGGCCTCAAACCTGATGGCTTTTGCGTGGTGGCCGCTCTCTCCGCTTCTGGGCGCATGGGAGATCTCATCCGTGGCAAGATAGTTCACGGTATGGTCTTCAGATTTGGAATCTGCGGCTGTCAACCCATCGTGGGTAATGCTCTGATCGACATGTACACCCGAAATGGCCGAATTGAATCAGCTCAAACAGTGTTCAAGGAAATGAAAGTTAAAGATGTTGCTTCTTGGACCAGCGTGCTTAATGGCTACGTCAGGTGTAACGATCTTCAATCTGCTCGCTTCTTGTTTGATAGAATGCCCCAGAGGAACGCGATCTCTTGGACCGTGATGATCGTGGGTTACGTCCGTGGGGAGATCCCAGTTCGGGCATTGGAACTCTTTCGGCAAATGATAAGAGCAGGAGGTAGTGAAGAAGATCAACATCCTAATGCTGTCACAATTGTTGCCGTTCTCTCAGGCTGTGCTGATATTGGAGCTCTTGATTTCGGGCAATCCTTGCACGGTTACATGAACAAAAGCAATCTGATTGTGGACGTTACCGCGAAGAATGCTCTTGTAGATCTGTACTCAAAAAGTGGGAGCCTTGATTTGGCTGTTAAAATCTTTGAAGAGATAAAGAAAAAAGATGTGTTTTCATGGACAACTATGATTTCTGGATTTGCAGTTCACGGTAAAGGAAGCCAAGCACTTGAGGTTTTCAGTAAGATGTTGGAATCAGGGCTCACCCCAAATGAGGTTACATTTTTATCGGTCCTATCTGCTTGTAGCCATGCTGGTTTGGTCGTCGAGGGGAGGAGCTTGTTCAACAAATTGATCGAGTGCTATGGTTTGGAACCTAAGCTAGGGCATTATGGTTGTATGGTAGATCTACTTGGCCGGGCAGGGCTTTTAGATGAAGTGGTAGAGTTAATTCAACAAATGCCCATTAACCCAGATGCTGTGATATGGAGATCACTTTTGAGTGCTTGTTTAGGGTGTGGGAATTTGAAATTAGCTGAAATGGCAGGAAAGAAGGTCCTCGAGTTAGAACCTGATGATGATGGAGTGTACATACTTCTATGGAATATATATTGCTCCCAGAATAGGTGGGAAGATGCATTGAAGACAAGGAAGATGATGAGAGATCAAAAGATTAAGAAAAAGCCTGGGTGTAGTTGGATTGAGGTGAATGGTGTTGTTCAAGAATTCCTTGCTGAAAACATCACTACTCATACTGGCGCAGAAATATACATTCTTTTGGAACTAATCAATAATCAATCAAAATTGGATTGTGATCTCTCTATGTTCGAATAAAAATTGCTCAATCCCCATAGAATGTTCTTTCAGAAGATGTTTGTGTTATGAACCCGTATTAGTTAGTGAGGACCATTGTATCAAATTTGTTAATTAGTTCAATAGCTGTAATAAACTATATAAATAGAGAATATTGTAACCCAAAAGAAAAAAAAAAAAAAAAACTTATGAAAGGAATTATCATTTTGAGAATTAATCTTATTGGAAGATAAGATTGGTCTCCAATTAAATCTATTTTACTTTCACTTTCTCTTTTATTTTCTTCATAACCAAACACCATAACCTGGTTCATCTCAGTATATAACATGGAACAAATTAATAATTTAGTAAAGAATGCAACTGTAGGTCAACAAGTGCTTTGATAAAGAAGGCAATTAAATTTTGGAGAAGGTACATTAATCACATAAGTTAACAGGCTGTTTGAATACGCAATGGATATTTTTTTTCTATTGTTCAGATTCATCCTTTGTCCTATTTCTGGGAGACCAAAAACAGAGGAGAAATGTTTAATTCAAAGATCGATACATTGCAGCACCGAGGTTTGTTGATGGCATTCTTACTCTTATTTTATGAAAATTTTAGGATTTTTTTATTCCCTTTATGATGTTTTTGCAAACCGATTTTGAAAAGGACCATCTTTTATTTGCTACAGAATGTTTAACTGTAAGACTGAGATTTACAGCTAGCTGAAAGATGAAAGGCTTTCTTCTTCTAAGTGTATGGTCAAAAGGTCAAGTAAGATCACCATAGTGTCCCAAACTTTGATATAGCTTGTTAGATTTACTATATTATATAATACACACACACACACACACATATTTGTGATATTTTAAACCCCAACCTTTATTCTGCCTTGCAAATGACACAAAGAAGCGGCAATCTGAGGCTTTCAACTGTAAAAGCAAAAGAGGGTGGGAGGAGAGACAAGCACATAGGACCCTGAGAGACCCATTGGATCACCATGAGTGTATTGATGTTAGAAATATCCACAAGAGCAAAATCCATCTTCAAAGTGGTGGAAACAATTTTGGTCCTTTACTATGATCTTTCGATCTACTTTCTTAGAGATAAGCTTTGTAGAATCATGGCAGCTGCGACACATACGTAGGTTTTTAGTCACACGAATTGTTGCCCCTGCTTGTGTACTAATGAAACCAAACGAAAGGGCCAACATTTCACTGTGACCAATTGGAATGCACTCTCGCTCTTCATCTACATCATGGAGACAGTAATCTGCATTAGGTCTAAAACCTTCTTCATCCAACTTCTTCATCAAATTCTGCAGTTCCCGATATATAATCTCTGATCTTGGGTGAGACACATCCAATGTCCCAAACACGTGAACTTTGTTCCGGAACTCTATCCAGCTATAAGCTTTCCTAGGTTTCAAACCCATATCGCCAATTGTTTCTTTCAATTTATAAACCTTGTCCCATTTTGCATTGCAAGCATACCAGTTTGATAGTAAAACATAGTTCTCTGCCCTTAGAGGTTCCAATTCACATAGCTGCTTGATAACTTGCTTTCCCAAATTGGCATTCTGGTGTATCCTGCACCCATCTAACAAAGCTCTTAGCACCTCTGGTTGCCGGGCAAGCTTTCCTCCCTCAATAAAGGACCTAGCCTCATCAAAAAGTCCAGCATGAGCCAGAAGAGCTACCATTAGAGCACAATGTGCAACCTTGGGTGCCCTAATGCAGCTGAAGTAGAAACTACCATCTTCAACCAAGCAGGCAGTACAACAAGCATGGAGGACTGCAACATACAAAATCTGATCTATTTCCACACTTGAGTTTTTCCTCATTTCTCGGAACATGGCAACTCCAAGCTCTCCATTTCCATGAAAACTATTGCCCAATATCATCACAGTCCAAGAAATAACATCCTTCTCCTTCATCCTTGCAAATATCCAGGATGCATATTCAATGGATCCTGATTTTACATACATGTCCATTAAGGCATTCTGTATTGTAAGGTTCTTGGCAATCCCATTTCTCAGCAAGTAGCCATGAATTTCTTTGCCATGTTTATGCGCTGCTACTCTTGCACAAGCTGGGAGGATGCTGGAGATTGCAAGTGAATCTGGTCTTATTCCCTCCACCAAATTCATCTGTCGAAATAATTTTAGACCCTCGTTGAAACTTCCCTTCTTCACGTGCCCACGAAACATTTCAGTCCATGAAATGGCATCCTTGGATGGCATTCGATCAAAGACTGCCCGAGCATCTCCAAGACTGCCACAATCAATGTACATTTTCAGGAGGGAGTTGCTCACCAGAACATCAAACTCCAACCCACATTCCCTAGCAATCCGATGAGCATTTCTTCCTTCTTGAAGTGATTTTAGCAGCCCACAAGCAACAATAGCAGTGACCATTGCCACGGAATCAATTTCAACAGAACCCGAGTCCACCATCTTATTGAACAGGTCAATAGCCAGTTGGGGTTTATCTTCCATAACATACAGCCGAGCTAACATGGTCCAAGCAACCACCGACTTCCTCGGACTCTGAGGGGACTTATCGAACAGCCATCTGGCAGCATCAGCACCTTCAAGCCGGCCATACAATTCCATTAGAGCAGTGACAATGTAGTGGTCTGAAAAGAAGCCAAGTTTGAGAGCCTGCCCATGTACCTGTTTCCCAAAGAACAAAGACCCTGAAAGGCGACTGGCAGATAAAATGCGAGGGAGAGTGTGCTTGTCGGGGCAAACACCTCGGACCAGCATTTGCCAATAAGTCAACAGCACTTGACCGGAATCACCATTGCTGAGATGGGTCTGGATAAGATTATTCCAAGCAAATGTATCTGAGAGAGGTATTTCGTCGAACATTTGGTGGGTAGAACCCAATTGCCAAGACACGGAAGAATCTGCTGCTGCATGGAAACGAAGGCCCCTTCGATAATTACAATTCTCATTCTCTCTAAGACTATTATCATCAAGGGAAAGCTTGTTGAATTGGCTTATGGAAATGGATGCTGGTTTCTCAGTTCTGAAAAAGAAACGTTGTATCTGTATGTGCGTCGATGATGATGGCGCCGAAATAACCTCCATTTTTTATTTTTATTTTTAATTTGAATGGGTTCCCAATGTTTATTTTTTAGCTTTTGAGTAATTCCATGACCTTTTCATAAATAGACGAAGTAACTTCAACCACCTCAAAACCATCGCTTTTCTTATGTCCCACAACCATTCATCGAGTCGAATCCAAGGCGAAGTCTAATTAAGCTTTCAAAAGAGGTATTCTGATTAAATTTTCAAATTAATTTAGCCAAATTCTTGTATTTAAAACGAAGTCGGATAATCTTGAAATGACTTTATGATAAATATAATTATCTATGAAATTATTTCATAAATTTATATACAAAATAATATAGTTGTATCATATTTAGATTAAAAAAAAAATTAAAGATATGTTCTAGTTTTAGTGTTGTCTACATAAAATATATTTGTTAGTATAAATATAAATTTAAATATTTTTTAATAAATACTTTGAGAATACTCTCGCTCTTATCTTTTAAAAAACTAATATGTTTGTACTTTTAATCATAATGTAATAACATGGCTCACGAGGCACTCCCTCCTTAATTGGGTTGATAAGGATTAAGGCCCTGTTTGGTTTATAAAAATTTAACAAAATTCATTAATTTTTAATTATTTTTTGTATTTTTTTTAATTAAATTTTAACATTTATAACCTTTATGTCACATCTTTTTATTTTTATTGTATTTTTTGTTCAACCAAACAGACCCTAAATATTCGATGTAATTGTAATGTCGCGTCATCAACCAAATACGATATAACAAATCAATAAAATAAATGCATACGTACACATATTGAATTTAAAATTTTAACTTAAAATAAGATGAGTTGCCTGATAATTAGAAATTTAATATGAACAAATATTTCTATTTTATTAATTTGTTATATGATAATGTTAACATTATCGAATGGGTTTTGTAAGACAATTATTTTTATTTTATTGGCTTGTCATATTGATAACGTCATCGTTATACTGAATATTTTTTAATTGATAAGGTTGAGAATTGTAAGGCTCCGTTTTGACGTCAAAATTTGTTTACTTTCAATTGATTTTAAATTCATGTTATTCACAATTAATAAATATTAGTTGTATTGTACGTGTTGCATGTATATGCTATTTTTTTATATATTTAAATTAAAAAATAATAAGAATTTAAAATTTCAATTAATTTAAAAAAATAAATCTAGATCAGTGTATACTATTTCTTTTATACATTTAAATTAAAAATAATAAAAAGTTAAATTTTAAAATAAATTTAATAAATAAATCTACATCAGTGTATGCTATTTCTCTTATATATTTAAATTAAAAAATAATAAAATATTAAATTTAAATTAATTTTAATAAATAAATCTAAATCAACGTATGTTATTTCTTTTATACATTTAAATTAAAAAATAATAAAAATTTAAATTGAATTTAATAAATAAATTTACATCAATGTATGCTTTTTTTATACATTTAAATTAAAAAATAATAAAAATTAAAATTTAAAATAATTTTATGAAATAAATCTATGATAGTATCTTTATATTCTTTTTACATTAAATTTTTTTTAGCTTCATTTACATCTCCAAACCATATATAAAAGAGAATTTCAACTTAGAAAAATGGACTCTTTACTGATTTAGTGAAAAAATCAAACCTAAAAAGAAATTTCATATAATATATGTCTATAATGTTTATATTATTTTATTTTACTAGCCAGTTCACAAAATTAAAAAAAATAACAGCGTACTTCTATTATATAATGTAAAATTAACTCCTCCACCACAATGATTTTTACCCGCTGCAATTATCGAAAATTTTGTGACGAACAATTTTTATAATTTAATAACTGCTAGATTAGTTTTTTTATTTAAAGCTATTTCATTTTTTTAATATAAGCAAAACATGCAATAATGTATTTGATTTGTTTTTAAAACATATTGGCCCAAAATCCATTTAAAATTAAGAATTACATCTCAAAGAAATAAAGTTTTACATACAATTTCAAGCCAATTATTTATTGGTATAAAAAATGCATGTTTTCAAAGATGACATGCAATGTAATTAACTAAATTTAATATATTTCAGTCATAGACAATGCGTTAACTCTAAACAACCTTATGCTAAAAAACGTATTTCATTGAGTTAGTTATTTTTTAGTGTTGAATTTGGTTTGAGACAAAAATAAAAGGAAAGAAAGGTAAAAAAATAATTTTCTTTCTTGCTTTTCATTTTTTATCCAACTTTGGATGAAAAGAAGAGAGTGGAGAAGTTAAAAGTGGATTCTATTGATTTTTTAAATATTTTTCATAGAAAAAATAAATTATGTTTTTTTCCTTTGTTGCTTTTATTTTTTTATTAGTTTTTAGTTGGGACCTGGGTATTGTTAGTTTAGATAGAAGTTTTGTTGTGAGCCCACTCAGACCTACAACTTAAGTTTGGTTTAAATACAAAAAAATTATTTTTTAAATAAATTTTAGGTATATTATTCGTATTCATTAAAAATTTATAAAAAAAATAAAAAAACATTGTAAGTCACTATCAGCGAAAATTAGTAGGTAAAAAAATTTATTCAACAATTATTAACGTAAAAACACACATTATCACATAAAGTTCGTTATAAAACAATAAACTAAAATTTGAATCTTTGAAGACAACACAAAAAATTAAAATTTTGAACAGAATAAAAATTAAGGGTGCGTTTGGAGTGACAAAAAGTGAGATAAAATAAGATAGTTTGTGAGTTCGTAATTTATACAATGAGATAAAAAATAAATAATTTTTAGAGATTTTTAAAGATTTTCATAAATTTTCAACGATTTTTAGCAAATTAAATGCACCCTAAGGGTGACAAATAGCCCTTTTATCTTGACTAGTTTATCATCTACTTTCCAATCACTCTATTTCTGGTGGCATATTTTCTACTTTCTAGTCACTCCACTTCTAGTGAAAGTTTTACTGTGAATTAAAATGAGATAAAAGTTTGAATTGAAAAAGGAAAAAAAAAACAAACCTTATATATTTTAATGAACCTATTAAAAAATTAGTTAAAAAAATACATAAACAAAAAAATAAATACATAAATAAAAAATAATTTTAATATAAAAAATATCATCTAATAAAATAAAAATAAAAATATTATCCTCATTTATAATGACCCAATAAAAACTAATAAATAATCACCACCAATCATGTTAATAATAAGTAAAAGCTATAGATAGATATATGTAATTATAAAAAATGTTTCCAAATTAGAGAACCCACCCGTAAGGCTAAAAAGATTAGTCTTTTTAGTAACATTTTTTTGTTAATTAATTAATAAATTGTTGTATTTTTCTTTTTCTATAAAAAATAAATAAAAGATACAGCAAACTATTAGTCATTTGGTAACCTTGATAAATTAGGCTTCATTTGGAATTTCAAAAAACTCTAAAAATTTAAAAAAAATAAATAAAAGAACTTCAAAATTTTCTAACTTTTTCTAATCAAATTTCGTTACGTGTCACTTTTTGTACTAAACTTTCCTTTGGTTTTTTACTTTTTTGGTACTCTAAACCCCCTTTTGATGAAGACAAAGATTGTCAATCTCATCTTCTTCAAAATCTCTTTTGTTCAAAGATAGATGCTTATGCCTTGGACCAGAAATATATATGCTGAAAATATTTGTATCTCTCTATTAATTAGTATCCTTCACCACACAATTCCTCCTTTAGCTTCCTCTACATTATGTGGAGTGAAAAAAGCTAACTGTGGAGTACAAATATCATTAACAATATATATAGAAAGGGTGTTTAAATAATTAAAAAAGTATAGCAAAATTGATATAAAAGTGATATACGGCGAAATCTGATTAGAAGAAAGCATAAAAAAGTTAGTAAGTTTTGATAATTAAAACATCCTAAGAATATCATTGATTTTACATATATAAAATCGATTAATGCTTAGTATAATTAATTAATTAAGTGATGTCATTTAACCATATTGATGCTCTCTTTAGAAGTTCTAAATTTTATTTTATTTGGTTCAGATCACTTATCAAGAGCTAATAAGTACATGTCACATAATAATATTTTGAAAATAATTTTCTTTCTCGCTTTTCATTTTTGATCCAACTTCGGACGAAAAAAAGAGAGTGGGGAAGTTAAAAGTAGATTCCACTAATTTTTTAAATATTTTTCATAGAAAAAATAAATTATGTTTTTTTTTTCTCTTTGTTGCTTTTATTTTTTTATTAGTTTTTAGTTGAGACTTGGGTATTGTTAGTTAGATGGAAGTTTTGTTGTGAGGCTAGTCAGACCTGCAACTTAAGTTTGGTTTAGATACAAAAAAATTATTTTTTTTATTAAATTTTATGTATATTATTTGTATTTATTAAAAAAATTATAAAAAAATAAAAAATACTATAAGTCACTATCAGTAAAAATTAGAAAATAAAAATATTAATTCAACAAGTTATTAATAGAAAAACACGCATTATCACATAGGGTTCTTTATAAAACAATCAACTAAAATTCGATTCTTTGGAGATAACACAAAGAATTAAAATTTTGACCAGAAGAAAAATTAAGGGTGACAAATAGTCATTTTATCTTGACTGGTTTATCATCTACTTTCCAATCACTCCACTTCTGATGGCCTATCTTATACTTTCTAGTCACTCCACTTCTAGTGAAAGTTTTACCATGGATTAAAATGAGATGAAAGTTTGGATTGAAAAGGGAAAAAAAAACCTTATATATTTTAATGAACCTCTTAAAAAATTAGTCAAAAAATAAATACATAAACAAAAAAGTAAATACATAAATAAAAAATAATTTTAATATAAAAGAATGTCATCCAATAAAATAAATACAAAAAAATTATCCTCATTCATAATGACCTAATAGAAACTGATAAACAATCACTACCAATTATGTTAATAATAAGTAAAAGCTGTCATAATAAAATTCTAGCAAGTTTTTTCTAGGTGTGAATGCTATTTTGTATTTTTTTTAATTTGTTATGTGTAATAGAATTTCATGTGAATTTGTATTCTATTTCAGATAAAATATATTACACAATATAATAAATATCAAATTACCTAATCTAATAAATATCAAACACTTGATAGTGGTTAATTAAAAGTACCTAATTATTTATTAAAAATAGAGAGAAAAAAAGAAGTTATATAATAAATAGAAGTGTTGATTAAATAAAAATATTAAGTGATATCAATGAACATTCTTGTCTGAATAAAATTGTGAATAAGTGATAATTATGTACAATACTAATTATTTTTAGATTATATAATTATAAATTAAGATAATTATAATTATAAATTAATTTTAAGAAATTAAAATATTTATTTAATAGGATAATTATTTTTTTGCACTATTTTGTTTAATTTTGAACTTAATATTTTTTTTAATTTTTTATGCGTTTCTGTTTCTTTTAAATTCTATCTGCAGTTATCTTATTATTGTAATATCTCCTAATTTAATGGATATTTTTAATTTTAATAACTTTTTATTATTTTAAATTCTATATTTTTAAATCAAAAAGAGCAATGCGTGCAACATTTAAAAAATAAAATTGTTTCAAATAACCACCTCTTTTGTTTATGTTATCTATTGAAAATTTTATTTTTTAATTTCTAATATTGTTTGATTTTTTTAAATAATATTACAATATATATAATTTTAATAAATAATATTACAATTTAATTTTAGATATATCACCTATTTTGTCTAATAATAAAAATAATAAAGCAGTTATTTGTTGATAAATTAAAATCTTTATTTAATAGATTAATTATTTTTTGCATTATTTTGTTTTATAATAATTACTATGTTTTCAATTAAAATTTATTAAAATATAGAAAAAATAAAAAATAAGAAGTTATATGATAAATAGAAGTGTAGATTAAATAAAAATATAAAGTGATGTCCATGAACATTTGGAAGATCTTTGATAGATAACCGAAGAGTAATCATCATTATTAGGGAATATAATTAGATATAATTTGGTTTGAATAAAAATTGATTATAAGGATGAGAACAATGGAATATGAATATAATTTGGTTTGTATGAAAATCGGTGACGAATATGAGAGCAATCATTATTGATTAGGAAATAAAATTAGATATAATTGAAATTGTAGGAAAATAAAAGGGTATAACCCTATAAGTGCCCAATAAAATTTTTGATTCAAAAAATCTTATTAATATTTATCTAATTGAATTTGGTTAAAAAGAGAGGGATATAAGAGTCTAAAAAAGTTTTACTAACATTCAAATTTTTAATTGTAGTATAGATAGATATATATAATTATAAAAAAAAATGTTTCCAAATTAGAAAACCTCCACGTAAGGCTAAAAAGGCTATTTTTTTAGTAACATATTTTTGTTAATTGATTAATAAATTGTTGTATTTTTCTTTTTCTATAAAAAATAAATAAAAGACATAGCAAGCTGTTAGTCATTTGGTAACCTTGATAAATTAGGCTTCATTTGCAATCTCAAAAAATTCTATAAATTAAAAAAAATTAAAAGAACTCCAAAACTTTTCAACTTTTTTCTAATCAAATTTCATCACGTGTCATTTTTTGTACCAAACTTTGCTTTTGTTTTTTACTTTTTCGGAACTCCAAACCCCTTTTTAATGAAGGCAGAGATTGTCAATCTCATCTTTTTCAAAATCTCTTTTTGTTAAAAGATAGATGCTTATACCTTGACCAGAAATATATAGGCAGAAAATATTTGTATCTATCTATTAATTAGTTTTCTCCACTCTACAATTCCTCCTTTAGCTTCTTTTACTTTATAAGGAGTGAAAAAAGCTAACGGTGGAGTACAAATATCCTTAGCAATATATATAAGGGGCACTACAAAAAATGCTAGATTTCTCGGCCGTCTAAAGCGATTGAGAAAAACCTTTAAAGCGATCGAGAAAAGTTTTATCGATTGCCTAACGACCGTTTACTAGAAGTCGTAGGTGATGCGGTCAAGAAAATGAATATTCGACCACCTCAGGATGATCGACAAAAGTTTCGTCTGCCAAAAAACTGTCGACAAAAACGATCTTTCTTGTTCGTCTCATGGCGGTGGGCTAAGGACTTTCTCGACTGCTATCAGGCGGTCAACTAAAATGTTTTTCCTTAAAAAAAAAAGCATTTTCATTTCAAAATAGAAGAACAACTATACATTTATATAGCAAAACCTATACATTGATTATACCTGTACATGTACTAAGATGAAATTAAAATTATTTAACAGAAATTCTAAATTGAAATAAAATATGTAGCAAAATATACATAACATTGAGGATTTAACTAAAAACACTTTGAAAACAAAACAATGTCCCCTTGCATCCTTTGTAATCGACCTTAAAACAATTTGAGAACCATCGAACCTGAAAGGCACAAAACAATTATATTAAAAATGTCATATGTTTTATGAATTTAAAAATAAATTCATAAAATAATTTGAAGTGTGAATATTTAAATACAATCAAACTTAAGTGTCAACTTGATTTTAGTCGAGGCCTTCCCGGCCCCGTCGTGACTCGGATTCAAGCTCAGTCTATTCCTATGATGTCTAAATGACCTACACTCATTACACGTGAAGTTTGGTTTGCAATGGATCCCGTTTTCTCTATTTGAGGAGTTAAAACTTAAGTTCTGTTCGCTATAAACCTTAAGTGTCAACTCGATCCTACCCAGGGCCATCTTGGGCCCGTCGTGACTCAGATTCAAGTTCCGTCTATTCCTGCAGTCTTTAAATGACCTAGACTCACTACACGTGAAGTTTGGTTTGTAACGGACCCCGTTTGCTCAGTTTGAGGAGTCGAAACCTAAGTAGTTGACACTTAAGTCATAAGTGCTAACTCAATCCTACCCAGGGCCATTCCAGGCCCACCGTGGTTCAGATTCAAGCCCTGTATGCTCCCACAATTTCTGTGTGTATTCTTTGAATAATGGTGGTCTATCTATACAATTGAAGCTAATACAACTATGTAAACAGATCACAAAAGGAATTATAAAGAATTAATTACAAAGCTAAGATCGTGGCCAAGCTCAAGGTGAATTGTACATAATGTGGACTATTTGATTATTGACCATATTCTGAGCACAGTTTTAACTGTGTTGTAGCTTGCAGGAATAGAACTCAAAGAAAATACATAGCTAGGAATCACAATATATAGGCACAGTAAAGAAGGTAGTTTTAAGTTTTTGATGAATTGTTACTCATGATAAAACTAAAGAAAGAAAGCATGAATAGTAAATTCCACATCCAAGTCAAACATCCATGTAAGCTTTTCACAATCAAAGTAGCAGTACAAATTTAATATACCATAATTGCCCACTTACCACAAGCACACAAAGAATCGAACCAATCAAAGCCATCATGATACCTGCAACAAAAATAATTTCAGATAAATTCATTTAGTTCCAAAAACATTGGAATGTTCATCTCGCTGCATTTATCGAAATGTAAACTGAAAAAACTAAGGCCTCCTTTGATAACGTTGATAACATTTAATTTAATTAATATGAAATATATTTTATTAAATTATTTTTAATAAATAATATAATAAATCATATTAAATATATTTTATTTTTCTTGAATTAAATTACTTTGTGGCAAAAGTGAGGAGTTTGCTACAAGCATAGCATACAGGATGTCCTATGGGGAGGAATAGGGAAACTTGGAGACTTGCACCATTATATTTGATATGGTGTGTATAGAGAAAGAGAAATTTCACAACATTTGAGGGTATTGAGTAGCTTGCTTTGATATTAAAAATACTTTCTTATTAGACATATGGTTGGAAGGGGTATCATCTGGTAAGTTATTGTATTTTTTGATGTTTTTGGGAGATTTATAGTTCCCACTAGATTGAAAGGGATTGATTTATAATTTATATACATCCTGTGTACACATTTTCCACTTTTCACAGTGCTATTTGAATAAATTTTTATTCATATAAAAAAATATTGAGTACTTAGGAGTTTGGGGTCTTTCAAAGACATTAGAATGTTACTATATATCCAATTGATAGAATTTGGGTAATTGTTTTCTTGAATATTTACACCTGTAGTTTTTTGGGGATGGATCTTTGTTGGGTCTTATCTTCTTTACACTTGTGATTCATGTTTGTTTTTTGGCTTTATTTTCCCTCATTTTGCTACCAATACAACAAAGAACATATTCACACTAGAGTATATACAAACAAGCATTATAAGTATTTCTTATATATGAATTCACCGGCATAATAATCAAGCCTTACTTTTTATTTTTTCTAGGATTATGTCAAGCAAAACGTGAGACTACTCCTAAATCTCACATCTAAACATTCCAAGGCAATCACCAAGGATAAAACCAAAAGCAAAAATTTGAACCGTATGAATTTTGGTCTCCACCAAGCTTTCAAAATAGACTAATTGTTTCACTCTCAGCCAAAAAAGTAACCAATGGGTACTACATCATATAGTTGACAATCAATATAAATTTTAGAATTTTCACGTCGGAACACTCCATGATAATGCAACTAGACAAAGTTTGACCAATGGATTTTTAAGGCAGATACTGAACATTTTATCTAACTAATAATTTTAGCAGTCTCCAATCAAAAGGCTTATTTAAACAATGCGTGAGGATTATCCTAGAATGACATCCACTATCAAAAACAAGTTTCAGCTAATAAGGCAATAAGCTTTTCATATCATGAAACTAAACAGTAATCCAATACATACCGAAAAAAGAGTAGACAAATGCAATACAAACAGTATGACAAGTGCAGTCATTAGAAGAATAAAACACCAAAAACTCTTAGAAGCACCTACAGGCAACAATTCCTTTATATCCCTGGCCAAAGGATTTATCATTAGGGCACATGTTAGCAGTGTTAAGGAAGAAAATATGAAAACTTATATAAAAATAATTAAATTACACCATTTTTCAATAACTGGAAAATTAACCGCAAAAAGGATATTTAGTAAGCGGGTTGATAACCTGTTCTAGAAAAGGAAAGAATTAAGAGCGAAAGTCATTAGTGCAACTACACACACCTAAACATAAACATCACATGTATGAGCTCAAACATAGGATCAGAATTTGACACTTACTGTTGTCCATAATGCAACCTTGGACACAATAGTGTTCTTTGGCATATTTGAGAGTATTTGGGAAGATGTCTCTTAACCAAACATGAGAAATCTTATGGTTGCTTCACTGCCATATACTATACTCCCATATACTACAACACATAAAAGAAAGCTACACAACAAGGAGGTTACAACCATTTAAGAGCAAAGCCAAGTACAAAGTGAATTCTACATCAAAATGAAAGTTGTGTACCATATTATCATTGCCGTGGTAAATCTTGTTTTACTAGCCATTGCTTGGTAAATATTTGGGAACACACAGTGCCCAGAATAGCAAAAGCGTACACTCTAATGGAAAAAGGAATGCCACTCCAATTTACCAGTTGACCATTTGGATGAAACCCAACTCTATCAACCGTGCCCAAAAAAAGTAAAAAAAGCAATATTATAACTGTTGTTTAGTTCCTCCTACGAATTGCTTGTCTAATAACTACAATTTGTTTACTTTGTTCTGCGAATTGCTTGTCTAAGAAATACAATAAATATACACAAGTTTTTCATCACAAGGAAAGACAAATCTCTAGCAGAAAATATGGAATAACAGAACTAATTCCTTCTGGTTTTTACTTCCGATGTTTATCGTATTCTTAAGCATTGGTGTTGAAGAACTAGTTTTCATCTCCAATGAACAAGAATCTTAAAAAAAAATTTTATCACAAACAAATATTTCGGTTAAAAGAATTACTTTTCATCGTAACTGAACAAAAATCTCCACCACGAAAATTATGAGAAAAAAAATTAATGCACTAAAATTTTTGTCAAGAACCAAAATATATCCTGAGTATGCACACCCATGAGAGGAAGAGAGAAAGAGAGAGAGAGAGAGATACAGAAGGACAGAGAGAGAATAAGAGAGAGAAAAGGATAGAGAGAGAAAGCTAGAAAGAGAAAGAGAGAGAGAGAGAGAGGAGAAGCTCACCTTGCCGGATGAAATGGTGATCAGAGAACAATAGTTGGCACGATGAATGGTCGTCGGACGAGCGGCGAACGGCGAACAGAGTGCGAGAGGGAAAGAGTCGAAAAGTGAGTGTGCGGGGGAAGAGAAGGGGTTTTGGGGGGGGAGGGATAAAAGGACATTGTCAACCGCTTCAAAGCGATCGTCTGTCTCTGTTAAGTGACCGGTGCATTCGGCTCTCTCGACCGCCTTTTAGCAGTTGTCCGCTTCTGGGGTCGACCTTCTCGCAACCTGTAGTAGTGGGGGGTGTTTAAATAGTAAAAAAGTACAACGAAATTGATATAAAAGTGATATATGACAAAATCTGATTAGAAAAAAGTATAAAAAAGTTAGTAGGTTTTGACAAACCAAACATCCCAAGAATATCATTGATTTTACGTATATAAAAGAGGTTAATGCTTAGTATAATTAATTAATTATGTGATGTCATTTAACCATATTGACCCTCTCTTTAGAAGTTCTAAATTTTATTTATTTGGGTGAGTTAATAAATACATGTCACATAATAATATTTTGAAAACAGTGCAAATTATTATTACAAAACATAATTTCATTGATTTTATTAATAGGTATCTAGGCACCTATTAACAAATGGAATTTTATTTTTGTACTTATATTATCATTAATAACAGTCACTTGAGCATTATGTTAGACAGAGCATATATAAATTAATAAGGCTCGTATTAATCAATATTACATCTAAATTTTATGACAATACTTATCTCCGTAAAACTTTGGCTTGTATCTATCTCTTGAATCCCCCATAAGCGGGGGGGCTGACATCGCGCACGATATTAGCCTGCTACCCTCACAATTGTAGGGCGATCATGGCTGTTCGGCCTTCTGCGTGTGATCCTGGCCGCTCATTTTTTTTTCAGCCGTTCGTCTCTTTTTTTTTTCAGTTTTCAGCAAAAATAAATTAAAAATGACAAAAAAAAAAAAACAACAGAAAAATGACAGTGTTTTCAAACATGCTTTAAAAAATTATCTTTTTTTACTTTTTTTTTAAACATAGAAAAAATATTATTTTTTAATTAATTACACAATTTTTGTTTTAATTTCAGAAAAAATAAATGATAATAAAAAATAAAAAATGACAACAAAAAATAACAACAGAAAAATGACAGTGTTGTCAAACGGGTCTTAAAAAATTAACTTTTTTACTTTTTTTTTCTTTTTTAAACATAGAAAAAATTAATTTTTTAATAATTAGTAATATTGACAACTCGAGTGATGATGTGTTTAGGAAAAAAATTTATTTTTAATTAATTACACAATTTTTGTTTAAATTTCAGAAAAAATAAATGGCAACAAAAAATAAAAAATGACAATAAAAAATAACAACAAAAAAATGACAGTGTTGTCAAATCAGCTTTAAAAAATTAACTTTTTTTACTTTTTTTTTTGCTTTTTTAAACATAGAAAAAATTAAATTTTTAATAATTAATTAAAAAATAACATTTTTTCCTAAACACAGCATCGCCCGCGATGTCAGCTTGCAGAAAAATGACAGTGTTCTCAATTAAAAAATTAATGGCTGACATCGCGGGCAATGTTGTGTTTAGGAAAAATGTTATTTTTTAATTAAATACTAATTAATTATTAAAAAATTAATTTTTTTTATGTTTTAAAAAAATAAAAAAATTAATTTTTTAAGGTCCGTTTGACAACACTATCCTTTTCTGTTGTTAATTTTTGTTATCATTTTTAATTTGTTTTTGCTGAAAACTAAAAAAAAAAAAGATAGACGAACAGTTGAAAAAAAAAAAAAGAACGGATAGGATCAGACGCGAAAGATCGAACGATCACGATCGCACCACGATTGCGAGGGTAGCAGGGTAACATCGCGCGCGATATCACCCCCGGGCTTCCCAATCCCCCCCCCCCCCCCCCCCTCTCTTTTTTTTTTTAGGTCTACGCACGTAACTCATGAAGTATACGTTTAATTAATTCGGATACGTTGGATCACTATCACAGTCTATTACCGTGGGGACAAAATCTCTATGCTATACTATCATTATTATTTTAGGCACGGCATCAATTAATAAGCCACAAGGTCAAAGCCCCTAATTAAAGCTTTAGGCTTCGTTTGGAAAAGATAAAAAAAATTAATTTTTTTAACAAGTTACTAAAATGTTAATTTTTTTTAAAAGAAAAAATTTAATTTTTTTATTAGTTTGACATTTTACTCTCCATGATTTAAAAGAAATTTAAAATATAAGATATTAAGTTAAAAAACTGAATAACCTAAATCTTGCTTTCCCAAACGAGGCCTTAACGTTCGACTCAATGACACGTGGCATTTGCATCTCTTGTTATCTATAAATAAAACCATAATAGTAATAATTATGAAGTGCCCACATTGATGATCAACCGCTCGATAGCCTCCACACAATGAAGAAATTGAGAATGCTCTCTCTCTTATTCTTCTTCATCTCTGCATCATTGGCAGCAGCGGCCAACCCACTACTTCGTGCAGCCGATTCAGCACCCAATCCGGTTCTTGACACAGACGGAAAGAGTCTCCGGACGGGCACCGACTATTATATCTTGCCGGTGGTTCGCGGCAGAGGCGGCGGACTCACACTAACCACCACCACCCCCAACGGCACCTTCGCTTGTCCACCCAAAGTTGTCCAAGCACAACACGAGGTCGACAATGGTCTCCCTCTCACTTTCACTCCAGTGAACCCAAAGAAAGGCGTTGTTCGAGTCTCCACCGATCTCAACATCAAGTTCTCGACCTTCACCGTCTGTGTTGTGTCCACCGTGTGGAGCCTCGACAAATACGATGAATCCACCGGACAGTACTTCGTTACCATCGGCGGCGTCGAAGGAAACCCAGGGCGCGAAACCATTAGTAACTGGTTTAAGATTGAGGAGCTTGGTGATTATTACAAGCTTGTTTTCTGTCCCACCGTTTGTGATTTCTGCAGAGTAATATGTAGAGATGTGGGCATTTACGTTGATCAGAAGGGAACCAGGCGTTTGGCTCTCAGCGATGAACCATTCAAAGTCAAGTTCAAGAAAGCCTAATAGTTGGGTTTGGGGTTGGTTTTTCCAATCACATCTCATAACTGAGCTCCATAATCGATCTGTATAATTATAATAAGGAAGCTTTTAAATTTCTCGTTACTACTTAGTTATTTTCATTTAATGTTGCAATAATGGGTGTGTTTCTGACTTGTATTATGAAGTATCTGGGTTTGTAACTGCATAAAACACAATAAATCTGTGCAAGTCTGAGTTTAGAAAAGAAGAAAATATATATATATATATATATATATATATATATATATATATTTATGTATATATTTCATTACAATTTAATATAGCGTTTATTATCATGAAAATTATTGTTTTAAAAAAATATTTTTACACCATCAATTGCACGAATTATATGGTATGATTCATTTGACAATTGACTTTTAAGGGAGTCGATTTTTTTTTTCTTTTTTACTTTATTATATTTATCGATGGAGATTGGGTTTTGGATTGATCCGATTTTGACGGACGCCGGGGATAAGATAAGTTGCATTGACCATTGACTTTGCAGAAAAATAATTTCTTTTTTTTTTTAAATTTATTTATAGGGGAATGAAGTGGAGGGGATTTTACTTCTTATTATAAAATTTTTATTTATTGTGCCATTGCAAGACTCGTCCCAATATTCCAAGATCATGGAGATTCGGGCTCTGGCTCTCATGGACATGTTAGAATTTGTGAGCAGATCAAGGTGATGCAGGGGGTGCAAATGGCTGTGTTTAATTTGCCTGGGTTTTAAAATCTACATACTAATCCCAACCAAATTATTCTATTAAAAAATCGAATTAAACCAGTTAATTAATTACTTTAATTAAGTTTGATTGATTATTTTGTGGGACAAAAAATATATATACCACATAAATTTATTTTATCATTAAATTTAGTTTGTCTGATTGTAATATATTTTTCAATAATATATACACACATATATAAATATTCCTATTTGTCTTAAAGCAAAAATAAAAAGAAAGATTATTTGAATGTAAAATTTGGAATCAGAACAGATCTAATTTTTAAATAAAAATTTATAAAGAATTAATTTAAATTAATTTTTTTACAAGATCAATTCTCATCCATAAGATATTTCCTTGAGGTTTACATATGAAGAGAGACAATGATTGGAGTTTTATAAATAAATAATGTCAATCAAGTAACATATTTTTCTTGTTTGTTAAAGACATGACTCATATATGTTATATCAAGATTCCACCAAATGACAGGTGTGGAACAGTATTTCTAAAAGATTTTTGGAATAGATCGCGCAGTCATTGACTCATTGGATAGCTTCCCACTAGGACATGAATAAGCTCGCTTGAAGATTCAGGGAAGGTTCAAGGAAAGTGTACAGGCATGCATACAAAGAATTTGCTGAGAAGTTCATCGGGTGCAGCTTGAAAGGTTTATATCTCCATTATTTGATAAGGATTTTGCTCGTAAAAATTTGTATGTTCATTTTTTCCGTACATTGAAATTGTGTTTGTTTGTCTAGTGATCCGTAAATGGTAAGAGCGACATTTTCGCTAAGTCCTGTTTCGAGTAAAAAAAATAAAATAAATTGAGATAAAATGTAGTTTAGAGTTAATTTTGACACTGTCTTTCTTTGAAAAGTCGCAAACTGTGGGAACGGTTTTTAAATCCGTTCTCACGGATTCAAAAAAATTTATAAAAAATAGCGACAATGGTATTCGTTTGAAAACTCTCGATACGAAGAATATGATTGTATAAAAAATTTACACATTCGGTTAACCTATTTCCAGATTTTTTTATTTTTTTAGCGAAATATTGAAAATTTTTGAAATTAGTGATGGTAGGAAAATTAGATGTAAAGGAGTTGTTAGAGATTTATAGAGATTTTTAGTGTTTTATTTTGATGCCAAACGGGGCCTAAGTGTGGGCTGAAATGATTCAAGAATCTACGTACAGTTCTAATACTGCAGGAACAGGATTTTGCTCATAGGTAGAAAGCCGCAAGTAAGAAAGGGAGAAAAAATTAAATAAAATATGGAGTAAAACAATAAAAAAAACAAAAATAATTAAGGAAAAAAGCATATTTTTTGGCCCCCCAAACAAAAAAAAATCCGCTTTTAGCAAGAACTCTGTGTACCACTTTTATACATGGTATGAAATAAATGAGTGTTTGGTTGAGTAAAACTAATCAAAATTTACTAATTTTTTGTATTTTTTTCTAATTAAATTTTATCACATTTTACTTTTACATCAAATTTTTGTACTTTTACTATATTTTTTGAACTAAATTTTTATCAACCAAACATTTCTTAAAGGATTCAGAATTATTACTTACAAACTTTGTCTTTCTTCGAGAGTAATGAAGGCAGAATAGTAGTTCAATAGGCAGCCCCCAAAGTCCAGTGAGCAAAAATCCTTCAACAAACTCAAAATAAATAAGAAAAGTGAATTTTGTAGAAACCAATAATCTATATTGAAGTAAATCATGGAACCAAACAGGACATTAAGATAGCTCAACGTGCCAGCTAGCTTTGTTAACTTATAAAATATCAGAGTTGTGACTCATATTAACTCGTAAGAACACATAAAAAGTTGAGGGTTTTGGGGTTTAACCCACGGTATGGAACGGCTAGTTTAAGAATTCTATACCAATCAAAGTATTTGAGTCTAGTTTTAATTAGATTTTTCGTTCTTATATATTTGGGAAATGTTATATATCAAAGATTAAGTTCAAAAGTTAGGGTTTTTAATAGGTATGAGTTGAGGGAAAATGTAAGAACGAGTGAAAGAATTGTCTAGAAGTATTTAAAAATAAGAGAAAAGATAAGAACAAGTGACATGATTGTTTAAAGTTTAATTTTTAAAATATTTTTAAGATTATCTCATATCTCTCTTGTAATAATTCTCTACTCTATTGTTGGAGTTTCTTATAATTGAAAATCGGTTTTAACTTACCCATAGACGTAGGTAAATTGTCAAACCACGTAAATCTTATATTCTTTCATTGTGTGATTTTTCTTGTGTTAATTTGTGAATTTGTCATTATTCAACAGGGTGTTATCAAAAGATGATTTGGAGTTTCTGTAACAACATAAAACATGTAAAGTGCAACTGATTTGGATTTGTGCACATGCGGACTCGTACCTCAACTCATCTTATATCGCTTTTTTGGGCTTCCTAAAGCATAGCAGAATGCAATAATTAACAAATATTGTTTAAAAAAAAAATAAAGAAAAAAAGAAGAAATAAAAGTAAGGACAAAATTAAGAATTTTTTCGGACTACGCCATGAATTGAGTAATGAATTGGACTATGAGTTAAGTATTAAATTATGTTAAAAATTTTTTTTATTTTGAACTATGTTTAAATTTTAAACTAAGTTATGTCTAATATTAAATTAGATTATAAACAGTTGTTACAAAATAGTGTATAACTATTAGTACTTAAAAAAAATATACTAAAATCTTATCAGACTGTTTGTATATAACTCCCCCCAGTGAGTAAAAGGGTGAGAAATAAAAAAGAGATAATCAAAAAGTAAGAGATCGGAAAAATAAAGAGTTTAAAGCCTGAAGACTTTTACGTACTGTACTTCAAAATCCAAAAGCTTAAAAGTTTGCAATGGCGATTAAAGTCTCGCTTTAGGCTGGGCATGCATTTGAGCGTCAATAGTGGCTGGCTAACTGTTCTTTTTATATATAAGTTTAATAATTCTTGAGATGGTTGCCTTCTCTGTTAATAATCCAAACTTCCTACATTCTTTTTCATTTTGTTTTCTTTTTCTTCGAAGATGACAAATTGACGCGTGGTTCTCTGCAAGTGTGTTAATCTTCTCTTTGTTTTCCTTGAAGATTCAAAATTCAAATCAGCCCACTTCATTTGACTTGGACTTTCTAATGTGAAAAGTGGACTTTCCAGTCCAATTCGTGGAAATTTGCATCTTCTGGTAGCTTCAACCCCCAATTTTCTTTGTCCTCTTGTGGACTTTTTAGTATTGAAAACGATATGCGGGAATAAAGGCCTCGTTTGAAGCTTCAAATAAAACCAAAAAACTTCAAAAAATTTTAAAAGTTTTCAAATTCCTCCAATCATATTTTGCCACCTATCTTTTTTACATCACATCAATTCCATCCATTGATTTTTTTTGATTTTTTTTTGGGATTCCAAACGCACCCAAAATTCACTTTCATATTAATTTATTGGTCAAGTGAAAAATAATAGGATAAATTACATTAAAATCTCCAATGTTTACTGAAAGTGCACAAAATACAATTGTAGTTTTAAAAATTATATTTACCATTTTGTTTTTTAGATGATGTTATAAAATTTTTTCTAATTTGATTTGATTACGAAATCCTGAACTTCCAGAATATCTGTTCGAAATCTAATATTTAAGATGCACTTTAAGATGTATAAGGAAATTTAATATGATTTAATTATGTAATTGATTACAGAGTTTATATGAGAATCCTCAAGTAATTGGATATGTCTTAGTAGAATAACTCGGGTCCTGTTTGATTGGTTAAAAGTGATCAAAACTTACAAATAATTATAAATATTTACCTATTTTATCGATTTTTGTTATTTTTGTTTTCTGTGCGTTTATTTTTAAAATGTAAAATTTACAAATTTTTACAAAAAACTGCAAAACATCACCTACTTTTTAAAATTTTTTTTAACATTTGTCAACTTTTTTACATGATTTCTGACCAAAATCGTTGGAACGACCTTCATTTTATCATTCCAACTGGTCGTTACAATAGGTTTTTTAGTGAATTTTGATTAGTTTTTCAAACATTAAAAGTGACTGACATAATACAATTTTTAAATTTTTTTTGTACTTTTCGATCATCCAAATAGCCTTTTGATATAACTTTTAAGATGAGATCTCTAATATTTTATGGTGAAATAATCATGTAATTTAAGACCCACTTTCTGAATTTATGTGTATGTTAATCTTTCTAATAGAAAAATAAGGATAATAAATATAATTTTTAAAACTACAATACTACTTTGGGTATTTTCATTAAATTTGGCAGGTAATTAACATAATTTATCCAAATAATATTATGATTGGGATACAATTAAGTGGTTTAGTTGGAATTAATTAAGCAGCAGTTAATTGACCCTACAAGCTTTCAAGTAGACCTTTCCCTTCAGAACTTTCCTTTACCTTTCCTCATCCTACAATGGAATAATGGAAATTAGCAATTATATGTGAATTAATAGAGAGAGAGAGAGAGAGAGAGAGAGAGAGAAAGAGAGAGCGAGCTGGAAGAAAAGAGGATGAAGGATCTGGAGTTCCAAGATGAGTTTAGGGTGAGTCCTTTGAAGAGTTCCATTGACACAACGCCAGAGAGAGTCTCTTCTCTATCTGAACCAGTTAGCTTATTCCACAGTAGTGCCTCTTCTTCAGAATATGGCTCTCCTACCTTCAAAATATGTAATCTCTCTCTCTATCTGTGTGTGTGTGTGTGTGTTTCTCTACAAATTATTGGTATTATTATTACTAATTTTCTTTTATTGTTAATTTTCCAAGACTAAGTGTATATATTGGGGGTTTTTGCCAAAAAATAAATGCAGATAAAGAAAATCTGATGACGGGTGACAAGAAGAAGCATGGAAGCAAAGCGCGTAACTATGCCTACCGAATTCGTGAACATGGTAGGCAACTGAATATGTTTTTTTTTTTTTTTTGGTTAAAAAAAGGGGGAAAGAAAAAATATTAATTATTTTATGACAAATGATATTATCAAATAACTTTTGTTTTTGTCAATCTGAAACACTTTTGCCATAGGTGTTGATAATTATATATTGATCTGAAAGATTCAAAAATGATGTAGCAATATCATTAATTTGCTTATTTTATTATAGAGTAATTATACCGTATTGTTTTAGGATTTGGCCTAAAACACTTGACAGGCTCTTGTTGTGATGTGGATTACAGTACTGCAAAATCAACAAAATCTGTAAATTTGTGTATTATGTGTCACTGATACTGTTATTTATAATTGCATATATAAAAGACATTATTGAGAAAAATATATACAAATTTGTGAATGAATTTTGTATTGGCTCTTTCTAAAAATAAAAATATATTTCATTTTAAAATAAAATGGGTAAAATTATATTCTTATTTGTCTAGTTTTTTTTTTTTTTTTTTGTGAATTTTTTTAACAAATCTTATTAATTAGTTTTTTACTTTAATTCAGGTCTTGTTTGGTATATCAAAATCAACAGAAACTCACTAATTTTAACTAATTTTTTTTTTTTACTTTTTTTCCAATCAAATTTCGTCACATATCACTTTTACATCAAATCTTTATACTTTTTACCCAACTTTTTTTTTTCCACCAAACAGGGCTCAATTTAGGAGAAAGATGGGCATGTGTTTTGTGGCCTCACTTCAAAAGTAAATTGTAACTATCATTTTATTTTCGGGGGGTTATATGTTAAAACTGAATAAATAAATAAATATTTGCAGTGAAAATGGGGCCAAAATTGTCAGAAACGGTGAAGGGCAAGCTGAGTTTGGGGGCGAGAATAATTAAAAAAGGTGGGAGGGAGAATATATTCAGGGATATATTTGGAGAGAGGGATAGAGAGAAGTTGTTGAAGGCTTCTCAGTGCTATTTGTCAACAACAGCCGGTCCCATTGCAGGAATCCTCTTCATCTCCACCCTTAAGGTTGCTTTCTGCAGTGAAAGATCCATAACTGTCCCCTCCCCTTCCGGGGCCTTTCTTAGAACACCTTACAAGGTAAATACCTCCTCATAATTAAATTATATATATACTAATATTCATTTGATCACCTGTCTGAACAAACTTAGAAAATATATATGTATATATATATATATATATATGTATTGCCTGTGCATGAGACTCTTGTTTAATTATAGGAGATTTGGAGGGGGCCAACATACTAGGTTTTATTCCAATAGCTAATTAAGATACCAGTTTCACGTATTAATTCTATTACTAGGGGATGTAAATGAATTGAATCGAATACAGATAATTGAGCAATAGGATTTTTAATTAATAAAATTAGTTGAACTTAATGGGTTTAAATAATTCGCCCAGAATATATTCATGCATTTATTTATTGGGCAATAGGATTTTTAATTAATAAAATTAGTTGAACTTAATGAGTTTAAATAATTCGCCTAGGATGTATTCATGCATTTATTTATTGGGCAATAGGATTTTTAATTAATAAAATTAGTTGAACTTAATGAGTTTAAATAATTCGTCCAGGATGTATTCATGCATTTATTTATTGGGGGGAACTATAGCTAGTCGATGATCTAATTGATCTCTAGTTTGTCATATTATTAAACAATATTTTTCAAGTATTAGTTACTATTAGTTTTAATTGTACGGCAAATTTAAATTTGTGATTAGAATTTCATTCATTTTATATTTCCGGTCAAACTTGAATAAACATATTACCAAATTAAACATGAACGAGCCTTGAGTACTTCAATTTGTTTTTCCATAACCTCCTAATAGAAATAAGCAACTTTAGCTATCAAAACATGCAAACTCCCTTATGCACATATATGTTTATATATGCAGGTTTGCATTCCAGTTGAGAAGATCAAAAGTGCAAACGAAAGAGAGAACGTAAACAAGCCGGCACAAAAGTACATAGAGATAGTTACAGAAGACAACTTTGAATTTTGGTTTATGGGATTTGTACGGTATGAGAAAGCTTTCATGAATTTGCAAAAGGCTATTTCTATGCCCACCTGATCAGTTTGTAAGACCTCTCTTGTTCCTCCGCTGGCATGCATGCAAGGCTTTAGGAAACTATCCAGTTATTTAGTCAGCAATGAGTCTTCATATATATATATATATATATAGCTCTGTACTTTATTTGTACAAACTTGTATTAACGGAACTGTTTGAAGGAATTTTGGTATGTTTTGTTATCCTTTATTTTTAGTTCTTCTAGTTATCACAATTTTGGATAATGTAAATTGTACAACCTGGGTGTATTTGTACCTTTTTTTTTTTTAATGTTCTGTATTATAGTTCCAAATGTACAATAGGTAATATACATATATTTATATAATAAAATAAGTTTTTCTTATTTATTTTCTTTTAATTTTCAAAGAAGAAAGAGTTACACATGAAACTGATGGATCACGAAAGCAAGTGGCGTTATTTGACCATATGGGGATTTTGTATATCTACCCTCGAAATTGAAAGTTTTTATAAAATTTCATCAACATACACGTTACGCTCTAAATTCCACAAGCCAGGATATGACCAAAAACATATATAACTATACATCTAAACATAAAATGTTGTTTCTAGTATGAGAGCTATATATATGGTTGTTTTTTTTTTTTTTTGGTAAATAAGATAATTTAGATTAATAAGAAATAATGTACAAATATCTAAGGGGTATATTCTCGGTATATAAAAGAATAGCTCTAATTACTATTTATTTTGATACAAAATTAGAAATCTCCCATTTAAACATAAAGTAATATTCTCAGTGATACAAATTGATATCCTAAAATGAGTGGCTCTTATCCAAACTGCTTGCTTAATGAGTTGGACAATGTTACCTACAGGAGTTGAGATGCCTTTGAAAATTCTTGCATTCCTTTTAATTCATATATGGTAAACAGTAGCTGCCCAAGTAAGTTTATATATTGAATTTGAAAAACTTTTCTTGCTAAACTTCTCCAATGCCTATTGAATCTCTCTTGTCTAGTTTTGTTTTTGTCTTGGGATGTTATGTAAGTGACACAAAATTATTCATAGTTCATTAGAAAAAGGGCAAGTAAATAATAGATGATCAAAATTTTCATTGCCTTGGTTATACAAAATACAACAAGGATTATTAGTTAGCCTCCAGTTTGCAATGCGCGCTGAAGATATTTAATCTTCCATGAATGGCAAGCCAAGCAATGAAACTATGTCGCGGGATGTGTTTAGGAAACCATAACAGCTTGTGCCAATGGACAGGTGATTGAGGCTATCTAATAGTAGCCCATGAGAAAGCCACTGCATAAATACCATTAGTAGATACTATCCAAATGAATTTATCTAGTTGGGAGCTATTTGGAAGATAGGGTGGATTGTTTGAAATAATTTCAGCTATCTTACAAATAGTTGGGATTGGTTAGGACCATATACCATTTGCAATGATAGCAAAGACTTTGACATTGCTGTGAATGCCTGCATCACAAATAACATATATATGGGACTTATTTGGTAGAACAAAAAGTTAGCAAAAAGTATAACAAAAGTAAAAAAATGTGACATAAAGGTAAAATGTAAAAAAATTTGATTGAAGGAAAGTACAAAAATTAATTAAAGTTGGTGGATTTTGGTTCTACCAAATAGGGCCATGGTTGTTTTGCTTTGGTTAAACTGAACCAAGTTGAATTCGTGTTATTTCTTTTGTAGTACTATGTCCAATTGAGGCTGGAGTCTTATTTTATTATATTTTAGTTTTTATTTATTTTATCTTTATTTTACTCTAGTTGTGGTGTAAGTCTAATTGGAACAAAGTTTTGTATTTGAATGTCAAGTTTTTGCTCATGTTTTAGGATTACAAAATTCAAAATGTGGCAATACATATACATATAATCAATTGGATAAATTTTATTCAACACATGGAAATGATAGAGATGGTAAGTGAGATGTAGGGTTAAAGTTTTTGGGTTGGTTTAATGTGGAGGTAGGATTTTCATTTTTGGATTTGGGGTTTTGGAATTGGAAATTCTTAAATTGAAAATAGGATTTTTTACATACACGTCTAGAATATGTATACACGTCTAATTAAATATCAAGAAGTAGAAGAAATTATTTCATTATCATCCCACTTCGAGAATTAAAATGAATTAAACCAAGAAAATGAATTCGAAGAATTCAAACTCCTCGTCAAGCTGTTGTTTTGTTCACTTTTGTACTCTCTTCTCTAGTCTTTGCCTCTCCTCCGATTCTCAAGTTTGTTTCCGATGGAGGAATTGTGTTAAAAAATTATTGATGAAAATAAAAAGAACAAGGCTATGGGAGACAAAGGTGGATTTAGGTGTAAAAAATAAAAATAAAAATAAAATAAAATAAAAATAAAAATAAAGAACCAAAAATTGAATTAATCTGATCACTTTGGTTTGAGTTGACTCAAATCTACACTAAACTCAGTTCTGTTATGGTGTTAAAAAAATTAGGGTTCATTTTGTTTGTTTTTCTATTTTTTGTTTTTTGTTTTCTATTTTGAACTCATTTTCTATTTTACATTTTTAAAAACAAGAAAAATAGTTCAAAATGTATTTGGTAACTTGTGTTTTTAAAATTTATTTTAGAAAACAGAAAATGAATTTATACATAAAATAAAAAATGACAAAATTTTGTTTTGAACATTTTTAACTCAAAATAAGAAAAATCTCAAAATAATGAAAATAGAGTATTTTTTATTTTCTTATTTTGAAAATTTTAAAGTATAAAATAAAAATAAAAAACAGAAAAGTAAACTAAATACCATCTGAAAGATTTGATATTTTAAGTTAAGTTCTCGGATTAATAGACGAAATAATTGAATTGAACTAATATTTGAATATTTAGAAATAAAAAATAAGTAAATTGGTCCAATCCAAAATTGAACCGACCTAGTCGATGTAGGTTAACTCAAAAATAAAATGAACCCAATTCGATATTCTTAGTCCGATTTAGTATGATTTTAAATTAAAATCGATTCGATTTCGAGTTTAAATTTTAAAGATAAAAAATAATTAATTTAATTTTGGGGTAAAGTATGAATGCAAATTCAACCAGCCATGCATATTGTAGGTTCAAGGGGCTGCAGTGAAGAAATACATTGCAGGAACTGCAGTGAAAAATAAAAAGTTGAGATATTCTGTACTTTAATCTAATGGTTCTAATTTAATGTAATTAAAATTATTTTTTTTGAAAAATAAAAGTTTAAAAAATTTGATTGAAGTACAATCAATATAGAATGTGAAAGATCGCATATCATTAAAGTACAAAAAATTTCAACCCTTCATTTTTTACTGTAACTCTTACCGTGAATTTTTTTATTGCAGTCTCTTTCAACGAGCATATTCTTGGGTGGGTTAGCAAAGAGGTGGAATTTTCGAGTTCCAAGACTGCCATGCATTGCATAAACCACGGATTGTGACGACATAAAGAATGGTGCATATGCATGTGATGCCGAGTGGCTAAAGAGTGACATACATATAGCCATATGGAGGAGGTTTTGAGATGGCATCTCATGCAAACATTTTGGGTCGGATGGTTCTGATGAAGTGGGTAATAGGGTTAATAGGTAATTTCGGCGAGGGTGTGTTTGGCTTTATTATCTAATTCAATTCAATTGGGTTTTAAGCATCAAATTCTGGTTCAAAATAAATTTATTAAATAGTTCCAAATAAATTTCTCTGTGATTCAATAAATTTTAAATAGATTCAATAAAAATTTGCATTGATTAAAAATTACAATAATTAAATTTTGAAGTGTTAGAAAGAGAGGCATTTGATTCGCGCGGAACCTCGCAAAGTTATGATATTCTTTTTTTTTTTTTTTATAAATAACGAAAATTTGATAAAAAAAATTAAAAAGATAAAAAAATATAAAAATTATTTATTTTTTATCACATTACAAAAATTATAAAATTATAATTTAATCTATTTTATCTTAACTTTCACCACTCTAAACTACCCTACCCTAGAGTGGCCTAAAGTCTGAATTGATAATAAGTTCGAGACTTCAAGCTTATCACAAATAGACACTCGTAATTACGACCCTGCCACCAGAAGCAATATGCGGAGAAATCGTACAACTTTTGAGGCGAAATTACCCCTACCCATTCTTTAAATTTACAGTCCTTTTTCAAGATTACTTACCCCTCCCTCTTTGTCTCTTTTCTATCACTGTTCGTTAGACTATTGTTGGAACACTGATCCTAGAACGATCTAAGAAAGACGGAGGAGAGTGGTCTGTAGAAAAAGCAGCTGCTTCCACTGCTTCTGCACGTCATGGTTGCTCTCTCTCTCTCTCTCTCTCTCTCTCTCTCACTCACTCACTCTCACACACACACACACACATCGACTTACTGCTATCTAAATTTATATCTACATGTATTAGCCACCCATATATTTATATCTAGTTGTATCTAGCTGCCCATATCTATCTGTACACACAATCCTATATGTCCGATTCAATTTGGGGCCATCAATTGAATTTTATGGAGTTATCTCTTTTGGCTGAATTTTTGGCGAATAAATTGGGTTTGAGAAAATTTATGGGGTTTCTCTCTCAAATTTAGCGGTTTGTTACCTTTTTTTTTCCTTCCTTTACCTAAATCTATGTAATAAGATATTTTTTTTCCCCAATAGATTTTTCGATTTCTTTTTTCATATTTTCGATGGATAATATATTTTTTGTCTGGTGATCCTGTTTTAGTCAAACGTTTGTGATCAGTGGCTAGATTATATGTTATTTTATTTTATTTTTTAACAATATATGTGTATATATAGCCATTTTCAGTGTAGTATTTGGTTGGAAATGATTGAATGGCAATTTTGACCGGTGGTCGGTTACTTCCCCTTCACTCTCTCTAGTGAGATAGCCACCCGATTTGGGCTTAGGAGCTCTCTGCTGTTCTCTCTGATTCCAATCTCTGTTGTTGTTGACGATTCTTCGAGGTGATCATCAAAATATAGTTGGATACATTTCTGAATATTTGATAAGTTAGCATGTGTTGCGGAAGAGTATGGAATTATTACCACCATTTTTGTTGTCATTGTGCTTCTTGTTCTCATTTTTGTTTGCAGTTGGTATGTTATTCCTCCTTTCTTTTAGGCTGAAATTTGTGAAATGTAGTATTTGTATTTTTGTGGCCAATTTCTGATTTCATAATAGATGATTCAAGCAGTCTACAATACAAGTTGTTGGCCTTTCGAAACACAGGAGTTTGCAGTTCCCTGATTCTTGGAAGTTTTGTATTTGAATCCTGTTCAGAGATTTTTCCTTTACGAGTTTGAGTCTTTTGAGATTTTTTGGTGTTCTTCCAACGCCTTCATTAAAATTCTCCATCTGGACCTTTCCATTAGTTGCAAGCATTTGGATACGTCATATTCACTATTGTCACTTTTGAGTCGAATTTACTATTTATCTCATGAAATTTATTGTTAACTTCCTTACCATTAGATGGTGGTGTGGTCATTTATAATAAATTCATCATTGTTGTGAATTTGTCAACTTGGTGGCAACTGGATTGGGTTATTTTCTTTAGTTTTTGTTATATAGCATTTTCTAATTGTTTCTAATTGGTTTACTTTATTTTCTGGACTTTTGTGCTGTTGGCATTTATATTAAAAGTCATTCACCTGATTGAATTGATCAATTCTTGTCGCTTTGTACTGAGTTTGCTTCAATGGCTACATGAGTTTATTTATGCTTGCTGGAGTCTGATCATGCGTATCCTTCAGGCTTATGAGCACCATGCCTTCGATTTTTATTTTGGATATTATTAATTAAGCACTGCTCCTATGTTCGCTAATAATATGATGAACAACTTCTCAAGTAGGTTTCAAGGTCCCCCCCCCACTGTTTGTTTTATTTTTGGTCATTCTTAAGATAAATTTGATATACATTGTTTGCTAGATTTCCTAACAATTCAAGCTTTGGGACAATTGGTGACTTAATAGTTATTAAAATAAATTTTTGGTAAATTCCTTTCCAATGTAGTTGTCCTTTTGGCTTTGTGCAATTCATCCTAAACCTGATGAATGAGGTCTTCTTTGGAATTTATATGAGTGTCTTGCACACTAAGAAGATTTTTGACATTTGTGAACTCACAAGATCACACATAATCCATTATTTGGCAAGAAATTGAAATTAGTTTGTATTTTCATTTAATTGAAGTTACTTCAGGAAGGGCGAATCGTCTTAATTCATATAAGCTACAATCAATACGAAGGGGTTTGTATCATGCCTCTGGTCAATTCAGTTATTGATTTAACTAATTGGCAATTTCTTGGACTTCTTTTGGTTATTGAGTTGGGGAACCAATAATCAAAAGGACAATGGCTTCCTTCTTCCTTTCTCTCTCGAAGATATAAGGTATTGGGAAGATAAATATTTGTTGAGAGTAAAAACAATAATATAAATAGTAAAGTTGCTTCTCCTCCTAAAAGCTTGAGATGATGCTAATAGCTTAACATGGTATACAATCATGCAAAGGTTATGAGTTCAAATTTCACTATATTGCATCAACACAAAAAATGTCAATAATTGCATGTGTTTGGCCAAGTAAAAAAAAAAAAAAAATGTTAGTCAGGCTGCATGTGATGGGGCGTGTTGAGAGTAAAACTATTAATATAAATTCTGCTCGTTAAATTGTGTGTTTTCCTTTTCCCCCTGCCACATGCTTAGATGAATTTCTTTTCTAATGTTTTTAGGTTTAGTGATATTTAAATCATTTCAAAATCATCATGGAGGAACTCTTTTGCCTCTCTATTGTCAAATTTAACTATATTGCATCAACATAAAAAATGTCAATAGTTGCATGCGTTTGGCCAAGTAAAAAAAAAAAAAAAAGTTAGGCTACACATGATGGGGCGTGTTGATAGTAAAAATATTAATATAAATTCTGCTTATTAATTTGTGTGTTTTCCTTTTTCCCCTGCCACATGCTTAGATGAATTTCTCTTCTAATGTTTTTAGGTTGAGTGATATTTAAATCACTTCAAATCATCATGGAGGAACTCTTTTGCTCTCTATTGTCAAATTATTTTCTGAACTAATTGATAAGATCTATATTTTGTTGATGAGATCACTTTTGTTGTTTAGTCTTTTTGAAAAGTTCTCTATGCATACCTCTCTATTTTGAAATGGTTCCTATTGAGTCCCCCATCTCTTTCCTCAATTTTTTTTTTAATTTACAAATATTGTGTTTATGTACCACATTTGAGTTTTCTGACTGAATTTGGATAGCTCCTTGTGGGTGACTAGAAACTGCAGATGGTTTGCCTAGTAATTTTTAAGAAGTATACTTTTGGATATGATGTCTTGATTTGTTTCTTGCTAATTACATTTTTTATCCAGCACTTCTCATATCAGCTTTAGCAATGTGGGCAGGCACAACAAAAGATGCAAGCCATTCGACGAACCTGTGGTACCACTCAGAAATTTGCAGACTGGGATAGCAACTCTGAATCGAGGAAATCTGTGCAAGAAGATAACTTCGGAGCATCTTCAAATGTAATATTTTTGTTGTCTTGCTAAGCGATTTGATAGTTTTCCTTTTTGTCTTGCGTGACCTTTTCTGACTTGTTAGCGATGAATGTTAATACTGTATTTGTTATGGTGATCAGGTGTATGCATGTAGTGTGTAAAACAGCTTGCTTATGGCATAGTTCTATTCAATTCCTTTGAAGATAAAGTGACTATAGTTCTATGTAATGATGTGTAAAATTTAGTTTTCGAATGTGACATCAATGTTTGACATATATTCTAAGAAATGTGGGAACTTAGGTTGGTGATATATGTGTGTCAAATACTTTTAGTTGTTGGGCACTCCTTCGACACTATATTCATCTAAATATGTTATATATACATATATTTTTTTTCTTTTCAAAATTAGCATAATTGTACTTTATTGTCTTGTAGGTTTGACCAAAAAACATGACCCCTGTCATTAAAAAGTGAACACATAATTTTGTCAACATTTGGACTAAAGTGCCAGATGGACGGTATGTATTACATTTAACATGTGTGTAATATGCATATTTCATACAATGCTCTATTGCCTTCTTTCCTACCGAAGAATGGTTATTGAATAACTAAAATGCCTCTAAAAGGCACATTGTAATTCCATTTTGCATGGCATTTTCAAAGGACATTTTGGTCATTTAACAATCATTTTTGATGGATAAGAAAGCAACAAAATATTATACAACATGTTGATATCATTTTGTTAAATTTAACAGATATTGTCTTGTTGGCATTTCAATTCGAACATCACGTGTTCACTTTTTAACCGTATCAGTCATGTATTTTCTAGTCAAACCATAAGGGGGTAAAGTATAATTACCCCTTTAAAATTTTCTAGAATCGGACACTCTACGAGCATGTGCAACTTGAGTGAATTTTGTTGAAAAAAATAGAATTAAATAAGAAAGTGAAAATAACTTGAATTTATATTGATTAATCATTTCTCCTTTAATTTTTTAGGAATGGTAAAACTCAAAACTTCCAATTTGTTTATGAACAAAATATTTTAAAATAAATATAAATCAAAACTTATTTTGTTGATAAGTAAATATAAATCAAAACATATAATATAACAAAGAGTTATGTTTATTATAAAATTATATATTTATTCTTTGATGTTGTCCCCACCATATTATGTCTTGATATTTTTTGAAATTGCTACCTTGATGTGTTCGTGTCGTGTTGTATCTATGTCTCGTGTTTGTGTTAGTGCTTCTTAGCATATGTATGACTTCAGAAAGGACATTGGCATTGAGGCCTGCTGGGATCAGCTCTACATGAGGGCAGATCCAGAGATCGTACTGGTCTTGTAAACGGCCATGGATTAGGTGATTGGGGAGCCTGGCTCATATAAGCTAGAATCAGCAATAGATTGTCAGAAAAGGGAGAACTATAAGAGAAAGAAATACTAAAAAATTTTATGTCAATAAAAGTTGAGGTGCTTTTTATCATTTCTAGCGGTCATTTCTCAGATACAAAATTGAATTGATACCCCTTTTCAATTTAGTAGGTGTGCAATCTTAACATTTTTTGTCCTTGAACCTGATGGACACTGGAGAATCGTTGCCCTGCCAATGCAATGCCCTGATCACACTATCCATCTTGGATCTGGATCTCAGGTAAAAATGGATGGTCTCCATTTGGTCTCTCCATCAGTAGTCAGTCCAGTCAGTGTTGATCAACAAAGGTCAAGGACAGGGGATACAACGGAGATAAGTTGCTCTTTCAAGCCATTTGCTGCTAGAGGCTTTTCTGGGCCAACATTTCACTATCAGTCTCGAAACAAAGGCTGGGAAGATAAAGGGAAAAGATTGAATTCTTTGCCAGCTAATTCTTCTTGCCATAACTCTGTCAGTAGCAATGACTCCTCTGTTATGAGCCCAGTTGGCTCCAGTGCAACCAATTCATCTGATAGTCTTATTGATACACCCCAAGTAGACAAGGCTGTAAAAAGAAACTCAAAAAAGAAGAGAAAAAAGAAGGGAAAGGGTAACAAAAAGCTTTCATGCAATACTGCTGCAACTGATCAGGAAGGCATCAGTGGCAGTTCAACATACAAAATTGCTATCAGTAAGAATACAGTTTATGGGATCGAACAGCGTGCAACTAAATTGGCAGTTTCATCGCCTGAGCTTTGCGGTAACGGAAATGATTCTGAAGGAAACAGTAGTGGCACTGTCAACCATTCTGAAACACCAAAGGCATATATGTCTTATGTTGATGAAGTTGATGTACTGGAAGCTAACTTTCTTGGTGAACATCCTTTATCTAGTTCAAAAAATGGGTTCCAAATGTTAGAAAGAGGATTGCAGGATACACATTCTAAGCCACACAGTAGTTTCAATAATTCATGTTCCTGTGTTTCTTCTGAGGGAAACGATTCTTCTATGTTAGATTCTTTCTCGGTCTGTTCATACAGTGATGAAAGTATAAATGCTGTTAGTCCTGTTCAATCATCCAAAAAAGACAGTGGTGAAACTGATCTTTTGGAACCTTCTGGTTATATCGCTAAAAATTTTTGTTGTTCTCATGGAAATATGTTAAATGGTGTTGCTGATTCGTATTTTCATGCTGAGGGAACAACTTCTCGTGGACAAAGATGTGCCAGTGGTGATATAACCATGAGAGGTAAGCAAAGTAAAAAAGATCCCAGAAATTCAAGTTATTCCCGCCTAAGCAGCGTTGGAAAGTTTTATGGCCGCTCTGGGAAGGAAAATAATCGTTCTGTCTGGCAAAAGGTTCAGAGGAATGATAATGATGAATGCAAATGTGGGTTGAGAAAAGTAAGCTCGTCTGACTCTCAAAGTGATATTGGGTTGAAAGAGGTTCTGTTGCTTAAAAAGAGCAGTAATGTTGCTCAATCTGATGCATTATCAATATGCAAAGATAACAGTCAGTCAAAATTGAAAGTATCCAAGAAGTTGAAAAGGATAACTACTCCTGCATCTAAACAAGAATTAAAATATTCTTCTGGAAAGGGACCTTATTCTACTAATGTGCCTGTGAATAACATACAGCAGAATGAAGTATTGGCTATGAAAGTGAAATTAGGTGGGCTAAAAGGATTAAATGGCGATTCAAGATATTTTTCTAAGATTCATTACCCAAGGATTGGATTCCAAACCAATAGAGTCAGGTCTATTACTTCTGAACACAGCTTAGAAGGTTGTTACAATGAGTTGAAGCCGGTTGAAAATGTCTGTGCGACTCTTTCTGGTATAAATGATCAAACTGCCAAAAGTGATAGTACCTTGCTATCGGGTTTCTGTGACCATCAGGAGCAAACAGTCCTGCTCGAGGGGCAGTCAATGGGGTTACGTCATGCTCCTGGAGGTGAAGAGGTTAACAAAATTGACAAAGATTTTTCTCCTGTAGAACACAGAAAGCAAGATTATAGTTCTGGATCTATTTTGCAGAAATGGATACCTACTGGAATTAAACATTCTGAGATTGCAAAGTCCCATTCTAGCAGTTTACAATCAGACAATCTTAATAAACCGGCTGTGGGAAGTTGTAATCAGGTAAACACTGCAAGGGAAATGGCTTCTGATCCTGATGCTTTTGCTTCTTCAGTAAATATAGGTGTAATCTGCACTGTTCAGCGTTCTAGAGATGACGATGGCTTACATTCTGAAGATGAAGTTGAGATCGAGAAGCATTGTAATCAGAGCACATGCACTCTTAAAGAATCTTGTGTCAACCATGCTTGCACACAGTGCTCAAGTTGTGATCCAAAAGACCAAAGTATTTCCTTTATTGAAAATGATTCAGACAAGATAGCACAAGCTGTGAACAATGCCCACATGGTGAAGTTGGCCTCTGAAGCTGTTCATATGGCAACTGGTTGTCCAATTGCTGAGTTTGAAAGGCTTCTTTATTCTGCCTCTCCAGTTGTTTGTCTACCACAAAATATTTTACGCTGTGAGACTTGCTTGCGTGATGAGTTTGTCAATGTGCCTCTTTGCAGACATGAGACACCAAGTATCTCATTGGGAAGTCTGTGGCAGTGGTATGAGAAACATGGGACCTATGGTTTAGAAGTAAGGGCTGAAGATTATGAAAATTCAAAAAGACTGGGCATTGATCGCTTTGCATTTCGTGCATATTTTGTTCCATTCCTCTCAGCAGTTCAGCTGTTCAGAAACCGTAAGAAACGTCCTTCAAATAGTAGCAAAAGGATTTCTGGTACAGAGCCTATGGAGGCATGTAATATGGGAGAAAGGTCTGAAAACTCCACCGATATTGGTGGCCTTCCTATTTTTTCAGCACTTGTTCCTCAGCCTCACATGGCGGACACAAGCGCTCTGTCACCAAGGAATTGTGCATGTTGTTTGGAAACATCTTCAGTATGCGTTGAAGGCAATGCAACTATTCAACCAGATGATTCAGAGCTTCTCTTTGAATATTTTGAAGTTGAGCAACCTCAGCAAAGACAACCATTGTTTGAAATGTAAGTGTTCTTTTGTCATGATTATTTGGCTGGGCTTACAGTCTTATGCTTGACAATTCATAAAGCACTGTGCACTACCTATCCATAATAGAGCATTTCACTAGTATATTTTGAAAAATGTACCGTCTGGGCATCACTATTTCTTGAGTTATTCATGAACTGTGTTGAGAAGCAGTCCACGAGTCATATCCAATAATAGCCAATGAAATGCTTGTCGTGCACTAGTTACCAAATAATTTGTTGTTCTTCTTAATGTTATCGCAATGTTAATGTTCCATACAAGATGAATTCCTCAAACTCATGTTTACGACATATTATTTGATTATTCCATTTGGATCTCCTAGTTTGAGAGTTTGGCTGTATAGGTAAGCACAATAATTATTTTCCAGCGAGACCTTGTATTTATTGTTCAAAAGAATGCATACAAGGAATCTTTGGCAATCATTTATGGAATTGGATTCATATAATGTATCCCATATTATGACTGTCTTATGATCTTGAGGTTTGTCTACTTATAAAATTGTTTTTTGGCCAATGGTCTGGATTGATCTTTGCACTGCCTTGTTTTCCAGGATAAAGGAGCTGGTTAGAGGTGATGGACCTTCGCAATACAGGGCCTATGGTGATCCAACTAAATTAGATTCAGTGGCTCTGGATGAGCTTCACCCTACATCCTGGTCAGTAATTAGTGCGAATCAAGTGTTTATCTGTGAAATACTATACATGGTGCATCAGGCCAAAATCATAAACTAATTATAGAACTAGTATTTAGAATAATTACTATGTGAAAGAGTGCAAAATTCTAGATGCATCTACTGAAACCATGTTATTTTCCAGGTACTCAGTGGCTTGGTATCCTATTTATAGAATACCTGATGGAAATTTCCGTGCAGCTTTCTTGACTTATCATTCACTTGGCCATTTAGTTAACACAAGTGCCATATCCGACTCTGGTGTGGGTGCTTGTCTAGTTTCTCCAGTTGTGGGCCTGCAAAGTTACAACGCTCAGGTAGTTTCAATGCTTGTGTAGTTATAGCTATTTTAGCTGTCATGTCTTCAACTTATGCTTCTTGATAGTGGTTTTATCGATGCTGATTGAGATATTCTTAAGATATTTGATCTGGCTATTATGAGAGGTGTGCTAAATTGCCCTTTGATGGAGCCTGTGGCTCCTTGGTGTAGCTGACATCGAACTTTGGCTTTCTAAGATTATCAATCTTCCATGCACAGTGAATTTACTTGTTTTTGTGCTTGCTTTAGTTGACTATTATATGCAGTCACAAATTGATGCAAGGGTAATTGTAATGGCCCCAGATATTGAATTAGTTGCAAAAGAGGTGCCCTTGAAAGTTAAAACTATGTACATTCTATGCATGTGCTAGTTAGAAAATAAAAAGTAAAATAACTGATGAAGTATTAGCAGATGTTGGAGTTTTAGAAGTGTCTATGTTGGAGAATGAAGGGGATAATGATCCTAAGAATTGTCATTGATTGTTGAGAGTGTGGTAGAACTCATCAAAAACAATTTGAAGTACAAATTCTTAGCAACAACAACAGGAAAGACTGGGTAATCTGAATTTTAAATGGGGTTTGAAGTCAATTTGTTAGATCTTACAGAAATTGGCAAAAGGCCATACAGAATGCTACATTACCAACAACCGGAGGCATGTTTTGTGGAATATGGAGAATGTTGCTACAAGATGCACACATAATATGGTGAATGGTTATATATTTACTTAATAGGATCTAATAATGTAAACTTGATCATATTAACTGCAGTAAAAATGAGGAATAGAAGTTTAATGAAGCTCTTTCAGGAAAATAGTTAAGAAGATATGAGAATGAACCCACCAAAAAAAAAAAAAAAAGGGATATGAGAATGAGAAATTTTGTGAAGAAGGGTGGTGTCTGCAAAATATGGTACTGAATGGGGAAATTGGTTAAATGTGGAAAGGATGGAGGCACATGAGATGAGTTTGTGGAAAGGTATCATGGGTCTTTTTACAGGAGTGCATGAAGTATACTTCAATTGACACTGATAATGGAACTCATATATGGGCTGCTTGCTTTTTCGGAAAGAGTACAATGGATTTTATTTGTGCCATTGATCCAATTTGGTTGAAATATTTGCATAGTACTCTGTAATCATTTTTGGTAATTCTCAGTTGGATGTTGAATACTTTAAAAAGGGTGAAAGTATGGTTTTAAACAAAATGTGACATGGATAGCAGAATTATATGGGTTCCTAAATGCTTTCTCTTGGATACATTTGCAACAGCAGTGTCCTATAGAATTGGCAACGCCTTGCTTATTTTTTGAGAAGAATATGGTAATTAGCAGTGTTGCAGCAAAGACGAGCTTTTATGACTACTTTCTTTGCACACGCACATTCATTTAGATTGAAAATAGGAAGTAGAGATGTTTGAGAAGGAAGGAACGTGATACGTTACGTGTGTCATGGAAAATAAGAGATTTTGGATTTATTCTTCTTTGCATCTACAGCTTAGATATTATGGAAATAATAAGATAATAAATATGTTTAAGCCTGTTTGAGTATTGTAGAAACAATCTCCCTGATATTGCTTCTTGCTATCACAACAAGTCTAGATATTAGTTCCAGAATATCCTGCACAATAATGTATTCAGAATATTCTCTAATTTTTAAACTGCAACATCACTTCCATTATTGAAGGCAACTCGATTCTCTAAACAAGGACTACAAGAAGTCCAAGTATAGCAGTGAACATTTCAATACCATCTCTTTTGTCTGAAAAATAATTTACAGACAAATATGGCTCCTCACCATTAATGGAATTCTTTCTGTTTACTGAATTGCTGCGTTCTCTGAATGGTCTATAGGTCCTTGGCAGCTCTTGTCCAATATGTCGTTGGATTAGTGTAGACTGTATAATATTTCGCCCAGTGGCCGTCAGCTTACAAATAAATTATCCAGACCTTCATTGTTGAATTGTTCTTTCACTTTGGTTGTTAAATTCTTGGTGTGCTATTTGGGCATAGATGCTGAATTTAGCTCTCTCGATGATATCACATACTCATTGTGTGGTTGAATGGCTTGTTGGCAGGGTGAATGCTGGTTCCGGCTAAGGCAGTCTGCTCTGAACCAGACAACAGAAACAATCAACTTAAATCCCTTGAGAGTTTTGAAAGAGCGGTTGAGGACTCTAGAGCAGACAGCATCTTGTATGGCAAGAGCTGTTGTGACCAAAGGAAATCTGACCTGTGTGAACCGACAACCTGATTATGAGTTCTTCCTCTCTAGGCAAGGCCGGTAACTGCTAGATATCTGAGAGATGACTAGTTGGCTGATCAATTCCTTTTTGTAAGAAGTTAAGACAAACATCAGCTAAAATCTAACCTCAAATAGGAATAATTGCATGGGTATGTTTTACACTCACTTTGTTCCAACTGTTGTATATATTCACAGCTTTCTGTGTGGATGCATGTGTATCTCTCCCTCTCTCCGTGCGCTTGTGTGCAGAGGAAAAGGAGAACTTTCAGGAGCTGATATTGTTATAGATATTGTGATTTGCTCTTGAGTTGGAATGAATAAGCTTTCTAAATGTGACTCGCATGGATTGGATTGGAGAGTTCGGTCACATGTTTTACTTTACTACTCGAGTGGGATCAACATTTTGACAAGGTTATGGTTAAGTTGCGCGGAGTTCTTCAATTGGTTTCCTTCCTGTTATCCAATCTATCATCGGTGTTCCTTTGCTTTCCTTTTGTTGGATGCATATTCTGACTCTTTCCTTCCCCGTGTGTATTATATTTGTTTCTTTGTTTTTATATGGGATTTGGACTCTATGGCATCGAACAATCTAACACTTCATTTCCCAACTAACAAAGGGAAACAAATTTTAATTGTGATAATAATAATAATAATAATAATTGGATTCGAACTCTCTACGGGGAAGCAACAATATTCCCTCGTCCCCATTTGTTGTGTTTCTTTGATGTTCCCTGGGGAGGAGTAAAACGTCCGACAGCCAGAACCCAAAATCTTCTGGAAGCCCTTGTTATTTCTCTTGTTTGAGATCATTTTGTCCGATAGCAAAATGCGAACAATGTGCTTAAAATTTACAAAAAATAAAAATAAAAAAAATGTGATGAAAAAATTATATAAAATAAACAAAAAAGAAAAGTCAAAATAAAAGTAACATATTTGTTTATTAATTAAACTTAATCAATTTAGTCAAAATAAAACATTGGTATAATTTTTCAGACAGAAATTATCTGTGCAATAGATAGAACATTTCAAGACTAAATTTAGTTAAGAATAAACACTGATATGATGACAACATTTCAAATAGTTGTTGAAAAATAAGTGAATTTGAATAAAATTAAAATATTTTAAAATTTCAGTATAATATAAAGTATTTTAAAATTTTTATTTAAAGATAATTTTACTAAAATTTTAATATACCTCTTTAAACAATAATTTGAAACAATTATTATATAATTAATTAGAAACTAATAATTATTAAATATGTTTTTTAATTGTATAAGTTGAGAATATGTTATCAGTGGTGAAAACAAAAGGAAATAGAGTGTATTTAAATTAATTCTTTTTTAATTCTTCTAATAAATATATTATAAATACGTATTGTTTCTACAATTAAAATAAGTTCCAAAATTATTTGATAGTAAGATAAGTATTGAAGTTAAAGTAATAAAAAATTTAAAATAATTATATATATATATATATATATATATATATATATATGTAATTTTGGAGATGTGTCGTCTAATCCTTGAATCTGGACTCGTAAACAATCTAACATAAATGATATGATCATAATATGATATGTATACGTTAAATACTTTTTTTTATTTGTTATGTCATATTTGATCAGATTATGTACATATATATATATTTTAAAATTGATTAATATGGAAGCACTATATTTATATAGTAATTATTAAGTACTGATCATATTTCACAGCTAAGTTTAATCTTCCACCAATAAATGTAGAACTAATATTATATAAAAATTATATAATACTTTTTTATTCATAACCAAATATAGATATTAGATTTTATTTTGGCAATAAGACTTCTCTCAATGGAACTTCATAAAAATATTAAATAATTTAACAATTTTCAATCTTCTTTTTATTTTTTTAAAAAATACGATTTTAAATAATCTTTTGAAAAGTTTAACAATTAATGATATCCATATCTAGTACAAAAATATTCATATATATATATATATATATTGACCAAATTATAAAAACAATGTACCTTTGACCAATATGATATATCCCACATTTGCTACTCCTTTTGAAAATAAATTTTCTATCTAATTCCCGTTTCCAAAATAAGTTCAATGTTAAGATAAGAAAATATTAAATATTGAAGGTGTTTGGAGCTTTGTATATCTCTACAAAATTTTACAAATTCTTATAAAATTTAAATTTTCTACTCATTACATGAATTATAAGACTATAACTTTTAACTTTATATTAATTTTTTGTATTATATGTTAGATATTATTTCTAAAACTTAATATGAAAAGAGAGCCTGCAGATTAAAATATTATAGAGAAAGTGAATAAAATTGGTTAATTTTTAAATAATATTATACGTTAAATACTTTTTTTTATTTGTTATGTCATATTTGATCAGATTATGTACATATATATATATATATTTTAAAATTGATTAATATGGAAGCACTATATTTATATAGTAATTATTAAGTACTGATCATATTTCACAGCTAAGTATAATCTTCCACCAATAAATGTAGAAATAATATTATATAAAAATTATATAGTACTTTTTTTATTCATAACCAAACATAGATATTAGATTTTATTTTGGCAATAGGACTTCTCTCAATGTGGAACTTCATAAAAATATTAAATAATTTAACAATTTTTAATCTTCTCTTTATTTTTTAAAAAAAATACGATTTTAAATAATCTTTTGAAAAAGTTTAACAATTAATGATATCCATATCTAGTAAAAAATATTCATATATATATATATATATATATAGACCAAATTATAAGAACAATGTACCTTTGACCAATATGATATATCCCACATTTGCTACTTCTCTTGAAAATAATTTTTTTTTTCTATCTAATTCCCTTTTCCAAAATAAGTTCAATGTTAAGATAAGAAAATATTAGCTATTGAGCGTGGTTGGAACTCTGTATATCTTTACGAAATTTTACAAATTTTTATAAAATTTAAAGTTTCTACTCATTATATAAATTATGAGACTGTAATTTTTATAAATTTATATTAATTTTTTGTATTATATGTTAGATATTATTTCTAAAACTTAACATAAAAAGAGAATTTGTAGATTAAAATATTATAGAGAAAGTGAATAAATTTGGTTAATTTTAAATAATATTATTTTATATTGTTTATAAGTGAATTATAATTATTTTTTTTGTAATTAATTCAATTTAGAAAATCTAATTTAGTAAATATGAAGAGGTTTTGAGATAGTATTTACTATTCGTTAAAATTTAAAAATCATAAATTCCAACGTGGCATTCATATTTTTTTTATATTTGTTGCACATATGACACAACAGCATTTTATTATAGATTATTTTTGAAAGAGATAATTATTTTTAAAATAAAAGTTGCACAAGAGAATTTTAATTAAAAATTATTTTTAGAAAAAGTTAGGTAACATTCTTACCAATTTTAGGCTCATTCATCCTCACTCTCACTCTCTCTCTCTCTCTCTCTCTCTCTCTCTATATATATATATATATATGAAAACAAAAGAATTGTTTAGCAAGAAGCGAGAAAGGGTTGTATTAAAATTTGAAATTGTGCACTGGTATCCGTGGGAGAGCAACAATGGAAGGGGTAAAGAGTTTCGGGATGAAGGTGATGGTGGTGATGGTGATGGTCATTGTTGCTTTCATGGGATTCGCTGAGAGTGTTAACTACTGCTGTTTTCATGATCCCAACTGCTGTAATCGCGAACTTGGCAAAGTGCCAAAACTTTAGGTCCAACAATAATATGTATAATTTGTGAATCCGTCGAACGTGATTCATCGCTATTATACATACATACATACATATATATATATATGTATGTATAAAATAATTGAGAAGTTCAGTCATTCTCATCATTAATTATCTACTGGATTAATTTCCTTTCTTTTGTGATTTCTGTTCTATTTGTGCTTGTGTGATTGTCAAGTCTCATGGTTTTAATTATTTTTTCTTTTCATTTTACACTATGCATAAATAAATAATTTTAGATTCACATTCGTCCAAACCGAGCCTTTAAGAGATTTTTATTTCGTCCACTGTCAAGTTTTAACATTTAGGAGTGACAAAAAGTGAGATAAAATAAAATAATTTGTGGGTTTGTAATTCGTGCAGTAAAATAGAAAGTGAATAAATTTTAAAAATTTTTAAAAAATATCTAAAATTTTTAGTGATTTTTAACAAATCAAACGCAGCCTTAACCAATAGGTTAGTCCTAAAAGTTTAGTGCTCAACAACGTTTTAATTCTTATTTTTTCACAACTATATTCAGGATGCGAATAGTTTGAAGTTACATTCACCGACAAACCACATCTTCTATAGTTTCATGTATTGGGATTATATATATATATATATATATAGTAGAGAGCGCCCGCGCAACGAACGGCCTAATTTCTGGAGCATAAAATATATATTTGTCATGGGTGGTTTTGAAGTGAGGATTTGATGCAGAAAAGAAAAAACAAAAGAGAAAGGAAAAGAAAAATGAGACAATAGAAAAAAAATATAAAATCTCAAATAAAGCTCCTTACTTAAATGGAATAAAAAAATAAAGTGAAAATAAAAAATTTTGTCAATATATTAATTTTTTAATTTAATTAATTTAAATTTCTTAAACTTTATTTATTTTTTCATTCTATATTACAATCCAAATAAGAGAGTAAGTTTTGAATCCAATTTTTTTTTTTATTTTCTTTTAACAAATTATTGATTCAAATACAATCTAAGTGAATATAAGTTGTTATATTGAGAGACATCGAGAGAGAAAAGAAAATAATAAAAGAAAAATAAAAATAACTAATTGTCAAGAAAAAATATTCAGAACAAATTAAGAATTTTTTTTTTTTTTTTTTTACCTTTGGGTAAATTTTAGACATAAAAAAATATATTGCTTAAATTTATAAAAAAAAATGCGAACAAATACATCCAAATAAAAAAAATCTAAGTACAAATAAAAAAATTCTAGTTTTTTCACTGGTACGTTAATTTTTATGTGACTAATCCGTTTAAAAGTTACCAAAAAAAATCAATCTTTGGTAACAAATAATCATATAAATTTAAAAATAAATAAATAATAAGCATGTTAATTTCTATGTGACTAATCCATTTAAAAGTTACCAAATAAAAAAATCAATTTTTAGTAACAAATAATCATATAAGTTTAAAATTAAATAAATAATAAGTAGCACAGTTATTTATTACCAAACTAAGCCTAACTAGTACCAAACAAAAAAATAATAATAAATTCTCTTTTTGGTAACAAATAATCATATAAGTCTAAAATTAAATAAATAATAAATAGTGCTATTATTTATTACCAAACTAAGCCAAATAAAAAAATAAATTCTATTTTTGGTAAAAATTATCATAAAAGTCTAAAAAATTAAATAAAAAATAAGTAGCGTAATTATTTATTATCAAACTAAACTTAACTAGAGATAAAGAAACCCTAGCAAGAGAGAAAGAGAAGAAAACTAGATAAATGTGAAATAAATTAATAAAGTAATAGTCACCAAAAATAATTAAAAATAACTAATTTAAAAAAATTAAAAAACCACTCTCATGCAACGCTAAAAAAAAAAAAAAAAAAAACGAAAAACAGGCATGTGAATTGCCATTTCTTTTCTAGAAAAAAAACATAAACAAATAATATAAGATTCTAAAATCTTTTCTTTTCTTTTTCTTTTCTTCTTATTTCACTCCATCCAAACAGACTGGTAAACAATCTAATATGGATGATATGATCCAAATTAATTGATATGACAAGTATATGTTTAATGATTTTTAATTTGTTTTTATGTTATGCATATATATATATATATATATGTATATTTTAATTTTATTGAATATAGAAAGAGTATATTTATATGGAAATTATTAACTACTATAATCTTCCACCAACAAATGTAGAAACAACATTATATAAAAATTACATAATACTTTTTATTCAAAATCAAATATAGATATTAGATTCTATTTTGATAGTAGGAATCTTCTCTAGATGGAATTTCATAAAAATATTAAATAATTTAGAGTACTCTATATAATTTTATTAGCTTTTCATATAATTTTAACAATCAAATCCCAGTATTCACTTATAATTGTCCTTTTTTTGGTTCAATATACATTTAGAGGACCAATCAAAATTATAACCTATTTTAAAATAATTTTAATTTTTTAAAAATTATCCCTCAAAATTTTGTTATATTACCATAATTATTCTAAATAATTTTATTATAAAAATTCCCACTATCTCTTGAGAAAATATGTAATTTTCATTCTTACTAATTAAAAATGTTCAGTTCGCTCTTGAATGAGTGAGAATATCTCTCTCTATATGCAATTTATGACATATAAATTACCTTTTTTATGATAAAATTAAGAATAATACGATAAGTTGTATTTTTAGATTTTTTAATATGTGGGTAGGGAATTGCTATATTAATTTTTTTAAATATTTTATATATACAATAAGGGTTATTTCTATAATTAAATTTAAGAATATTTTGATAAGTTATCATAGCTAATTTTTTTTTACTAAAAAGTCTTTTTCATCATAAAAATTTTAATTGTATAAAATAAAATCATATTTTTAATTATAAAAATTTAAATTATATTAATAAATTATTTTTTATAGTAAGTACAATTAATTTATAAAACCAATGAATTAAAGGTAATTTTGTCGTTATTTGAATAACGTCAAAACAACAAAACAAATAAAAAAAGAAAAGTAAAATAGTTGAGTGGGGGAAGTTTTTTTGGAGTGAGAATATCATCACCCTTGATTATGTTGTGCATATATATATATATATATATATATTAACTTTGCCTAATATGGAAGGATTATTTGTATGGTAATTATTAATTAGGTACCGATATTGGACAACTAAGTCTAGTCTTCCGCCATTAAATGTAGAAACAATATTATATAAAAATTATATACCACATTTTATTCAAAATCCAATATAGATTCTAGCTTCAATTTTGGTAGCAAGAATCTTCTCTGGATGGAACTTCATAAAAATATTAAATAATTTAACAATTTTTATTCTTCTCTTTTTTTTTTTGATAAAAAATGATTTTAAATAAACTTTCAAAAAATTTAGGTGGCATTTGATTTGTATTTGTATTTTTTGTTTTTATTTTTTATTTTTTATCTTTTATTTTGAAATTCATGTTTTATAAATACTGAAAATGCAATTAGTTTGATGTTTTTTAATTTTTTTATTTTAGAATTTTTCTTGTTTTGAGTAAAAAAAAGTTTAAAATGATTTTTATTTATTTTACATTTTTATATATAAACTCACTTTTATTTTTTAAAATAAAATTTAAAAATATGAGTGATTAAATGTGTTTTAAGCTGTTTTTCTTGTTTTCAAAAAACACAATAAAAAATGAATGCAAAATAGGTATACTAAATGGATCCCAATTGATATACACATGTAGCAAAAAATATTCAAATATATATATATATATATATATGTATATTTACTATTAATTAAAATTTAAAAATCATAAATAATTTAGACACATTCGTCCCTCCTCACTCTCAGTATACATATATATATATATAGATACAAAAGAATTGTTTAGCAAGAAGCCAGAAAGGGTTGTATTAAAATTTGAAATTGTGCACTGGTCTTCGTGGGGGAGCAAAAATGGGAGGAGTAAAGAGTTTTGGGATGAAGGTGATGGTGGTGATGGTGATGGTCGTTGTTGCTTTCATGGGCACTCGCTAAGAGTGCCGACGTTTGCTGTCCCAGGATCCCTATCTGCTGTCGACGCGAGTATGGAAAAGTGCCAAAACCTTAGGTCCGATAAATATGTATGATTTGTGAATCCATCGTGATTCATTGCTATTATACATACATATATATATATATATATATATATATATATATATATATATATATATATATATATATATATATATATAAAACAATTGGGAAGTTCAGTCATTCTCATCATCAATTATCTCTTGGATTTTCCTTTCTTATCTGATTTCTGTTAATCCATCTCTTTTATTTCCTTGAGTGATTGTCTCTTGGTTTTATTTTTTTTAATTTATTTCATTTTACACCATAAATAAAAATAAATTAATAAAATAACAGAAATAATTTTAAATCCACATATATATATATATATATATTCATCCAACCATTTTAGTGATTTTCCTTCCATTCACTGCCAAGTTTTTTTTACATTTAATTAGTTCTAAAGCTTTAGTGCTCAATGTTTTTTTAACATCTAGGAATATAAAATATAAATTTGTCAAGGGTGTTTTTAAAATGAGGATTTGAAAAGAAAAAGAGGAAGGAAAGGAAAAGAAATAAAAATATAAAGAAGTAGAGAAAAATCTAAAATCCCAAATAAAGCTCCTTATCGAAATAGAGTAAAATATATATATATATATATAGTACAATAAAAGAAATTTACAAATATATTAATTTTTTTAATTTAACTAATTTAAATTTTTTAAACTTTACGTTCATTTTCTTTCATTTTAATCACAATCCAAACAAGAGAATAAGTATTGAATTCATAATTCCTTTTATTTTCTTTTAACAAATGATTGATTCAAATACAATTTAATTTAAGTGAGTATAATCTGTTACTTTGAGAGAAATAGAGACATAAAAGAAAATTAGATAAACATAAAATAAAATAATAAAAGAGAGAGAAAAATAATAAAAAAAAAACAACTAGTTGTCAAGAAAAATTATTGACAACAAAGTAAGAATCTTTTTTACTTTTTAGTAAGTTTTAGACATAAAAAAAATTACTTAAATTTATAAAAAAATGCAAGCAAATAAAAGAACCTAAGTACAAATAAAAAAAATTCAATTTATTTTTTTAAAAGGTTTTTCACTCGTAGGTGAATTTTTATGTGACTAATCCATTTAAAAGTCACTAAATAAAAAAAAAAAATCAATTTTTGGTAACAAAGATGTCTAAAAGTAAATAAATAATAAGTAACGCAATTATTTATTGCCAAATTAAGCTTAATTAGTACCAAATAAAAAAATTAAAATATATTTTTGGTTAAAAAAAACTAATCATTTAAGTCTAAAATTAAATCAACAAAAAGTAGCGTAAGTAATTGTTGCCAAACTAAACTTAATTAGAGGTAAAGAAGAGCAAGTGAGAGAGATGAGAAGAAAATTATATAAATATAAAATAATAATAATAATAATGACAAAAAATAATTAAAAATAATCAATTTAAAAAAATAGAAAAAGAACTATCATGCAACCCTAAAATTAAATGGCGCAAGTGGGAAAGAAAGAGAAAGAAAATTAGATAAATATGAAATAAAATAATAATGACAAAAAAAAATTAAAAATAAGCAATTTAAAAAAAAAAAAAAAACGCTAACGCAACAGTAAAACAAAAACCCAAAAAGTAGGCATGTGAATTGCCATTTCCATAAAAACTAGTAAAGAGCGTGCCTTGCGTGCAAGGCACGAGCCAACTTCTAGAATATAAAATATAAAATTATTAAGGGTGTTTTTAATTGAGAATTTGATGTGAAAAAAAAAAATTGAAAAAGGAAGGAAAGGAAAAGGAAAGGAAAAGAAAAAAAATATAATTCTAAATTAATCTTCTTATCTAAATGGTTTATAAAAATATATATAAAATATTCATCAGTATATTAGTTTCTTAATCTAATTAATTTTATCTTTTAATTTTCACATCTTTTCCTTTTATTATTATTTTTTTATCACAATCCAAACAAAGAATAACTTTTGAATCAACATTCCTTTTATTTTATTTTGAGAAATAAAATAAAGACAATATGAGTAAATAAAGGTTTGAAGTTTCAAAATATTAAATTGTTATCTTGGGAGAAGGGGGGAGAGAGAGAAAATAAAACTGGATTCACATTAAATAAAAATAATAAAGAGAGAACAAAATTAATTAAAAAAACATAATACATAAATTGGTCAAGAAAATGCAAGCAAATGCTTCCAAACAGAATAATATGTGTGTGAGTGATCAAGAATTACCAAACAAAAAAAAAAAAATTAAATTTTGTAAAAATAATTATACGAGTCTAAAACTATGTAAATAATAATAACTTGATTATTTATCGTCAAACTAAGCATTTAGAGAGAGAGAGAGAGACGCGAAGAAGAAAGATGAAAAAATTGAATAAAAATAAAATAAAATAATAAAATAAGAGAGAGAAAAAAATATTTAAAAGACAACTGATTTTACGAAGGAGAGCACTCTCTTGCTACGCCCAAAAAAAAAAAAAAAAAACCAAAGTTTTCTACACTGGTTTTTGATTTTTTTATTATTTTTATTTTGTAAAATAATGAGATTAATCTGCTTAAAAGTTATCAAAGTAAAAATTAAATTAAATTTTGATAAAAAGTAATTAGATAACTCTAAAATTAAATAAATAATAAATAGTGCAACTATTTATCGCGTAATTAGAAATATAGATACACAGTGATAGAGATAAAAAAGTTGGATGAAGATAAAGTTATATATATATATATATATTTTACTGTCGTATGAATGTGCATTCTTTTTATTATTGGGACTATTAAATAGATAGATGAAAAGTAATTTTTTTATTCATATGTAAATTTTTGTTATTTTTTATTTTGTAACTAATGAAGTTAATCTGTTTAATTGTTACTAAACAAAAAATAAATAAATTTTGAAATTTTTTTAAATATAAAGATAAATAAATAATATGAACTAGAGACGCAAGTGAAGGAGATAAGAAAAATGACCTGTACGCCATATGATCTATGATCTCTGGGTATGACAACTTATAAACAATTTATCCACGTCAAGATATTAGGGTGGGCGTGAGTTAACATACCTTCCTGAAATTTTAGTTTTTGATTTGAAATGTTGGGTTACGGGTTTTTGTTCCAAAAAAAGAAAAAAAAAACATAGGTATTGCTTGGGTTTCATCCAATGCTCCCCTCTCCTTGTGGGCCGTGTGGGCTATGCCCCGCATTTTATTAGTCTAGGCCTCGACCCAAAGGGATGCAGCGGAGAAGTTATCCCACATTAGGATAGTTAGGGTGTGTGTGTGGTCTTAGCCCAAGAGAATCAATAGGCAGGTTATTCCACATCAGGACAGTTAGGATATGTGCGTGAGTTAATACATTATTCCTGACATTCCAATTTCTGAGTTGAAATGTTGGGTTATGGGTTTCTGTTAAAAAAATATATGGATGATATAATCTAGATTGATATGATAAGTATATGTTAAATGATATTTAATTTATGGATGACTTTATTTGCATTCTACTAATAGAATCTTACACTCTATCTTACCTTTTTATTAAATAAATTACACAACTACTCCGGTTCTTCTAATAAAATATTTTGTATAATTTTAATATCATAAATACCTTTTTACAAAACCTAATTCATATCAACTTTCAAAACTAATTTACTTTTGACAAGTAATTCTCATTCAACTAAAAATTATATCTTTACTCACACTAATTTATTATTGAAAAAATATAATAATATATTTATTTTAATTTTATTAGCTAATTATTTGAAAAAATAATTGATTAAATTGCTTAAGATTTATACAAAATAATATATACAATGGATAAGTTTATGATTAGATTATCACGTAATACAACTAATCTATCTCATAAAATATTATCATCACAGCAATAATTAATCAAAGTTTTGTAGGGATTACTTTGATATTAGAATTTAATTAGTTTATCAAATTCATTCATTCTCTTATATGTATATATATATATATATATATATATGTATGTATGTATAAAGAAAGATTAATTATGTTTATACCTTGTAATAAAGACATAATTTACTAAAGAATATTTTATTTTTACCCTCTTATCTTGACATATATTTAACTTTATCGTCTTCATTTAAAAGATAATTTAAAATTAACTTTTTATTTCTTTTTCATCACGTCTTATAAATTTATAAATGATTTTTTAGGAAAATAATCCTCAAACTATTTTTTTCCTTATTTCGTCTTTAAATTATCAAATTTACCTATTATATCCTTAAACTATCCAATTTCATTTTATTTGGTCTAAACACTAATTCTATCCGTTAAACGAACCAAATAAAATGGAATTGGATAGTTAGAGAATGTAATAGGTACGTTTGATAGTTTGAGAATGAAATAGAAAAAAAGAAAAATTTTTATAAAAAAATTCTTTTTTATAAATATTTTTTCAATTTTAACACTTTATTCATTTCTTGCATCTTATTAAATGAATTATTTTATTCTAACATTTTATTAAAATAAAATTATTTTTAGTAAATAAAATATTATTATAACGATCTCTTTTACTAATACTAAAATAACAATTTATGATTAAAATGATTTATTTTATTAAAAAATAATTTTTACAATATTAGAATATTTATTTTTATTGAAATTAAATTAATTATAAATGAAATAATAATTTATTTTATTAGATTACAATCATGTTTCAATATATAATAATTACATATTAAAATAACTTATTTTATTAAAATTAAAAGTAATGATAATTACATTTTAAAATAATATATTTATTAAATTTAATATTACTATTAAAATAATAGTTTATTAATAATTTATTTTATTAAATTAAAACTTTTTAATAAGTAATAATTAGCTCTTAAAATTATTTATTTTATTAAAATATTTATATTACGTCAAATTAATTTTAACAAATAAAAGATTAACTTATTATTAAATTATGTTATTTATTAATAAACTTTATTAAAATTAATTATTATTAAAAATAATTAATAATGTTAAATTAATTAGTTTACTTATATTTTATTAAATTTATTTAATTTTATAAAAAATAGTAAAATTAAATATATTATTAAAATAAAATTAATTACCATAAATAAAATTACACTAACAAACATGATTCTATTTTTATTTCGGAGAAAAAATAATTGAAAATAAAAAATTAAAGACAAACACTATTGAAGATAAATGAAGAAAAAAGGATAAATGTTACAATTGTGTCTTAAATTTTATAGGAGTTTTTATGAAAGTATTCCTCAAACTATTCCTCTTTTTTCTATTTCATTCTCAAACTATCGAATGAAATAAAAAACTCCATTGAATAAAGTTGGTGATCGGACCAAATAAATTGAAATTAGATAGTTCAAGAATATAATAAATGCGTTCGATAGTTTAAGGACAAAATTAAAAAAAAAAAATATGAATAATTTGAGAGATATTTTTATAAAAAACTCATTTGTGAATGATACTTTAAACTTATCATTTTTATTTCATTTTATGCTTTTTAAAAATTCACTTTACTCTTTTTATATTTTTTTCTTTACAAATGAAATTAAAAAAATACGATTACTCATTTGATATACTCAAAAATATTTACATAATTACTTTAAATATACATAATAAAATATAATTATTTAAATATCTCTTACTTTTAATTTTATTTCTATTCTTTGTGATTATCTGTTATAATTCTTTACATGATAGGAATGTATTTTTTATTTTTGTTTTGAAAAAAAAAAGTAATTAATGAAATTCAAAATAAATAAAAACTCAATTCCCTTTCAATTTTTTCTTTTATAAATTTAATTTAAAAATAGTTTATTCAATAAAAATTTTATTTTATTTTTAGTAGTAGTTAAAATTTAAACATTGACACCAATATACTATATTGCATGTTAAATCATCATTATTTAAGACCTAAGTTATCTAAGTACTATTAAAATTAAACCTCAGTTATCTAAGTACTATTGAAAAAATATTATTGCGATTGTTATATTTCTATAACTAATAGACATCGCTGCACTCGTTATTCATGTGAATATTTTTTGTCTTAAAAATTAATAAAATTATTAAAAAATAACAAAAGAGTCTTAAATAGTAAATAATAAGTAATTAAGGTTATGTAAGTAAATAATATAATTAAGGAGCATTAAAAGAAAATAAAAAAATCACAAAAATTGGTACCACAAAAAAAAAAAAAAAAGCTTTTACCAAACATTAGTATTTGCCCTATAATGATATAGATAAAAGGACTCTCGGCAACTTTTATGATTTTTTTATATTTAATTAATAAATTATTATAATAAAATTTGTCTTCTCCAATTTAACTTTAAATTATTTAAATATTTATTTTAATTTTGTAAGAAATAAATACAAAAATAAGAATTTTATTTATCTTTAGTTTTTGATTTTTAAATTTTAACTTTACTTTATAAATTATATATAAGTGGGCCTATTTACAATTCACAAGTAGATTCTTGTATTTTACTTTACTTTTTCAAGTTGTTATAAATTTAAGTTTTTTAAAAGAGTATTTATGGTATTAAAGTTATATAAAATATGTTAGTAAAAAAATGAAAGTAATTATGTAATTTTATTTAGTAATATCTTATGAATCTATTTGTGAAATATAAAGACTTACCTTGTGTTTGATCATGTTATGCGTATATATATATATATACATTAATTTTGTTTAATATGAAAGGTTTATATTTATATGGTTTATTATTAGGTACACATTTGACAATTAACTTACCCAAAAAAAAAAAGATATTTGGCAATTAAGTTTAATCTTCCACCAATAAATCTAGAAACAATGCTATATAAAAGTTATATAATACTTTTTATTCAAAATCAAATATAGATATTAGATTCTATTTTGGTAGTAGGAATCTTCTCTGGATGGAACTTTATAAAAATATTAAATAATTTAACAATTTTTGTTCTTCTATTTTATTTTTTGATAATTAAAAATGATTTTAAATAATCTTTTAAAAAATTAGTGGCATTTGATTTGTATTTGTATTTTTAATTTTCTATTTCTATTTTTTACTTTTTATTTTAATATTGAAGTTTTAAAAATACTGAAAATACATTTGATTTGATATTTTTTATTTTTTTTATATTTTTTATTTTGAGTCAAAAGGCTTAATACCATTCTTAGTAATTTTACATTTTATGTATAAATCAATTTTCTATTTTTTAAAATAATTTTTAAAAAAAAGTCACGATTAAATATATTTTGAATTATTTTTCTTCTTTTAAAAAATACAAAATAAAAAATAAATTCAAAATAGGAATAATAAATTGATATACATATCTAGTCAAAAAAATAATACATGTCTATATATATTTATTATTAATTACCATAAATAATTTAGACACATTCATCCCCTCTCTCTCTCTCTCTAAGTATATATATATATAAATACACGAAAGGATTGGTTAGCAAGAAGCAAGCAAGGGTTATATTAAAATTTTAAATTGTGCACTGGTCCTCGTGGGAAAGCAACAATGGAAGGAGTAAAGAGTTTTGGGATGAAGGAGGTGATGAAGATGATGGTCATGGCCGCTGTTGCTTTCATGGCACTCACTGGGCCTGGTATCTATTGCTGCAAGCATATCCCTATGTGCTGTGTCCGTGATCTTGGAAAAGTGCCAAAACTTAATTAGGCCCAATAACTAGTGAATCCATCGTACGTGATTCATTGCTATTATTTATATATATATATATATATATATATATATATATATATGTATGTATAAAATAATTGAGAAGTTCAGTCCTGGATTAATTTCCTTTCTTCAGTGAGTTTTGTTGATCCATCTGTTTTATTTGCTTGTGTGATTGTCATATCTATATATATATAATAAAATAATTGAGAAGATCAGTCATTGACTCATTCTCATCATTGATTATATATCTAGCACTTGGATTTTCCTTTCTTTTGTGATTTCTGTTAATCCATCTCTTTTATTTCCTGAGTGATTGTCCTATCTCATGTTTTTATTTTATTTTTCTTTCATTTCGCAACATAAATAAAAATAAATTAATAAATAACGGAAATAATTTTAAATCCATATTAATTCATTCAAACCCAGCCGTTTTAGAGACTTTCCTTTCGTCCACTGCGAAGTTTTTTTTTTTTTTTTTTAACATTTAATCAATACGTTAGTCTTAAAGCTTTAGTGCTCAACGTTTTAATTCCTGTATTTTCGCTACTATATTCAAGATGTACCACTAATTAATCTTTTGAAGTTACGTTCACCAAGAAATTGCAGTTTCTATCGCTATGTATGTTGGAATTTTTATATATAATAACTTCTAAAACATAAAGTACAATTTTGTCGAGAGTGTTTTTTAAGTGAGTATTTGACGAGGAAAAAGAAAGGACAAAGACAAAGACAAAGGAAAAGAAAAGAAAAATATAAAATATAAAATTTCAAATATGACTCCCTATCTAAATGGAGTTAAAAAATATAATAAAATAAAAAAATATTTACCAATATATTAGTTTTATAATTTATTTAATTTAACTTTCTTAAACTTTATGTCTTTTTTCTTTCATTTTCTATCACAATTCATACAAGAGAATAAGTTTTGAATACATCGTCCTTCTATTTTCTTTTAACAAATCATTAATCCAAATACAAGTTTAAATTTTCAGAATATTGAAATTGTTATTTTGGGAATATGGATGGTAATTTAAATATGCCCCGAATATATGTCTCACCCTAATTCGATAAATGCGGGTATTTTTAAATTTTATAGGTAATGGGGTGGTTTAAAGTATAGAAATAAAATACCAATTGAGTTTGGGTTTAGGGACAATATGTGTAGTAGGGGTGGACATAGACTTGGCTGGACTGGGTTCGGGCCGGGCTTATTCGGACCAAGTTTTTGAGCATCGGCCCAAGCCCGGCCCGGCCCGGCCCAATATAGGGTTGAAAATTGTGAACCCAAGCCTGTCCATTACTAAAAAATTAAAACTCAAGCCCGTACATTGGACCGAACGATAAAATATTAAAAAAACATAAAAATTATGCAAAAATAACCAATAACCTGTTCACAACCACCGTTTAAACATAAACAAATAACTAACTAATTAATTAAAATAATCTATAAAATAAAATAACACAATGTCATAAGTTCAAATAGGATGATCACATCATCCTAATTTCAAAGTATATAGCTAGCTAATTAAACTTCATAAAATAAAATCATTACATTATCTAAAAGATCAAATTAGAAAATCATTAAAATTAAGAAATATAAGCAAATCTTGACTTCCTTCAATGATATCACAAGTTCATGCAAAGTTTGTGAAGACTGAAGAGATGAAAAAGAGAGATGAAGAAAAAAGTGAGAGCGAGAGATACATATTTTGTATTACAGACTGAGAAGAGATGAAGAGTGACTGAGTATTTGGGGCTAGGGTTTGTGGGGGGAAGAGAAGAAGAGCGAAGCTAGGATTTGTGTGTTGGGAGGTGTGGGGTTAACTCACTTATTAATTTCGGGTCGAGACGGGCTGGGCTGGGCTGGGCTGAGCTATGATGCATGAACCCAAACCCATCCTAAAAATAAATCGGACCTAAAAAAGTAACCCAACCCAACCCTATAATCTAAATTCCCAAACACAAGCCATACAAATTTCGGGCTAGATTGAGCGGGTTCTTCGGGCCAGTAGGCTGAGGTCCACCCCTAATGTGTAGTATATTTGACGAGTATTACTCGAACCCGCCCCAATTATAGCATATCCGATAGGTATTATTCGATTGCCGCCTAAATTACTTGCAATAATTACTCATTTATTGGGTACTCGACAGGTATTGATTACCTGTCCAATTTATTCGATTACTTACTCAAATTATCGGATACCTACACTTATATATATAAGTAATATCATTAATTTGGTTATTCAATTATATATATATATATATATATTGCCTTTGAAGAGTGGAAATTGTTTAACTAATATCAAATAACTCAAGATTCTGTCGTTAAATAATTTATTCTAGGTTTAACATTTAGTTCTTGACGTGAGAAAATACATGGGCACAAATTCTTTTTTTTTTTTTCTTAACTATAGTAGAGGTTTAAAACAAAATTAAATATGAGATTTTTTTTTAATTTTATTTTAGTAAAAGTAATATAATAAATTTTACTAAGAATAAAATATTCAAAAGGTTCTATTTAAAGATAATTTTTTGTCTTTTAAGATGTATGATCACTTATAAAGTTATTGTGATAAAAAAAAAATTAATCATTATTTTTAATTCTTGTTTATGATGTAATTACCTTATATTTGAAAGTTATGAGTACTCGATAGGTATCCAATTACCTAATGGGTTATGTGATGGCAGCTAATTACAAATATCCATCTAGTAACCGTCTCGTCATGGTATTTTTTTACGTGACTGATTTTGAGATGGTACATAGAGGTAATACCCAACCTTGATCCAACCTGTTGCTATCCCGACTTGGGAGACATAGAGAGAGAAAAGAAAATTACGGGCTCGTTTGGCATGCAAGAATTTACTGAAAATCTCTGAAAATCTCTATAAATCTCTGTTAACTTTATATCACATCAACTTTTTTCTCTCACTGCACGCATTACGAACTCTCCCCAAACCACAATTTATCTCAATTTATCTCATTTTTTCTTACTCCAAACAAACCCTACATAAACATAAAATAAAATATTAATGAGAGAGAAATATAATTAAAAAAATTAATTTTCAATAAAAAATATTTTGAACAAATTAAGAATCTTTTTACTTTTGGTAAGTTTTAGACATAAAAAAATATGTTGTTTAATTTTGTAAAATTACAAATAAATACTTCCAAATAAAAGAATCTAAATACAAATGAAAAATTCAGATTTTTCTCACTTGTACGTGAATTTTTATGTGACTAATCTATTTAAAAGTTACTAAACAAAAAAAGAAAATCAATTTTTGGTAGCAATTGATACTATAAGTCTAAAATTAAATAAATAATAAGTAGCACAATTATTTATTATCAAACTAAGCCTAACGGTTATTAAAAAAAATCTATTTTTGCTAAAAAATAATAAAATTATATTTTTACTAACATTAATTTATTATTGAAAAAAATATAATAATATATTTATTTTAATTTTTATTTACTAATTATTTGAAAAATAATTGATTAAATTGCTTAAGATTTATACAAAATAATATATATAATAGATAAGATTATGATTAGATTATCACGTAACACAACTAACTATTTCATAAAATACCATAATCACAGTTATACTTAATCATAGTTTTGTAGGGATTACTTTGATATTGAAATTTAATTAGTTTATCAAACTCATTCCTTCTGTAATATATATATATGTATATAAAGTAAGATTAATAATGTTTGTACCTTGTAATAAAGACATATTTTAGTAGAGCATATTTTATTTTCCCCCTCTTATCTTGGCATATATTTAACTTTATCATCTTTATTTTAAAGATAATTTAAAATTACCCTTTCATTTCATTTTCATCACGTCTTTATAAATTTAAAAATAATTCTTTATGAAAATATCTCTCAAACTATTTTTTTTTATTTTGTTCTCAAACTATCAAACGCACCTATTACATCCTCGAACTATCTAATTCTAAACCCAATAAAATAGAATTGAAACGTTTGAGGATGTAATAGGTGCGTTTGATAGTTTGAGAACCAAATAGAAAAAAAAAAGAAGATAGTTTGAGCGATATTTTCATAAAGAATTATTTATAAATTTATAAAGACGTGATGAAAATGAAATAAAAGGGTAATTTTAAATTGGATAGTTCGAGAATCTAATAGGTGCGTTTGATAGTTTGAGAATGAAACAGAAAAAAGAGATATATTTTCATAAAAAATTCTCTTTTATAGATATATTTTTAATTTTAACACTTTATTCATTTTTTGTATCTTATTAAAATGAATTATTTTATCAGAACATTTTATTAAACTAATATTATTTTTAATAAATAAAATATTAATATAAAGATCTATTTTACTAAAACTAAAATAACAATTTATGATTAAAATGATTTATTTTACTAAACTAGAATTATTTTTAAAAAATAATAATTACATATTAAAATATTTATTTTTATTAAATTAAATTAATTATAAATAAAATAATAATTTATCATTAAGATAATTTATCTTATTAGATTATAATCATGTTTTAATAAATAATAACTAGATATTAAAATAACTTATTTTATTAAAATTAAAATTAATGATAGTTACATTTTAAAATAATGTATTTATTAAATTAATATTACTATTAAAATAATAGTTTTTATTAAAATAATTTATTTTATTAAATTAAAATTTTGATAAGTAATAATTGCCTCTTAAAATTATTTATTTTATTAAAATATTTATATTACATCAAATTAATTTTAATAAATAAAATATTAACTAATTATTAAATTATGTTATTTATTAATAAACTTTATTAAAATCAATTATTATGAAAAAATAATGTATAATGTTAAATTCATTAGTTTACTTATATTTTATTAAATTTATTTAATTTTGTAAAATTTAATAAAATTAATTACCGTAAACAAAATTATACGAACAAACGTGATTCTATTTTTATTTCGGAGGAAAAATAACTAAAAGAAAAAAATTAAAAACAAAAACTCTTGAAGAGAAATGGAAAAAAATGATAAATATTACAAATGAGTCTTAAATTTTATAGGAGTTTTTATGAAAATATTTTTCAAATTATTCTCTTTTTTCTATTTCATTCTCAAATTATCGAATGAAATAAATAACTTCATCGGATGGAATTAGTGTTTGGACCAAATAAAACGAAATTGGATAGTTCGAGAATGTAATAGATGAATTCAATAATTTTAAGACGAAATAAAAAAAAAGGGATACTTTGAGAGATATTTTAATAAAAAACTCATTTATGAATGATACTTTAATTTTATCATTTTTATTTGATTTTATGCATTTTAAAAATTCACTCTACTCTTATTATATTTTTTCTTTGCAAAGAACAAAATTAAAAAATACAATTACTCATTTGGTATACTCAAAAAATATTTACATAATTACTTTAAATATACATAATAAAAATATAATTAATTAAATATCTCTTACTTTTAATTTTATTTTAATTTTTATTTCTATTCATTATGATTATCCGTTTTAATTCTTCACATGGTAGGAATGTATTTTTTATTTTTATTTTGAAAAAAGTAATTAATGAAATTCCAAATATATATAAACTCAATGCCCATTCAAATTTTCTTTTATAAATTTAATTTAAAAATAGTTTATTCAATAAAAATACTCATTTTATTTTTAATAGTAGTTAAATTTTAAACACTGGTATCAATATACTATATTGCATATTAAATCATTATTATTTAAGACATCAGTTATTCTAAGCACTATTGAAAAAATTTTATTGCAATTGTTATACTTCTATAACTAAAAGACGTCGGTCCATTCGTGATCCAGTGTGAATATTTTTTGGTCTTAATAATTAATAAAACTATAAAAAAATAACAAAAGTGTCTTAAACAGTAAATAATAAGTAGTTAAGGTTATCTAAGTAAATAATATATAATTAAGGAGCATTAAAAGAAAACAAAAAAGTTACAAATTAGTGGGTACTTAGAATGTATTTAAAGTAGATAAAAACATAAATATGTGAAATTACGTAATTATGTGACAATTATAAAATAATTATTTTTAATGCCATTAAAGTATAGACAGTTATAAGAAGTTAAAAAATATTATAGGAAAAAAAATTCATCCCAAAAAATTGGTCCCCCCCCCCAAAAAAAGGGGGGGGCTTTCACCAAACATTAGTATTTATCCTATAATAATATAGATAAAAGGACTCTTAGCAACTTTTATGATTTTTTTATTTTTAATTAATAATTATTATAATAATAATAATAAATTGTCTTCTCCAATTTAACTGTAAATTATTTGAATATTTATTTTAATTTTGAAACAAATAAATATAAAAATAAGAATTTTATTTATCTTTAGTTTTTAACTTTTAAATTTTAACTTCACTTTATAAATTATATATTAGTGGGCCTATTTATAATTCACAGATAGATTCTTATATTCTACTTTACTTTTTTAAGTTGTCATGAATTTAAGTTTTTTAGAAAGGTATCTGCGGTATTAAAATTATATAAAATATTTTACTAAGAGAATGAAAGTAATTATGTAATTTTATTTAACAAAAATTTTAAATGAAGTATAAGAATCTATTCGTGAGATATAAATAGGTTCACTATATGTTTGATCATATTATGCACACACACGTATACATATATATATATTTAAATTTTGTTTAATATAAAAGGTCTATATTTATATGGTAATTATTAGGTACTGATATTTGACAATTAGCTAACCCAAAAAAGAAAAAAAAGATATTTGACAATTAAGTTTAATTTTCCACCAATAAATGTAAAAACAATGCTATATAAAAGTTATATAATACTTTTTATTCAAAATCAAATATAGATATTAGATTCTATTTTGGTAGTAAGAATCTTCTCTGGATGGAACTTCATAAAAATATTAACTAATTTAACAATTTTTACTCTTCTCTTTTATTTTTTTTACAAAAATTATTTTAAATAATCTTTGAAAAAAATTAGTGGCGTTTGATTTCTATTTGAATTTTTTGTTTTTTGTTTTTATTTTTTATTTTCTATTTTCTGCTTTGATATTTATATTTTAAAAATATTGAAAACGTATTTGGTTTAATATTTTTTATTTTTTTTATATTTTTCTTATTTTGGGTCAAAAAGACTTAATAACATTCTTAGTAATTTTATATTTTATGTATAAACTTATTTTTTATTTTTTAAAATAAAATTTTAAAATAAAAGTGACAATTAAATATGTTTTGAATTATTTTTCTTCGTTTAAAAAAATGTAAAATAAAAAGGTCTAAAATAGGAATAATAAATGAATCCAAGTCGATATACATATCTAGTCAAAAAATATTCAGATACCTGTCTATATATATTTATTATTAATTACCATAAATAATTTAGACACATTCATCCCCTCTCTCTCTCTCTCTCTAAGTATATATATATATATATATACACGAAAGGATTGGTTAGCAAGAAGCAAGCAAGGGTTGTATTAAAATTTTAAATTGTGCACTGGTCCTCGTGGGAAAGCAACAATGGAAGGAGTAAAGAGTTTTGGGATGAAGGAGGTGATGAAGATGATGGTCATGGCCGCTGTTGCTTTCATGGCACTCACTGGGCCTGGTATCTATTGCTGCAAGCATATCCCTATGTGCTGTGTCCGTGATCTTGGAAAAGTGCCAAAACTTAATTAGGCCCAATAACTAGTGAATCCATCGTACGTGATTCATTGCTATTATATATATATATATATATATGTATAAAATAATTGAGAAGTTCAGTCCTGGATTAATTTCCTTTCTTCAGTGATTTTTGTTGATCCATCTGTTTTATTTGCTTGTGTGATTGTCATATCTATATATATATAATAAAATAATTGAGAAGATCAGTCATTGACTCATTCTCATCATTGATTATATATCTAGCACTTGGATTTTCCTTTCTTTTGTGATTTCTGTTAATCCATCTCTTTTATTTCCTGAGTGATTGTCCTATCTCATGTTTTTATTTTATTTTTCTTTCATTTCGCAACATAAATAAAAATAAATTAATAAATAACGGAAATAATTTTAAATCCATATTAATTCATCCAAACCCAGCCGTTTTAGAGACTTTCCTTTCGTCCACTGCGAAGTTTTTTTTTTTTTTTTTTTAACATTTAATCAATAGGTTAGTCTTAAAGCTTTAGTGCTCAACGTTTTAATTCTTGTATTTTCGCTACTATATTCAAGATGTACCACTAATTAATCTTTTGAAGTTATGTTCACCAAGAAATTGCAGTTTCTATAGCTATAAATGTCGGAATTTTTATATATAATAACTTCTGAAACATAAAATACAATTTTGTCGAGAGTGTTTTTGAAGGAGTATTTGATGAGAAAAAGGGGGGGGAGACAAAGGACAAGAAAAGAAAAGAAAAATATAAAATTTTGAATTTCAAATATGACTCTTATCTAAATGGATTTAAAAAATATAGTAAAATAAAAAAAATTATCAATATATTAGTTTTGTAATTTAATTAATTTAAATTTCTTAAATTTTATGTTTTTTTTTCTTTCATTTTCTATCACAATCGAAATAAGAGAATAAAATTTGAATGCATAGTTCTTTTATTATTTTTTAAGAAATTATTGATCCAAATAAAATTTAAGTGAATAAGTTTAAATTTTCAAAATATTGAAATTGTTATCTTAGGAGTATGGATGCAGTTTAAACATGCTGCGGATATTTGACTCACTCCGATTCGATAAGTGCGGATATTTTTAAATTTTACAGGTAATGGGGCGGTTTAAAGCATAAAAATAAAATACCCGTTAAGTTTGGGTTCGGCGACGGTATGTGCAGTATATTCGACCGGGTATTACTCGAACCTGCTTCAATTATAGGGTATTCGACAAGTATTACCTGATTACTACCCAAATTACTTGTACTAATTACTCATTGGGTACTCAACAGGTATTACTTGATTACCCATCCAAATTACTTGATAACTTACCCAAATTATTAGATATCTACACTTATATTTATATAAATAATATCATCAATTTGAATATTAAATTATATATATATATATATATATTGCCTTCAAAGAGTATAAATCGTTTAACTAACATCAAATAACTCAAGATTCTGTCATTAAATAATTTATTTTAAGTTTAAGATTTAGTTCTTGATGTGAGAAAGCACATGGGCACGAATTCTTTTTTTTTTTTTGTTTTTTTAATTATAATAAAGGTTACTGAAACAAAATTAAATACAAGATTTTTTTTAATTTTATTTTTGTAAAGATAATATAATAAATTTTACTAAATACAAAATATTTAAAAGGTTTTATTTAAAGATAATTTTTGTCTTTTAAGATGTAAAATTACTTATAGAGTTATTGTAATAAAAAAAAAAAAGTAATCATTTTTTTTAATTCTTGTTTATGATGTAATTGTCTCATATTTGAAAGTTATAAGTACCCGATTACTCGATAAGTATCTAATTACGTGATAGGTTAAGGGATGACAGTTAGTTAGAAATATTCGTCAAGTACCTGCTTAGTCGTGATATTTTTTTATTTGACTGATTCAGAAGTGGTATATAGAGGTAATATCTAACCTTGATCCGACCTGTTGCCATCCTGGTATGAGAGACATAGAGAAAGTTGCATAAACATAAAATAAAATAAAAATGATAGAGAAACATAATTAAAAAAAATTAATTTTCAATACAAAACATTTTGAACAAATTAAGAATCTTTTTACTTTTGGTAAGTTTTAGACGTAAAAAAATTGTTATTTAATTTTGTAAAACTACAAATGAATACTTCCAAATAAAAGAATCTAAATACAAATGAAAAATTCAGATTTTTCTCACTTGCACGTGAATTTTTATGTGACTAATCTATTTAAAAGTTATTAAAAAACAAAGAAAATCAATTTTTGGTGTCAATTAATAATATAAGTCTAAAATTAAATAAATAATAAATAGCACAATTATTTATTATCAAACTAAGCCTAATGGTTATTAAAAAAAAATCTATTTTTGCTAAAAAATAGGATAAAGTATAAAAATTACAACTACATTTTACCCTTAGTTTCACTTTAATCCCACTAGTTTTAATTATGACGGTTAAATTCCTGCATTTTCGGTCAAACAGTAATGTAGTCCTTTCATCTGCTGCTTGTCAATTGCAACCGTTAGGGTAAGAGCAAAATCATAATCTCTTTAATCAATTTGAAAGTGTCTAATAAATATATCTACTTATCTAAATGGATTATAAAAGTATGATAAAAAAAATTCATCAATATATTAATTTTAATTTCTTAAATTTTATGCATTTTCCCTTTTATTTTTTTTTTATCACAACCCAAGACAAAAAAGAAAATTGGATACACATTAAATAAAATAATAAAGAGAGAGAAAACTAATTAAAAAAATAAAAACGTTATATGTAAATTCATCGAGGAAATGCAAACAAATGCTTCCAAATACAATAATCTACAACCGACTGAAAAAATTGAGTTTCTTTTTTAAAAATTAAGTTTTTCTTTCTTTTTTTTTTTTAAACTGGCACGTAAACTTTTATTTTTTTTTTCTTTTGTAAAAATGTGACTAATCCAACTAAAAGTTACCGAACAAAACAAAAATTGAATTTTTGTAAAAAAAATAATAATAATACAAGTCCAAAACTAAATAAATATTAATAACATAGTTATTTATTGTCAAACTAAACTTTTAGAGAGAGAGAGAAGGCGAATGGGAGAGGATAAAATTGAATAGATAGAAAATAAAATAATAAAATAAGAGACTAAAAAATAATTAAAAACAATTGATTTAATAAAAAGGAAAGCACTCCCATACGACGCTCCAACCAAAAAAAAAGAAAAGCCGAAAGTGGACTAGAGGAGGCACGTGGATTGCCAATTTTATTTAAAAAAAAGTTGTTTTTTTTTTTTTCAACACCCGTATGTGAATTTTATTTTGTAAAATAATGAGATTAATTTGCTTAAGTATTACCAAACTAGAAAATGAAATTAAATTTTGGTAAAACGTAATTATACAAGTCCCAAATTAAATAAATAACAAATAGGACGATTATTTATTGTCGAAGTAAGCCTAACTAAAGATAGACACAAATGAAAGAGAGAAGAAAAATAAATAAATGTTAATAAAATAATAAAGAGAGAGAGAGAGAGAGAGAGAGAAGTAATTAGAAATGCAAATGACCAATTTGCATCTCCTTCCTCTACCAAAATCAACTGATGCAATCCAGTACTTGTTGGTAACTTTTCAGTAACTCAAAACTTAGTTTGCTGCCTCATTATAATTAATACCCGACCCAATCCTACAATACAACCTATTATTAATCCTATTGTGGCACACTAGTCTCTATATCATAAATAAATAAAAATAAATAAATAAAAATTGTCCCCTTCACATGAGAAAGAAAACAAATCTAACTAGATTTTCTACATATGATGCTTGGAAACCAATTAACAAGATATCATTTGTATTTACTTCATTTAACAGGGCTGATCTTTGCCCCATACAAATTAAAATTCTACACAACTGCAAACTACTACCAACATGAGATGCCGTAACAATCAAATCAATCAAGACTCTGAATTCTCTACAGTCAAATAAGAAGAATGAATACAACATCATCATCAGCACTTACAAGATTCTAAAATCCTCTGCTGATATTCAAGACTTTCTGTGTATGGCAACATTAGAATACAATCACCAGAGATGTGGTGCCATGCGCATAATTAAGATTGTTTCACTTGAAAATGTTTTAGCAAATTAAGTCCACCCAATCACAGCTATGCAGCAATCCTAAGCAGCAGCCCAATCTTCATCACTTCCATCACTATCCTGAATAATAATATAATCATTAATCAAATTGGCAACTGTCAACAAGTCTCCGACTTGATTTTTTATATTTATATTTACGACAGTTTAAATCGTTGAAGACACCATTATTCTCATCTTTCTCGATAAACTGTTTTGACCTTCAAGTGCGAAGGACTCACATACTGTATTGGTTGTATTATTTAACAAAATGATGTAATTATTTCACCCATGTCGCCAAAACAAAAATTTTTTTTAAAAAAATGGAACTTTATAAAATGCAAATTATTAAAAATTCAAGACCTTTGATGTGCTTGAAAATTCTTCAATGTCGTCATCTTCAACCTGTGAAGTACATCAACAATTGAACCTAGCTTTAGCATTACAAGAGGATTCATTTAATTCCAATATATTATAGCTTATTCCGTGTTGATTTCAAGGGGGGGGGGGGAGAGAGAGAGAGAGAGTAAAAACTAAATTTATACCATTCTACAGATCAAAGTTAAGAATCCCAGTAGGACTTATCTACTACAGATTTTTCAAATATACCATCAGTTCTTTTGTGGCACACTTCCAAATCTTGGATTGTTAACTTTTTCGTTATCTAATTAAAGACATGTTCATAAATATCAAACAATCTAGCCTAATTCTTTGACAGCATTAATTCAAAAAAAAAGCTGCCACATTTAGTAGCTAGCTCTCTACAGATTATAAAAATCCAACTGCTCGCACAGAAGTTAAATCATTTAATTATTAGTCACATCAAAAGCTAAAACATACGTCCCACAGAAAAAGACAAATAAAGTAACTTAGAAGGCTTTTCTAAACCGTAATGGACGTTGCAGCATTGCATTATGTTATACCCACACACCATAAAGCAAAACAAATTAGAACATCTAAAACACATTTATGGTATTGCTGCACTTTGAGAATTTCGTGAACGATCCTTGATGTTTGATAAATCAAAGAGCTGAAGTGCACATCATCTGTATAGAGTTTGATAAATCAAAGAGCTGAAGTGCACATCATCTGTATAGAGTTTATTTTTTATTATCTCTTCTTATTCTTAATGGGTCGTTTTGTATTTTTCACTTTTGGTTCAGTTGCCCTAATCTTTCTCATATAAATATCAAAATAAGGATGAAAGCCTAGTTGAAGGCCATGGACTGCGCAAGCGGTGAAACTAGGTACAAAGGTTGGGCCATTGGTTTAAATAGTACAAAGGTACCGAAATGGCATGAGAAAGAACACACAAGAGATTCTATTTGGCTCTTCGCTCTAATCTGAATTAATCAACCCTAAAATTGGCTAATAAATGAGCTTTTACTTTGTCAGCATAGCAGAACCTATGACATCAACTCTGAGTCATGACTTTAATGCTATATTTGGATTAAAGATTTGTCAAGGAAAAAAAAAATACAACAAAAATAAAATTACTTATATATATATATATTCAGCTTTAAATAATTAACTAAATAAAATCTCTATTCAATTCCTTCTCATTTTTCTAACCCAACTAAAAAAATAAAATAAATTTAATGTGTGTTTTTCATCAGTGGAATCTAGGAATAATGACGTTAACCATATTTAATACATGACAGTAGCCTAATCTCCAAACAAATTAGAAGTTTTAAACTTCATGATTCCTAAATTTGAAAATGCTAAAGAAGAATATTCAAACTGCCAGGCATATATTACTAGGGTTAATTGCGTTTATACCCCTGTACTTAAAGATAAAAATCACTTATAATCCTTGAACTTGAAAAACTTACCCTTACGCGTCTCGGAGTTCAAAGTTCAAACTAAAGAAAAAATGTTAAAAAATTTGTCAAATATAACTGTTCTGCCTCTTAATAATTTAAAAAAATGCGCATATACCCTTCATAGTTTATATTACCTACACTTACAATCCCTTATTCTCTTTGATTTTCAATGAGTGTTTTTGTCTTTTCACTTAAAAATTTAATATTGTCTATAGTTTCAATTTAATATCAAGTACAAAGGGAATAAACATGATTTTAAAAATCGGTAACGGGTGTCGTAACGATAACGGTTGCAGTAACACAGAAACGAAATATAATGAGTGTCGTGTAATGGAAACGAAAATCGAAGGCGTGATTTTTTTTTCAATATTCACAATTCACCTAAATTAAGTAGTTTTTAATGTTTTAATAATTAAAATGTAAAAAAATAGTCAAATATTACTTCACACGTGTAATGCTTCCCTTAATAATTTTTCCACAAAATTTAGATTCCTTGTTATACCCAATGCCATTGGTGTTGCAAACCTAAAACTAATATTATTACTAGAATTAATTCTAAAAGCGTAATCATCACCACCACTAGGAATAAAACCACTATTATCACTCCCCATATTTGATTGAAGTGTCATTATTACCCTACAAAATAAAATATTATATTATTTCATTACTTTGTATCATCAAAATATAATATAAATGTTTGGTGCTATATATTTTTTAAAGCTAAAATCTTAAATTAAATTTAATTAATTACAATAAATTTAATTTAATTTAATATAATTTCTATTGTAACTAATATTTTTGTTAATATGCTATGGTAAACAGTCGTACTTAAGTAATAATTTTAATATAATTAATATATAAATATATAATATATTATTATAATTATGCTTAATTAATACTTTTGTTAATATATTATGTATAACAGTTATGTTTAATTAATAATGTTTAATATAACTAACATAAATTATATAACATATTAATATAATAATACTATAAATTATATTAAATTAAATTTATTATAACTATAATTTAATATAACTTTTATTATAGCGAATATTTTTGTTAATACGTTGTGGTATAACAGTTATGTTTAATTAATAATTTGTACCATAAAATACTTATTAACATTATTTAATATAACTAAGATATAAATTATATATTATATTAATATAATATATTATTAAATATATTAAATTAAATTTATTACAACTATAATTTAATATAATTTTTAGTATAATTAATATATTGTTGATGTAGTATGGTATAATAGTGATACTTAATTAATAACTTTTAGCATAACTATATAAATTACATAATATGGGGGTGTTTGATCTACTAAAAAATATCAAAAAATTTTAATTTTTTCTAATTTTTAAAATTTTTCTTCAATTAAATTTTATCGCGTATTACTTTTATGTAAATTTTTTATTTTTTTTACCAAACAAACACCACCAATATCTTAATATAAAAATTTAATAATAATATTTAATTATAATTAAAAATAATATAATATATTTAACTAAAATATAATATAATTATATTACATTTATAGATTAATATTATATATATCAAAAACAATTTATTTATTACACCCTCTCGGTTAACAAAATAAACAATCAATGCTACTCCAATACCAAGGAACCCACCCACCTGCCCACCGCCCAAATGACAATCTTGCAGCTTCTTCAGTCCTTTAGTCTTCTACACTCTTCTTCTTCTTCTTCTTCTTCTTCATCATCAGATCCTTCGTTCCGAGCGCTTATTCAGTTTCTTTTTTGGATTTTACAGATCAAATTTGTTTCAAAATTTTTGTAACAATCATCTACGGATTCGAAGAGGAGAGTAGATAATCTGACTACTTGAAAGCTAGCCGGGAAAAAAAGATGAATCAAGAAGTTGTTTTCTTAGTCTCAACTGGAAGTAGAAGGCTTCAGTGGTTCAAATTTTTTCACAATTTTTGATTTGTCATAAGACCCAAATCAGGTGTTTCTTCTCTATTTTAGAACTTTGATTCAGAGTTTTGTTGAAAATTTAGGGCATTATTTTTAGATTTTGGTTTAGAGTTTTCGTTAAAAAATTAGGATTTTTTTTGTTCTTATATCTGTTGAAAGATCATAGGGTTTTAAATCAAACATTTTCTTTGAGTTTTAGAGGTTTTTTTGATTTCTTTGCCACGATTTCACCTTCAATAAAGGCATAATGGCTTGTTTTTGTCACGATTTTACTTTTAATAGAGCCGTAACGCCTCCATAATGGCGTTTCAACACCGTAACAACGTAACTATTACGTCGTTACGGTGTGATTGCCGCTCCACTACTTATAACGCAACGTCTTGAAATCTGCCGATTCCGTTTTGTAACATAACAGGCACTACGGTTACAGAATGCTATAAAGGTAAGATTTTGAAGTTTAGGTGTAAGTGATTTTAACCTTAACTATAATGGATAAAAAGGCAATAATCCTGTATTACTACTAATCTCATACTTTAAAATGTAAGTTATAACAAAGCATATAAATCTGACTACTTACATGCTTTGTTACAGCCATGACTCATGACGTATGTCAGACTTAAAAGACTGGCTAAATGATATTTGCCAGGTCCCTAACGAAAGGAGAGCTTGTTGGGTTATGTTTCAAGCTGTGCAAGATGGATATCCATCCTCCAGGTTGAGAGGGATTTAAAAAGTAAGAACAAGTTCGTAAGTTTACTAATACTTAAGAACAATAAAAATAGGAAACATTAATCCAATTCTAGGATTCAGCTGTGTCACGCGTTCCTCTCTCTTCTATTCTTTCCCTCATCTTCCTCACTTATTATCAACTCTCTGAACATCTCCTGATCTGCAGCTCATGGCTACTAGCCTTTCACAATCTCATAAATAAAGATTTCCATTCCAATGCAAAAATCACGACTATAATTAGCTTCCTTCTCACAACAAAGCATACAGTATAACAAGCATTAAAGGCCAAACGCAGAGGGAAGGATAAGCAGCTAGAATAGTTAAACCTGAGAAGATGTAATAGTGACAGCCAATTTTGAAGCAGGAACTTGACTGTTTTTCCCACCCGCTGGGTTTGAAGGGGTAAAATCTTTTGTCTTCCTTTTGTACACTTTGGCAGGTTCAACAAAGTTTGCTTTCTGGAAACGAATAGAAATTTCTGTCAATAAAAGCATCTGATGAAGTTTCGGATTCTAAAGTAAGTCAAATCATCAGGATACTAAGAACCAAACATCCAAAGATCACGGAGAACCTAGCAACATGATCACCAGGTTTTACTCGATGTCAGGTAATTAGCTCATGATTCAAATTTAGGAAAGTGAACCAAATTCAAGCCATAGGATAGTACCAGATAGAGACAAATTGTTATAGCAGACGAAAATTTCCCGTGTAGCATTTAATTAAATCAACAAAAAGAATGCTTATCTTTGGTTTAATAATCCACCTATCTTTTGTACAACTACTGCAGGAACAAGCACAACAAAAAGAATGTCACAAGCTCTCTTTGAGTGAAAGCGTTGCACATGACTTACCGCCATTAGGATGATTGGTTGCAAATAAACGAGTGTTGTGCTTGTTAGTAGAGTGGAAACTTTTAGTGTTATACTGATATAAGCACTGTTTGAAATGATAAAAAATTTTAAAAAACGGTGAAAAACATTAAAAACTCTAAAAGTTATTCATTTTTTATCTCACTGCATGAATTATGATCTACAAATTATTTCACTTTATATCATTTTATTTCACTTTTTATCACTTCAAATGTACCCATAAAAGTGGACATTACAGTTACCATATTAATAAGGGTGGACATCGATCCACAATTCCGTGGGACCATCCCATGGGACCTGCCCAAGCCCGCCCATGCTTTTAAGACGTGGTTCAAATTTAGGCTATTTAGGATGGGCTTGGAAAAAACACAATTTTTTATAATATATTTTAATATTTAGATACTATTTTATATTATAAAAATTAAAAATATACAGGCAATATTAGATTGAATTTTATTTCTCTAAATACCTTCATTTTCAGAGAATAGTGTGTTATTTAAGTGTGTGATATTTAAGTGTGTTTTATTGGATATTGCAACTTTGTGTAGGTATTTGAAATTATGTAAATTGCAAGGAAAAAAAATGATTTATAAATTGAGCATAATTAGGCGGGCTTGCGATTTAAAACTTAATATAGGACCGGGCTTGGGACGACATAATAAGCCCAAAACTTAAATCAGGTTGAGCTTGGGCAGCAAATATGTAATACCATCTAGTGCCAGTCCAGCCCGCCCATTGTCCACCCATACATATCAGTCAAGTTTAGCAGTGACAATGAATTTTCATTCAGTAGATTTCAAAGCTTTTAACTAGCTTCTATACTTTTTTTTTTTTCTTTAGGTGAAATAGGAAAAAAATATGGATAATGTTTGTAAATATTAATTATAATCATCATAATCAATTGAAAAAACATACAATAAATCGTCAAATCCACAAATTAGCAACATTTATAAGAAAACTTTTACTAGTAAAAATATAAATATTAAGTGATTAAATATGTACAATAACAATGATTAATGGATTGTACAAAGTATGTCAAGTTATTTTTGAGCTTTCAATTGGTCATTGTTGCACGACAACATGAAATCGAAATCACTAATTTAACATATACAAATAGATTTTGTAGATACATCAAACAAAATCTACAAAAAGAAAAATACTAGCTATAGCTTAATAATGTGATTCAGCAAAAAACGTATTTACATGATTAACATGTGTATTATTAAATTGGCCACTACTTAAATCATTAAATAACGAACTGACCTCTCTATTCAATGTTTAAAGTAACGGTAGTTGCCCAAGTGAATGCTTAGATCAAAAGGCATCCCTTACATCTTATGCTTGGATCATGAATAATGAAATAAACGCGGGCATTCCTCTTAGGATAATTTCCCAGGTAGGAAAGCTTTTGGAATCGGTTCACTTACCCTACCTCAATCAAAGCAGTTGAGGAGCAACATGAAGTTCAATAAGTAGTTTCTTGTTATGGCAAATTAGGAGTCAAGGCATTTTATATCACTCTTTTGGGGGATGGAGAAGGCAATTATTATTTGGTCATACACAACGCCACCCAAGGAGACCTTTTCTCTATGGTGCACAATGCATGGTAAAGTTCATATTGACAAACCAGTTAAGAAGAAGACATTTTAGGAGTTGGTCTTGACCATTTATAGATATCCTGGTTTTTCCCAGGGGTTGAGAAAGACCTTTCATGGTTGGTGGGAGCTTGAGTCAGTAGACACAGAAGAAGTCTAGGCAATTTGACCGCTTTCCAATTGGTACAGTTGATTCACAGAAAGCACAACAGGATAAAATTTTTTGTCTCTTAATCGCCCTTGTATAGATTGAATAGCAACTTTTGTCCATTTTATATAGCTGGCCATCTATGGAAGTTGATCCCAACCATTGGACTTCACAGAAGAAATTAAGATGTAGAAAGCATATAGTTTTTGCTCATGTGACTATTGCATATAGAACAAATGCATTTCCTGCTTTGTTTCCTTTCTATACATGGGTTTTCATCCCCTCGATGATATCTTTATCCACATTTTCATTTTTTATTACTTATCAGAAAAACATAATGCTATATGTATGTATGTGTAAGAGAGCAATTTCTGGTTAGGTCGAATCAACCCGAGGACAAAACTGAGTGCATTAAAAGTACCTTTGTTCACCATTTAGCAAATATGAAGACAGACAGATTATGGTACAGTTGTGGCAGTCCTTGAACAAGGGGGTGTGACACACCCACCCTGAGGCACCACAAGGCCATATCCTCCACAATTACTTTTAAAATTGCTGTTGTTCTAGGGACTCAATTGATGATCATATTTAACAGTGACAAATCATAACTGAAGATAGCATGATAACCAAACAAAAAATCCTTTCCCAATACTTTCCACTCGCAACAACACAACTTCACAACACTTCTACACATATCACAAATCAACCATAGTTGACACAAGACAAAGAAAGGAAGGTCGTGTGTTGGGCACATGTCAAACACTGACCATGCCAGATAGTTGTTCTCTGTCCTGCTAATGTTTAATTGTTTTAGAATCAGAAACTTGGATAACCTGTATCCATCATTTGAGGATATATACAAAACATATTGCAAGCTTGAAGAGGAAGGTGGGGGAACTAAAAATCAAATGATAAAATGAAAACAATATAAATTTATACCTCATCCTTCATCCTTTAATTGTTTTTTAATTTTAGAAATTCTAAACTCAACTTTTAATTTGTTTTCGTACATAGTTTTCTAAAATGGATATTAGGGATTTTTGTTCACAGTTATTTACTAATATATACAGTGAAAACATGATTTCTTACTGTGTGATTTAAATATAACATAAATATGTCAATTAAAATAAAAATAATAATAGATAGCTATCATTTTCATGTTTACATATAAGAATATATGATTTTTTGTAGACATCCTCCCCTCATGTTGTGTCTCAATTTTTTTTGTCTTAAGAAATTGTTGTATTGGCATGACCATGCTGTGTCCCATATCCATATTCGTGTGTCTTATATATAAGATAAAAGTAAAACAAAAAATCATTGGCAGTGTAGCATATTTTATAAGCAATGGATTGGTATAAGAAATAAAACACATAACAGTAAAACCCACTCAGCCAAAATAAAAGAACAGACAATGAAAGAAATAAAAACTACCTCGAGTTGTTTATCAGCCACATTTTCTGAGCCTACAATATTATAAAAAACGACGATGAATTGAAATTTATAAAAATCATACATGTAATAAAAAAATGAAAAAATATAACCCCCCCCCCCCCCCCCCCAAAAAAAAAAATCATACAAAGCAACTATCATAAAAGAGCACTACCATTAGAAACATATGCTGATTTTTGGTGAGTAATGTGACACCAAACTTCCAAATGCAACTAAAAACATAGTTTTCCTGAACAATATCAAATCCACTTGAGGCCTACTTCCCTCAAGAAACAAAAAAAGAAAGGAGGGAAGAACGCATGACATCATTGGACACAAGGCCCCTCAAAGCAACAATTTGATGATATTGTACAAACACCATCCACGCAAACCAAACTTTCCATAAGTTTCCCATTTCGTTCCTTCAAAATATGCTTGAAAAGCTAAATGCTAAAACAAGTACATCATTCTGAACCTTTGCACCTGCCTAAAAACAAGTTACCCAATATTGGTTCCAATTATTTGAGGCACTAGGAGGGGTAACTAGATGAAATAAAGCTTTGCCGGAACTTGGCTTGGGTTCTTCCATCTTGTGTGGACATGTTGGTTATAGACTTTGGGGATTTGGTTACAATAAGAAGGGCAAATGCTAATAGAAAGCAGTTGTTGCAGCAACACTGTGGGTCATTTGGAAATAAAAACATTCAAGGATATTTGAGGATAAGGAAGAAGATGTGACGGTGTAATTGGATCAGTTTCTTTGTTTTCTTTTTCAGGGTCAGTTTTGCCAAATTTCACTTATCCTTCATTTACCAATCGAGAGAATTGGGTTGATATTGCCAATAAGTGATGTGGACGTGAGATTTTATTTAGTTTCCTTACATTGTGAGATTTTATTTTGTTTTATTTTATTTCAGACCTACCCTAAATAAAGGTTAGAAATTGTAAGAAATTGGGAGTTTTCATTACTGATTGAACAGAGAAATTTATGAGTTTTTATTTTCTCTTTAACTTTAGCCTGAAAGATTAAGGTTTTACATGCTTTCAGTTGCGTCAGGTGGTATCAGAGCAAGTTTTCCCTAATCTGATGGCACATGACAAGACTGGAAGTTACGCAAACGCTGGTGAAGTACAGCAGATGCGTAATGAGATGGCAACAATGTCTGCTCGTCTCGAAAACCTACTGGAAATGCTAAAAGGTGATGGGAGGCGTGCCTGAATGTTCTTCGTGGTGGGTCCCAAAACCTTGTGGCTGGTGCTATTTTTTATTCTCGTCGTCAACCTATCAATAGGGGAGACGCGAAGTCTGAAACTTTCAAGTTGGCTAATGTGGGCGTAAGAAGGGGGCAACAATAAAACTACGGTCATCAGTCCGACTTCCGTCTAAAAGCTGACATCCCTTATTTTAATGGATTCGTAGATATTGAAGGATTTCTAAACTGGGTTGCTGAAGTTGAAAGGTACTTTGATTTCATGTCTATCTCTGAAAATAAAAAGGTGAAATATGTTGCGATTCAACTTGGTAGAGGTGCTTTGGCTTGGTGGGATCGTTTGCAAGAGAATCGGTGTGAAATAAAATCAAATCCTGAAGCAAGATGAAAAAGATGCTAAGAAACTAATTTTTACCACACGATTATGAGCAGTATATGTTCCAACAATACCAATAATGTTCGCAAAACGATAAGTTTTTAGACAAATACACCGCTGAATTTTACAGGCTAGTAGAATGGACTAATCTTACAGAGTTCAAAACAGTTTGGCGGCAAGAAATCAAGAAGACTGAGATAGAAGAGGTAATTGTAGAGCCTTCAACAAATTGTGATAAAGTTAAAGAAGATATTGAGTTAAAAGATGATTCAATATTTGTGAATAGTATTTTCTAAGACAATTATAATTTAGATCAATTTTTTTTTAAAGAAAACAAAATTATAATTGGTTTTTCAAGAGAAGAAGATTAAAAATTACAAAATATTACAATTTATTGATCCTTTTGATGATGAGCATTATAACTTGGATTTATTGTTTGATAGTGAAGGAGTTGGTGATTTTATCAATTTTCAAACAATAAAAGTCAAAATGAGAGTATGTTGGAATTTATTAATTTTACTGGGATGGATAACTATTGTGTTGAAAAAGTATGGGTTAACATGACTGATGTTTTCAACCCTGAAGAATTACTTGAAGAATTGTTTACAAAAAATAAAATTAGATCATTATCACGTGCGAAGATGAAGATTATTCCTAGAATGGAATTATACATAGTTTTGTCAACAACGAAAATTGCATTGAAGGTGCTTGCTCATGATGGTCCTCCATTTTTTTTTTTTTTTTTATCTTAGATAACTCAAGAACGAGTTATTTTTTTAAGTGGAAGATAATGACGTGGACGTGAGATTTTATTTAGTTTCCTTAGATAATTTTATTTAGTTTCCTTACATAGTGAGATTTTATTTTATTTTATTTCAGCCTTGACCTATATAAAGGTTAGGAATTGTAAAAAATTGGGAGTTTTCATTATTGATTGCATAGAGAATTCTATGAGATTTTATCTCTTCTGTAACTTTCGCCTGAAAAATTAGGGTTTACACACTTCTGGTTGCATCAATAAGTTTAGATTTTAACTCACTCAACAGGACTTCCTGTCCTCTTTTGTAGCATGTATCTCTCTAACAAATAAAGTATTGTTGCTTACTAAAGAAAGATAGAAAGAAAGAAAGACTGACCGCTTTTTTTGTCAATCACCTTCTGTTTTTTCCGTGGCCCTTTGTCCTGCAATAATACATAACATGTAATTATATGTCCAAACAATAACAAGAATGCAACCGCACAAGGCCCCATCAACTGTCGCTAGCAAGCATTGCTACGACGTGATACATATGAATCCTACTCAAATTAAATTTCATAAGAAAGAAAGGAACTGCATTTCACTTTCACTTTATTAGTCTTTTTCGCTGAACCATCATGCTGCAAATTCTCACTGGAATCTGCAAGACGACAATAAATCCTGCTGATTCGAGCATTCCAATTCCACCACTCTCATTATAAGAAAAAAAGAATTAGGAAAAACACAAACCTTTTGGTGAAGGGGGACTCCTGAGATTTCTTGGTGTCTTCTGAAATTCATAAAGTTTTGTAAGAGATGCCACTAAAACGCTGACAATAATATGTGGTATAAAATAGAATCCATCCATCTAATGAGGTACAAGTTACAATCATGAATTTGTGTTACGCAGGTAAGATACTAAGTACAAGCATGAACATAAAAAAAAACCCATGCCATTATACATGGCCAAATAAATTTAACAGGGGATCAAAATGGGATTGACCACATCATGCCACACATTAGTTTTCATAAAGCAATTTGATGCACAATTCAAAAATATTCTGATGCACCATGCAGCTAAATCCTAGGGACTGCATCAACTATGAAACCATAAGAAAAATAAAATATATAAACCAGAGTTCACACTTTAGACCAGAGACCTAAAGGCTTAAATAAAACACAAAGTTTCAGTATCAACATCCAGCAAAACAGAAAGGCAAAGTGATGAAAATCTAAAAAATTTATTTTATTTTATCAGATTATTTTAATTTATTAAGATTTTAATTTTAGGATTCATTTAAATATAACTTTATTAGAGATTTATTTCCTTTGTTATTATTATTTTAGGTCATTTATTTTGAGTAGGATTTCCATGATTGAATCTTTGATTTTAGTTTATCTTCAGCTATTTTAGGGATTTATTATCCTATTTAAAGGCTGGATATTATTAGGGTTGGTGGACTTGAATTGAATGACTGCCTTTGCCTAAATTTCTCTCTTTTTCTTCTTCTTTGCTTATTTCTTCTTTTTCTGGCTTAATTCTTTTCTCTCTCTTGCATAATCTCTTCTCTCTCTTGCCTTCTTATTAATTTTAGGAAGAAAGCAAGAACGATAATGTTTTCCTAACTAACACAATTCACAATCTACAATTCCAACAGACAAAAACTAGGGACCATTGATTTTAACCGAGCAAGAGAGGAATGACCAATACAGCAGTGGATGTCAAATGAGAAAGCAACTGTTAAACAAGTTATAAAGGTTGGCACAGATGGTGTGTCAAGGTAATAGACCCATTAGCTTCATGTCCACGAAGGTTAATTTTATATTTTTCTCATTCAAAATCGTAAATAGTATTCATCATTTTTCTTGCAAGTTCACATCAACTAAGTGGGTTTTATCGTCTTAAAAGAGGATCTATATCACATGTAATCCATGAACAACACAGAATGAAACATTACAAAACTAAAAATTAAGAAAAAAAATTAAAGACATGTCATGTAAGAAATCTAAGCAACCAATAAAATGAAAGCATCATTTTCTATGCCCACACAAATGGGAAACATAAATATTAAAGTCTTAACTCCTAAAACCATGATCCCCCACAACATGGAAGCATCACTTTATTACATTAATGTCCACAAAAGAATGCATGGCAGACAATATGACACAGGTTGACCATGTTTAGATATCCATGCAACATTGACAAATGAGAACTTCACAGTAAATACATACATGTGCAGCTCTGAACCAAAAGTTGAAAGAGCTCACCTTCTCCTCCACTTTCTTAAACATGGTTGATATGGTAGTTTGAACAAGAGAACTGTGAGTGCTACAAGAAAGTTCCTTTGACTTCGTCACTGACATCGCAGATTGTTGGATTTGTCCTGAAGGAGGAGTACACCCTGCACCATCCTCGTTGTTAATGTCAAAGATGACAGGGCGGGAAATTTTAGTCTGTTTCTGCCAGTTAAGGAAATTAGCATACAATTGGTGACAAGGAGAGTTTGCTTGATTTAACTAGAAATGAGAGTTAAAAACCCAAATAACACTGCTGGAAAGAGAAGTTCACAGAAAAAAATATCGCTTGGTAATGAATAATCCAATTAACCAAAGAAAACATAATAGGATATTTCCAGAAGCGTAACCTCTGGTTAGATGTTCCATTATATCTTTCTTCTCCTCTTCCTCAGATGTATTAACATCATCCCCAACAAAATCCTCTCCAGAAGAAACTTCTGCAAAACTGAAACCAGAAACTCCTGATAAAACTGAACCACAACTAAGGCTTGAGAAAACTGAACCACAACTTTTGAGCAACATAGTGTAATTTAATCCAGAGAGAATCCTGATTCAGTTATTTGATAGGTAAGAGAATACAAGTGATGTACAATATAAGCAAAGTCAATACCACTATTGAGAGAAAATAAACTAATATGAATAATAAAATTGCCATCTTCCTAATATTTTAAGTGAAATGGTGGCTACAATTTAACATGATATCAGAGCAAGCAAAGTTCTTACATTCAAACCTCACCACTACCCAAAAAAAACGATAGTCCCATGCATTTAGCCTCTTCAAAAAAGTTAGTTTGACAACCCGTGAGGAGGCATGTTGAGATAAGATAAACCAATATAAAATAATAGCTAAAAGCGGCGAGATGATGCTAACAACTTAAAACAATCGCTATTTTTAATCCATTATAACAAGAGCAAGAGATAAAGAAATGTTCAAATGAAAACAAAAAGTGAATGTGGGTTCTTGTTAGAGGCATTAAAACACAATATACCCATTCTTAGAAGGATGTCTTAATAGACAAACTGCGTCTCACAACAGCAGCTATGCAAAAGTGAACACATCCTCATACACTGTCTAACTTGCTTGTTGATATTGGCTCACTCATAGTCCTCAGCACTTTGTCCCGTCATGGAAATCCAAGCATTAGAATATTTTAGCATGGAGACAGTGCCATATTACACCACCAGTATAGATAAATAAATATGATATGGACCAATACTATACAGGAATGAACTTCCAAATAAGACATATGGATTCTACTAAACATGTAAAGCATCTAGTGTCAAACACCTGGTGCTTAGGTAATCACTTCATTCAAGTTAACAATGTGAATTGCAGCTAAAACCCTTGTTATCTATCTTTTCATAAAGTGTAGCTTAAACGAACAAAGTACCCATGCTTAACCCTCTGCTACTGGGAAACCATTTACCATTGGATATAGAATAAATAAATTAACAGAAAAAATTCAGCCATGACCCGGTGTCAATTGACTTGTGAATTAAATAAATCCAATGTTTAGACACATGGTTAAACACAACAAACATCCCCAAATTATAGCTGCTCAACTAAGGGAATCAATACATTTCTGACAAAACCTCAGCAGGCTGACTAATCAAAATAAAGAAAACCATCAGATAAGTAAAAAATGCATATCAAGAAGCAAAAAGATGCAGAGATACGAAACACTGTCATTGTCCTCTACTAACAGTTTGCATCATCAAATTATCATGGTACAGTCAACCAAGAATAAAAGGCAAGGCAAATCAAACAAGAATAAAAGGTAAGGCAAGTACTTAAATCTTTTTCCTGCAGTTCTCTCTGAATGCCGACTTGGAGTCACCTCAGACAAATCTTCGAACTTATTTTGACCATCAGATGGATCATCTTCTAAGTCAGTCTTGGGAGACTCTTGTTCTACATATTCTAATCCACATTTGTTAAATCCCTGCTTCATTTCTGCTGCACCTGCACCACCTTTGAAATCATACTCCATATTATGTGCCTGGAACCAACAAATCATTGGGATGTTTGTCTACAGTAATTTAAAAATAGTTGACAGCTTTTAAACCCAAAAAGAAGACTATGCTTGAGGCAACCTAACCTCATGCAGCTCCTTCGGAAACTCAATACGAGCTTCTTCTGGATTGTCCTCTCTTTTCCCAATCCACCATGCATCAGAAAATACAATCTGAAAATGAAGCCAAAGATGTAGATAAAAGCCAAAAATGAAAGAAAAAAGCAACAAAAGCACACATTCGTGTTTCTGAATCAATGACCATCCTTTTTGCAGGATGAAGGGACCAGAAGGCATGGAATAACACTAAAATCTGCATAAGGTTTTCAAAACCAGGTTCTAAGCAGAATCTATAAGCAAATTCACCAACAAAAGGGAAATGGTAAGGCTATAAGCTAACCATGGATTACCAATAACACTTTTATCCAATATTAAGCCATAAAATATTAAAATTAAACAAAAACCAGTGATCAAAAGTAAAAAAACACAGCATGGAAATCGTAGATTTAAAAGCACAATGTTTCAGTAAACCCACACAAAATATAAGATGGTGCTAATGAAGTATAAATGGAAATCTGCTTCAAATTGTCAAGGATCGACCCCAATGGGAACGGGAATGGAATGATTCAAACCGGAGATGGGCAGGGAATGGAATTGTTTGGCTGGGTATAGGATTTGGTCACCCCACCTTAAACGTGACCCAACAAGTGCTCCCTTGAAATGTCAAGTTGATATAATATGGTGCCTGATGCAGGCTTACCTACATTTAAATTTAGTGGGCTAGGGATGTAACCTTGGGTTTATGAAAAAAGAGGCAAAATGGGAATTGGGACCATATTTAGACTTGAATAGCTAAGGTTTAGGACTTCCTAAGATCATAATTGGAAGGGGGGGGGGGAAGAGTAAAAAGGGACAGCTTGTTCAATTTTATAGATAGTGCTCGTTTAACAAGTTTTTTAACCAGCGATTATATTTTAAAATGAAAGGCCTTAGGGATGAATTTTGAGTTTTAAAGGGTTAATCTGTGGCTATAAATATTGGCCAGTGATGCTAAGATTCCAAATTAAGGATAAACAGAAGAAGAATATATGAAATAAACATTAGAATCTCTAAGGCCTTCTAGAAATTTCATCAAGAAGAAACAATGGAGTGTCAACATTGAAGAAAGAATGAAATTCTTCAAATAAATACCATTGATCAACTTCTCTGTGTGTGCGTGGAATTTACTATAATATGTGGAATTTACTCTAATATGTTTTAAGATGACAAAAATGTGTATTTGATTTAATAATAATAAAATATAGAGGAGTGTTGCAATTTGAATGGAAAATCACACCAAACAAGCATGATGACGTGGTATAACGGTCAGCCTGAATAATTTCTCCACATTTTGTCACACTTCAAGCATAGCCAGTGTATACTACGATGAGCTGATAAAATTTCATGGACCCAGAGTTCAACTGTAATCATTCGATCAATAAAGAAAGAACTGAATATGGAAGAATTGAATGAACAATAATCTGAAAGAAAAGATATGGATGAAGCACGAGAGAAAACGCTAACCATGGTATCGAAATAGTCCTCACATATGACACTCTTCCCGCCTCTGGAGAACTGTAGGGTCAAGTATCTGTTCTTTGGATAAAGTATAGTCCCAAACAACTTCATTTGACCCTGCAGATTCCAGAGTTAAAATTTTATCGAGCAAGTAACAGAATTAGGTATTAATTGATGAAAAAAGTAAAAAGGGGAAATGAGAAATACCTGAGGGAAATCAAGATACAGAATAGGGTTTTTGGTGCCAAGATCCTTGAGTTCGCCGATCTTGCCACCAGAAATGGGAGCGAGGAGTCCGGGAAAGGAGAATAGGAACCTGTTCTTGCGCTGGGACTTCCTGAGGATGTCTTTGCCGTGGTGTTTCAACAGAGTCTTGGATGGGCTCAGCACCGTCAACGACTTGGCAGGCGCCTCCGATAGTATGCCCTTAGAAAACGCCTTTTTCTTCCGTTCCTTGCGCTCTTCTGCATCTGGATTCGCCTCTGCGTTCTGCACCTCCTTCTTCCCACCTCGAACCATTCTCTCCCCCTCTCTTTCTTGCCCTCCTCCTGGCTATGATTGGGTTGCTGGAAGCTTTTTCCAGGCGGGAACCCCTACCTACCCAGTATTTTTTATTTTAATTTTTCTTCTTGTAGTTTTTTCAAAATTATTAATTTTAATTTATTAAAATTCTTTAATTTATATTATTTTTTTAATTTATTCCGATCAAATTTTATCACATATTACTTCTATATTAAATTTTTATATTTTTTTCATTCAAATACTATACAAATATTTTCATTAAATTACAAAATATTAAAAAAAACGCCAACATATCTTAATTTTGAAGAATTTTATTATTTGACATATTTATTAAAAATTAAATATTTAAGTATAAATATAAATAATTAATAATAATTATTAATCTAAGTATAACGTGACTTAATTACCATCCCTTTATACTAGTTAGGGTGGATATGAGTTAGGTGGAGTTAGGGCAAAACTTGTTAATACTGCATTAGTTATTAAGTTAAGCTTGCGCAAACGTGGGCCTTAATTTAAAATAATAAACCTACTCATTTATTTTTAAATATTTAAAAGCTATAGTCATATGAAAAGTTTAGTCCTAAAACAGTAATTTGCATAAAAAAATATAAACAAAATAAAATATAAATACATAAAATATTAAAAAATATATATTTTATATATATAACTAAAATTAGATTAATTTTTACATTCACAAACTAAGTTTGTTTGATCAGATGGACTCCAAATGATTTTTAAGTCAAAAAAAAAAAAAAAAGACAATTCAAATTTAAAATTTAAAAATATTAGTCTCTGTTTATTTCTAGTGTTACTCTTTTTTTATTAAGCTGATTATGATGATTCAATTATACCAAAATATTATTAATGGATGCTAATCTTTTTTGGCAAGTGATAAATTTTCGGTGAGCTCTAACAACATTTTACTTTTCCAGATTCGGTGGAGGGCTGATCTTTGACGAGGGAAAAATTTTCGGCGAACTCCAGCAACACTTTTACCTTTCCAAATTCAGGGGACAGTTGGTGTCAAATTGACATAAATATAATTACAATTTACCTTATATTTACAACCCCCCTCCAAACAAAACACACACAACTAATTTTTTCAGTTACCAAAACTACCCGCTAACCTGGCGATTTGGCATTAATTAACGATGGGATGTTCTTTAAGATGATATCCAACTGCTCCATTTTTTAAATGAATTAAAACACTAGTGTTCTAAAGTCATATCGGAAAATGACCTAATTTGTATGGACTCATCAAAAATAATTAAAAAGCAATTCAATCCAAACCCGAAATACCTTTCTTGTTCGAACTGGAAAAAAAAGGGGAGGGGAGGGGAGGGGAGGGGAGGGGCAACGGTTGCATACCTACCAAATCCGGGAAGTTTCCGATTGCTTGCAGTTTCAGATCTCTCGCAAAACACACGCTGCTCTCCGCTCTAACCCACAGCCTACCTTTGTTTATTGTGTGTTTTCATTCATTGCGTAGGAATGAAAAATTTTCCTCTAGAAGCTGCAAAAATTGGAAACCCTAGAGAGACCAGTAAATGCTGCCGTTGTTGATGATGAAAACGAAGAGTGAGATTATGAATCCATTTGCGCTGCTGTAGTACATGTGCGTGTGATGGCATTTGTTCATTCTGTGCCCATTGTTCCTGCTGCGAATTGTCTTCCCCCAAACAATCTCTGCAACAGCAGCGGCGACGAGGACCACCGCCACCAGTTGTCTGAAACTCTTTCGCACTCATCGGAAATAATCTCCTTCTTTCCAATAAACAACGAGAAGAAGTGGACGCGCAATCGTTTTCGTTCTAGGGTTCCGGCGGAGTTGCCACACTTGCCGAGGTGGAAGAGGAGGAGAAGTTCGTTCGTTGTGGCCCGCCACAAATTGAACGCCTCCGAAGTTAGCATTGTTGATACCAGCAACAGCAAAAGCTGCCGCAACAATGACAACACCGATTGCCAGATGCGGTGGGTGGAAATTCCCGTTACTTGCTACCAGGTAAGCTTTTTCAAATGTTCCTACACACGCATATATATACATATACAATTCTTCCCCAGTTGCTTGATCTGTCTAATGAGGGACTGACTTCACCACCTGGGTAGTTAATATTCTCATTTTATTCCGCGGGCTCGATTGGAACTTGGTTTGGCTGATAGAAAATCTAGGAAAGGGGAAATGGGAAAAGGAACGTTGATTTCGACCTTTTGCAATTCGTCAATTGGTTTCTGAACAGTGGTAGTTCTATTTTAACTCATTCCATTAGCTTCCCTACTTATGGAAATCTGAGTAGCCACTAACCTTGAGATATTCATTTTCTGTTTCTATTAGTATTTTGTCCTTGAGTTCTTCTTTGCACTAATCTGGACAACATTAATGAATTAACTGTACCAAAAGTATGAGCTTATCTGATGTAGTTTGACTTAATATGACATGAGGCTCACATTATGGGGGCCATGTAGAGTTGCTTTGTCTACAGGCATTGGTAGTCGCAACTCTTTGACTGATATGTGTTTCTTTATGTGGTGCAATATGAGAACTGGCCGCACAATTTTTAAGAGAGAACAAGTTGGGCATTGCCTTATGCTTTCCAGAAAAGTTTCCGTAATCAAGCTCTACAAGTTCCTTTGTCTGTTACTAGCAATTAAATCTCAGGAAGCAAGCGTTGAATAGATCTACAACTGCTTAATACACTTGAGTAACTGTGTTGCAGCTCTAAAGAGTGCTCAAGTGCTTTAGAGGGTGTTTGGTTTATCAAACTCCACCAAAAGTTATAGAAAGTTACCAATTTCCTCCAATCAAATTTTGCCTCGTGTTTTTTTTATACCAACTTTTTCAATTTTTTTGCCAGCCAAACACGCCCTTAGTTTACACTTCCTGTTTTAGTCAAGTTTTCTATTAAACATGATTGTTTGTGTGAATCTTTTTAAATTGTAGGTTGCTTGTCCTTTTCTGCAATATTGATGAGCATATGCATCTTTTTCTTCATTTCCATTTTTATAACAATTTTTTGTTTTTATTTTTTATTTTTATTTTTTTATGCTAAATGCTACTTGAACACCATATGTCAACACTATGTTTATCTTTAATTTTCATGCTAAAATCTAAATACTACTTGAACAATATATGCCAACACATTGCAATGAAGTGTGTGCTCTTAATTTTCTATATTTCATTTTTAAGCTAAATACTTCTTGAGCAGTATATGCTAGCACATTGCAATGCTTTTCTTCTTATGCCTAACTGTGTGTGACTATGTGGCTTTAGTGTTTGCATAGGTGAGAGAACTGTTGTTGGTGTTGTCCTTTAGGCTTTTTGTCACTACCACGAGTTGCATCTCTGGTAACCACACAGCTTTAACATGCATTATAATATGGAGACATTGAATCTAATATATATAGTACTTCACCTCACCCTGCCCTTGTGATGTGGAGCAGGAGCGCTTCGCCACGCCTCAGCGTTGGCATGCGATCTTGTCATGGTCCAAACCTTGGATGAATATTATTTTGGTTTTAGTTCTCACCTTGTCGTGTTAGCAATTTTCCTTGCTATTCCTTTACTCTTTATACAAGAAAAATAACCAGAATAACCTACTTGTTAAAGAAAAAGTATCTAGATATTCTACTCTTGCATGGGCTTATGAGCCTACATATACAATCATAAATAATACATATATATCTTTTTGACAAGTAAAAAATTATATTGAAAAAAAAGGTTGTAAGGAGATGCCGCCTGCATACAGAAATCCCTACGAGGGTCGCTTACATATCAAAACTATCCACAAAGGTTAAAAAAACTTTTTAAGTCCGGGTCTTGCCCCCCGAACATCCATCTAAAAAAAATAGCCAAAAAATGCTTCTCAGTCTTAATAATGAGAGCTCCACTCCTTGAAAAAGTTTTTCTATTTCTTTCTCCTCATATCATCCATGGTAAACTGAAAGGAATTATCCTCCAAACTCTCCTTCTTCTCCTGGGAACCCTTGCCCCCCAAAGATTCAAGCACAAGCTTGGTCTTCCTTGGGGAAAATCCATTGCATGCCAAAACACGATAGAGCTAGCTCCCGCAACTCCTTAGCCCATCGGCAATGAACAAACACATGATCAATGGTTTCACATCTTCCTTGCAAAGGCAACATCAGTTAACAATGACTTTTCTTTTGAGAATCAAATTGCCGATGGTCAATGTTTTCCCATGTATCAAGCACCAGTTGAAAAAGCCACGTTTGGAATTTTCTCCCAAGACCCATATTTGTGTTAACAAGATGTGCAGAATGTGTTGGTAATAGAAATAATTATTTATTTATGACTGCAGAATATTAGAATCTTATCGATTCTTGTGCTTTTGTTCTGTTTTATGTCTAGCATCTTTGTGCAGTTTCAACTAGGTAGCTCCGAGTTGTTTTGTATTGCAGATCTGAGATCAAGTATTCTTGATTTTAATTATCTTCTTCACGTCCCTGCCTTAAAAAATTTTTAAAAGGACAAAGAGAAAAGAAAAAGAAAAAGAAGTAATTTTACTTATATTTTTTATGGATTCGCAGATTGTTGGTGTTCAGGATCAAGCAGAGAAGGATGAAATTGTTAAATCAGTGATGGATCTGAAAAATGCTGAGATTGAAGAAGGGTACACCACGGATGCTGTTGTTTCTCGCCAGGTTGGGAGTGAAAATTCAATGGGAAGTTAGCTGAATCTATGGAAATTTTTTATCTGGATGCATAGTTGGCAGTGTTTCTTTGTTGCTTTCTTTGGTTTTGTAATTTTCTTATTCGTATTTGTTATTCTATTTTATTTATTTGCAGAATCTTCTAATGGATGTTAGGGACAAGCTTCTTTTTGAACCAGAATACGCTGGAAATATAAGGGAGAAGGTCCCTCCTAAATCTTCTCTTCGAATTCCTTGGGCTTGGTTGCCTGGTGCTCTTTGTCTTCTTCAAGAGGTACAACTCTCATTAACAGTTATATTAGTTTAGGAAATTTTTGCTTATTGTTTCATGCAAAAGAAAAACACCCTGAAAGAAGATGACTTCTCTAAGTTGCTGGTGGAGCTTAGCCTGTGGCCTTTCTTTCCAATGCAGAGTCGTTGGTTCTGTTATTCATATTTCAGATCCTCCCCTATCACTTTAAGCCTTTATTACAAGCCTGAAACATTTTGTCGTCAGATTAACTACGAAGTATTATCAATATGAGTATTAGTAAGCTCTTGGTTTTGGATTATATTATGGTGGGGCTCAGATTATTTTCTGATTTAGGTTGGGGAGGAGAAACTTGTGCTAGATATTGGCCGAGTGGCCCTCCAGCATCCAGATGCTAAGCCTTATATCCATGATTTGCTTCTGTCCATGGCATTAGCAGAGGTAAGGCAAAGCAGAAGAGGTCAGGACTTTGTACTATTTCATTTTTAGAAGTTATATTATGCTTCCTTTTCTTATATAGGAACTTTCTTGAAGTGTGCAAGTGCAGCAGTTGGTCTTGAAAAAAATAATATTTCCCAAGGATTTGAAGCTCTTGCCCGTGCTCAGTGTCTTCTCAGGAACAAAATATCTCTAGGGAAGATGAAACTGTTATCTCAGGTGGATCTCTTTTATTGAATGCGTGCTCTTTTCCAATATTTTTGTTCATGGTTCATATTGATACTCTGTGTTACTGGGCCAAAACTAATCAATTTATCACTTTATTTTATGATTCTTCTTAGTTCTTTGCAGAACAACCAAGGGTTAGAAATAATTGATAAAAAATTGATTGAGACATTATCAGTATATCGGATGGTTAAGATATTGTTTTATCTGGTTGAAACTTCTCCTACAGTTCATTTGTCAAAATGCTATTTCTAGATGTTGTTTGCTGGTTTTTGTGGATAAGATGCTACTTCAGATGTTCTTTAGTTCAATGCCATGTTTTTCACTTGTTTTAGAATATGTGGCTGCATACAATAATTTATTTTCCTCCTTCTGGCTGATGCTCCTAGATAGAAGAATCTTTGGAAGAGCTTGCACCTGCTTGTACATTGGAATTATTGGGCATGCCTCACTCACCTGAAAATGCTGAACGAAGACTAGGAGCCATTGCAGCCTTGCGTGAACTGCTTAGACAGGGCCTTGATGTCGAAGCATCCTGCCAAGTTCAAGATTGGCCATGCTTCTTGAGTCAAGCACTTAATAAACTCATGGCTACAGAAATAGTTAATCTTCTTCCTTGGGATAATTTAGCTGTCACAAGGAAGAATAAAAAATCCCTTGAGTCACAGAATCAAAGAGTTGTAATTGATTGTAATTGTTTCTACATGGCATTGACAGCTCATATTGCTCTTGGGTTTTCAAGCAAGCAAACGGATTTGGTAATTTTTTCTTTTACCTGGGTATAACTGTTTTTTTTTTTGACAATCCAGTAATCCACTGAAAGATGAACATGCTCTAAACTACTGGATATTATAGTAGCTGGACTTTATTTAGAAAAAGCAATTTGAAGTTTTGAACATTAAGGAATATCAGGGGCTATGTAATTTTATTTTTTTTTTTAAACAATGAAACTTAAAAAGGAATTGTTTGGGGCCACCACAAGCAGTGGAGCATGTGGTCTAATTTGATGCAAAACGAATAACCTTATAGTACATACATAAAGGGAGATAGGTGTTGGTTCTTTTTCATTTATGATTGTTTATTCATTCTCATGTAGATTAGCAAGGCAAGAACAATTTGTGAGTGTTTAATAGCATCTGAAGGCATTGATCTAAAATTTGAGGAGGCCCTTTGCCTTTTCCTTCTTGGACAGGTATATCTTTTCCTTGCTTTATTTTAAATTTAATGTTTTTTCTCCGTCCTAACACCAAGGAAAATTGGATTTTCATCACCCAGGCTGGTGAGGCTGAGGCTGTGGAGAGGCTTAAGCAACTTGAATTGAATTCAGAACCTACTTCACAAAATTCAATCTCAGGCAAGGATGTTAAAGACGCTTCTAGCACAAACAAGTTACTGGTATGTCCTTTAGCTAAGAAGAAAATACCTGGATACCAACCACGTAGATGATATGATATGGACAGGCTACTATGTCGATTTTTAGATAATCAAGACATGAATGCAGCGGGAACACAGTGATACATAAATGTTATTGCACATGTACATTTGAAAATAAAATTAAATTGCTCATTTTTTACGTAATGGAGTTTTACAAAAATAATGGGTTGCTGCTTGCCATTTAATATTAGAATATTCTCATTTTATCTATCTGATGTTAGAAACATCTAAAATACAAATTCAATATTGTTTTGCACTTATGGTGACTCTTGGGACAAGTTTTGCCATCGAAAGAATTTCATGCCTTCAATTTTATTTATTTATTTTGAACTTTAGAAGAAATCCATGACAAATATATATATATATATATATATCCCTTGGGACAAGTTTTGCCACCGAAAGAATTTCATGCCTTCAATTTTATTTATTTATTTTGAACTTTAGAAGAAATCCATGACAGAGATATATATATATATATATATTATTTGCAAAACCTGCAGTTCCTTGCTCTCTTTTCTGGAAAATGAATATTTCAGCCAAGATCGAGACCTTAACAATGTTAAGTCATCAATTGTTCCTAAGGTTTAGGTTGTTAGATAATGGGCCTAACAATGTATATTAAGCTAAGTTGACACTCCCTTTTGTATGATACCCTGTCTTGCATGTGGGCTAGAAAGACAAACAAATCAAAACAAAGAACTACACCAACTGAAATATAATAGAGTGTACAAGAATAAACAGAATAAACACGACAACAAGACTTGCTTTCCCCTATGATATGTTCTTGTATTTTTCCTTCCTAAGCACCAGATCATGCTTGCAGAATTTGCCTATTCAAGGGCCTTATTCAACGAATCATGAATTACTACAAAATCCAAAAAATGGCTAACTTAAAATTTTATATTCATCATTTCCATTTCTTCGTTTTTAGTATAACAGTCAAAAATATGTGATCAGCTATGTTGCTTGACAATTGCTAATGAAAGTAATGAACGTGGTTCTTCAAGGGCCATGTTCGTTCTTATGCCACTTTACATTCTATCTAATTTTACTTTGAATTTTAAACTTGCCTAAAAAAGTATGTACCTTCTCACAGTCTGCTGCACTGACCAGGAAACATGGCTGAAGGATAATATGCTAAGTTTGTTTCCTGACACGCGAGACTGTTCATCATCTTTGGTAAGATTTATTAAGTGTCTTAATGCTTGCTTTTTAGTGGGAAGTCCTGCTTTTTGAGTGTCTACCTTTGCTTTGTGCAGGTCAACTTTTTTAGTGGTGAAAAAAAAGCATCTGGAAACAGGCAGATTAGTGGATCTTCGCAAATTGTGTCTGGTATAAACCTGAGACCAATTTCCCCTCCTCTCATATTGGATCGAAGGGCTTTGGAGGATCCTATTTCATATGCAAACTCTTCTCGGCATCTTGGGCCAGCGGTGAAGCAGTTAGCTCCATCTAATTTGCAAAGCGCATCCGTAGCAGGCAAGACTAACAATGAAGGCAATGTTAGCATGCCATCTGTTCAGTTGAAAAGAAATTTAGGGAGACACAATGATAAAATTTGGAAAAGCTGGTTGGACCCTAACAGTGTGATTGGAAGAATTACTTTTGTTATGACATTGGGATGCTTTTTCTTCGCCACCATTAAGCTGTCAGCATTGCAGTTGTGGAGGGTAAAAAGTCCATGTCCTTCAGGCAAACCAAGGATAAACACAAGTTCCCATGCCTGGACTGTGGATTCCTCTATTGCTCGAAATTTGGGGCCTGGTTGCATTAAAGGAAATGGTATTGCTTGCAAACTTCAGAAATTACTTTCTATGTTTATGCGACTTGGGAACCGTCGGGATGCTGCGAAATTGCAAAATTCATGTCTTGCTGCTAGTCTTTCGTCGTCTGCAACAGTTGTATACAAGAGGCAAATGCCTGTGGAAGAAGCTGAATCACTCATTAAGCGATGGCAAGCAATTAAAGCTGAAGCTCTTGGGCCAAACCATCAGGTTCATAGTCTCTTCGAAGTCCTTGACGGGCCGATGCTTGTTCAGGTAAATTGTGTCAATCCTACATTTCTGAACCCTCCCACTCCCCTTTCCAAAATAAAGGGGCACAAAAGAAATATACAGGCGCGCACACACGTCAGCGAACATGCATTTATCTTACATATTTGTATCATTAAGTTGTTGGCTATCCACCTTATCAATGTTGTTTTATGGGACAGTTTTTCATGTGCTGTTTTTTATTAGTTCTCTTCTTGCTCTGAACAGAAGCAAGTTGAATAATAGAAAGTTGACATTTTAAAGGAAGCTAATTGCAATATTGTACAGAAACATTCAAATTTGAGTTGTTGAAATAATGAAACGACTTGATACCAAAAGCCAAGCGTGAATATCTCGAGGTACCTAAAAGGGTTGGAACAATCATTTTGAGTCTTCTCAAGGTCATTGGAGACTTACGTGGTCATTAATTTCGGGACCTCAAGAATTAGTCGAGATGAACTAGCCTTGACATCTTGAATTATTAAAAGAATTGTAATCTTCACGGGCCCCTGCCTTTGTTACAAGTTAGGAAACATGGACACTCACGGAATCTATGTTGGTCAGTTTTCCAAAACTGTGAGATGCTCATCTAAATTTCCCTATAATTCTTAATTTTTCTTTTAAAATTCGACAATTTTTTGCTCACTTGGAAAGATGCAAACAGCATGAATTTAAATTTATATGCCTGCCTCCTTTAAATATTTTTAATTTTTAGGAATTTTAAAACCTAAAATTTATAATAGAGTTATTAACAGAATTTTCTGAAAAAAATATAAACAAAAGATAAATGTATTTATTATATGAAAGTTCCTTTTCATTAATATATAAAGATATACATGTTTATTCTTTGACGTGTCTCTGATGTGCTGTGTCTTGTCTTGATATTCTTTGAAATCTTCATATTGATGTGTGACATGCGTGCATGTCATGTCACATCCATGTCCCATGTCCATTTCCATGGTTATTTGGTTAATGTAGAGTTTAATTAGAGTTTTTCTGGAACCTTTTTTTTTTTTTTGGGGGGGGGGGGGGGGGGTGTATCCCGAATAGTGTTATTTTAGAACTTTCCAATTAAGTACTTGATGTAAAATTTCTTTATTTAGTATGTATTTGGTTTACAGTGGCAGGCCTTGGCTGATGCAGCAAATGATAGGTCTTGTTTTTGGAGATTTGTTTTGCTGCAATTGTCTGTCATACGAGCTGAGATTTTATCAGATGGGATTGGAACAGAGATGGCTGAAATAGAGGCTCTTTTGGAGGAAGCAGCTGAACTGGTGGATGAATCTCAGCAGAAGAATCCAAATTATTACAGGTAAACATATAATGAGCGGCGCTCAGCATGTGATTTTAGGTTGTTCTGTTTCTCTCTTCTTTAGTGCTTCATTAGTTGGAACTTGGGCAGGATGAAGTAGAACAAGCCCCACCTTAATGGTTGACACACAATGAAAATGGTTATTATGCAAATCTCAATATTCTATATCTGTTAATAGAGATTATGGAGCTGATTTTTCCGACTGCAGCCTTCTCGGTTCATTCCTAAGAGTTTTTCCTGATTAGTTCATCGTGTGGAGTGTTTTCTATTTTTTGACTATCTCTTTTTATTTATTTATTTATTGTTTGAAATGTTGAATTTACTGATTGCAGCACGTACAGAATTCGATATGTTCTGAAAAGGCAAGATGATGGTGCATGGAGGTTTTGCGAAGGTGATGTTCAAACTGCATAGATCTTAGTCCAGTAGGGAGAAAATTGCCAGCTTCCAGCCAATCTCAGAGTTTGCTTGTAGATGTTAAACTAACATAACTAGGATTAGACTTGAGTGAAGGTAGGCGGCTTTATTTTATTTTTTGAGAAAATCTGTTCTTTCTTATTGATTTATTAATTTATTTCACTTCTACTTTTCCCCTCCATTTTAGTTTCCAGCTTGCGCTAGAGAGAGAATTGCTTCTTTTTTTCTGATAAAGCCTTCCCCAATGTATTGCCATCAATTGAGAATTGCTTCTGTTTTTTGCATCATTGAGGTGATGGTCAATGCTTGTATCCAATTATATCTGTTTTAAAGGGTATTGAAAATTGAATGTACTCTTTTATGTTGTTTCTTTTCATGAAATTTGGCTGTGTCCTGAATACAATAGTAGACCATATTTATTTTTGCTTTTAATGGGTGAAAAAATATTGATTATATATACATATATTAATAAATATAGATATATGTTAGATTTTATTAGGTTTTGCTAAGACTATATATATATATATATATATGGCTTGGTTTTGTCTCTGAATAGATTCTATACTTACAAATGCACCCTTTAGCCAAACAACCAAAGCAGTTAAAAAATATTTATCAAATTTTTTGGGCGTTGGCTTGACGGTGGACGAAATGCAATATTTTTTGAACCTAAAAATATTGTAAGCATGCTTTAAAATTTTGATAATTTTTTTTTTAACATTTATCAAAAAAAACTTATTTTTAAAAATATTTACGACGTTTTAAATAAAATAATCTTTTGTACGGACATCAATTTTAGAATTCCAAAAACACTCGTGGTCTTCCTTTGAAAGCCCGAGAGAAGCTTTGGGATTCCTCTGGAGCGTTCCTTTCCTCCACTGGATTCTTTTCCTTTGTAGATTTTTATAACAACAAAGATGTGGCATGATGTGGACTTATTATTTTGAACAAAATAACTAACACTAATAATTTTTTTATTATAATAATGTTAATGTCATACTATTCGCCTTATCCCTTGTCTTATTTTTTTATAAAAATTATAAGGAATTTTTTTTCCTTTTTATAATTATTTAATTTTTGCGTTAGCAGGAATAATAACGGAAGATTGGAAATAACTTTATTTGTAACTTATTTGTAACCAAAAAAAAAAAAAAATACTTGTACCTACATTCGCACCTAACGAGCAATGTAAATCAACTCCCATCCCCAACTCCGTGGGGTTCCTGATTTTATTACCTAATACAAAACTTTAATTTTATCCTTGAAAGATGGAGTTTATTTTTAATAAAAATCTAATAAAAAATTGTATATGGTTTATCTATACATTCAAACCTTTTTGCTCCATACTATCTTGTATAATAATAATAATAATAATAATAATAATAATAAGATTTTGTATTAGATAATAATGGTGAGTTTGCGATGACTCACGTCTCCACAATATAATATTGTTAACTTTAAACTTAGTTAGATGCAATATGTAAATTTTTTAAACGTCACTTGTTCTGATACTACTTTTCACATAAGTATGTTTATCCACACAATTTTTATGAAATTTGGTACTTAAATAATTTTTAACGTGTTGTATTATAAAAATATTGAATTATATGTATATAATATTTACTCAACTCCACTTGGATGATATGAGCAAAAAGTATTTCATTACTTAGTGGTAACTCTCTTAATTTTTCTTCGACCACTCATATCACCATCGGTATGTCATATAGTCATAGAAAATATATATTATTTACCATTCTTAACCCCTACTTGACAGGTATTTTATTTTTATTTTCAAATATCAGATATTTTATTTTATTCTCAAACCATTTACTCATCCCTCTTAAGTCAGGTCAGATTAGGTTAAATACTCAATGAAGGAAAAAATTTTCAGTCCCAAAAGTGGAGTAATTATTCTATATTTTTAAGAATATATGTGCCTCCTAATACATATTTAACGCAAACTATATAAATTTTTATTGATAAACTGTACACGTTAATAATTGGGGTTTTTAGAAGCCGGTCACTATTTATGTACTTATAATGATTTAAGTCATACCAAAAAAATTTACTTGTGAATAAGTTACACTTGCAACAAAAAGATAAAAAAGGACATCACGCGTTTTTCACCACATTTCAAAACTGCCAGTTTTATCCGAAAATAGTGCACATTTTATTCATAACTTCCGTGACTTTCCATCTTCTTTATAAAGCAAGTAAAATTGATTTTTGGAAACAAAATCAAAACTGTTTGAGAAAAACCTAATTTCACGACTTTCCATCTTCTTTACAAAACAAGCAAAACTGATTTTTGGAAACAAAATCAAAACTATTAAGGAAAACAGTACCACATAATAAAACAATACCGCATAAAAAACAGTACCACATAATAAAACATTATCGCATAAAAACAGTATCGCATAAAAAACAGTACCACATAATAAAACAGTACCGCATAAAAAACAGTACCGCATAATAAAACAGTACCGCATAATAAACAGTACCGCATAATAAAACAGTACCGTATAATAAAACAGTACCGCATTAAAACAGCACCATTCTTTGCATGATATAGTCATGCGGTACTATTTTTGAACGAGCATGCATCCTTAAAAAAACAGTACCGCATATATGTGGTACTGTCACACATGCGGTACTGTCGGTCATTCGTTTGATATGTGAACTATTTTTGTGTTTAAATGTGATGTTTGCATGATAGAGTCATGCGGTACTGTTTTTGAACGAGCATGCATCCTAAAAAAAACAGTACCGCAGACATGTGGTATTGTCACACATACGGTATTGTCGGTCATTCGTTTGATATGTGAACTATTTTTGTGTTTACATATGATGTTTGCATGATAGAGTCATGCGATACTATTTTTGAACGAGCATGCATCCTAAAAAAAACAGTACCGCAGACATGTGGTACTGTCACACATGCGGTACTGTCGGTCATTCGTTTGATATGTGAACTATTTTTGTGTTTACATGTGATGTTTGCGTGATAGAGTCATGCGGTACTGTTTTTGAACGAGCATGCATCCTAAAAAAAACAATACCGCAGACATGTGGTATTGTCACACATGCGATACTGTCGGTCATTCGTTTGATAAGTGAACTATTTTTGTGTTTACATGTGATGTTTGCATGATAGAGTCATGCGGTACTGTTTTTGAACGAGCATGCATCCTAAAAAAACAGTACCGCAGACATGTAGTACTGTTACACATGCGGTACTGTCGGTCATTCGTTTGATATGTGAACTATTTTTGTGTTTAAATGTGATGTTTGCTGTGTTTAAATGTGATGTTTGCATGAAAGAGTCATGCGGTACTGTTTTTGAACGAGTATGCATCCTAAAAAAAGTAGTACAACAGTCATGTGTTTAAATACGTAATCTAGATCCGTATATATTACTTCGACCGACGTTAATCTCACAGCACAAACTCGCGTAATTCGTGTGTATTCCTTCGTATATAATCCTTTAACAGATTTTTATCTCACTATATCTTCACGCGATTTATAAGGAATGAAACAAAAACGAAAAACGTGATTCTCAGTTCCATAATTTTCGGCAACTTCTTCTCAATTAATTATAGAAAAATGGCATTTAAGTCATATTATAAATTATATTTAAAACAAACCCGTGGGACCCACTCAAAAGTATGACTTAAATACAAAACTTTTCACATTAATGTGACTTAAAAGTAATATTTTTTTTGGTGTGACTAATAGTTTTAAAAGATTACCAAGTATGACTTGGATACAATTTTCCGTTAATAATTTTCCCTAAAAGGAGGCATTAAAAAAAATGTTTGCACTCCGTTCGCAGGCCCCGAAGCCCAAAAACAAATACTCCGTTCGCAGGGCCTGGAGCCCAAGCCCATTAATAGTCAGTCAGTCAACCTTTCTGGTAGAGTTTTGTATCCATCCCTAGTTGTTGCCAAAAATCTGTTTGCAGTACTAAATTTAAAAAATAAATAAAGTTTAAATTATTAAATGTTTGATTTTTTAAAAAAATTAATAAAATTAAAAATAATCCGAATTAAAGAAATTAAAAAATAAAAAAATTTAGAAAAAGTTGTTAAAAATTAAAAAAATTAAAAAATTTATAAAAAAAAAAGTTAGAGTTTTTTTTTTTTTTTTTTTTTTTTCAGTTTAACACTCCCGACTCATACAATTCATACAAGACAATTTTCATGGAAATCCGCTGGAAACACTGAAAACAGAGCTTTTAAGACGACGACGACTTGTTAATCGTTCGGGGTTCATCGATCGATCAAACAAAGATGGCGGGGAAAGTGGAGGCTACCAATGGCAGCGTGAAATCAGATCTGTTATCGTCCGGCACCTTCTTCCCTGTGAAATCCCTAAAGCTGAAGACGAAGCAGCAGGAGCTTCTGATCCGATTCATTATTCTGTGCCTGGTCTATGTCCTGGCTTTCGTCACTCGCCTGTTCAGCGTACTCCGTTACGAGAGCATGATCCACGAGTTCGATCCCTACTTCAATTATCGCACAACTCTTTTCCTCACCCAGAAGGGCTTCTACGAGTTCTGGAACTGGTTCGACTCGGAGAGTTGGTATCCTCTGGGTCGCATCATCGGCGGCACTCTCTACCCTGGTCTCATGGTCACCGCCGCTCTCATTTACTGGGGTCTCCGCTTCCTCCGCTTTGCTGTACACATCCGAGAGGTCTGTGTCTTGACAGCTCCTTTCTTCGCATCCAACACCACTCTCGTTGCCTACTTCTTCGGGAAGGAGCTCTGGGACTCCGGGGCTGGGCTGGTTGCTGCGGCCTTAATAGCCATTTGCCCCGGTTACATTTCCAGGTCCGTTGCGGGTTCTTATGATAACGAAGGAGTTGCTATTTTCGCTTTGTTGTTCACTTTCTATCTCTTTGTTAAGGCCGTGAATACTGGCTCTCTCGCTTGGGCTCTGGCCTCGGCTTTTGGCTACTTCTATATGGTTTCGGCTTGGGGTGGTTATGTTTTCATAATTAATCTGATTCCTCTCTATGTGCTTGTCCTTTTGATCACTGGGAGGTATTCCATGAGGTTGTATGTTGCCTACAATTGCATGTATGTGCTGGGAATGTTGCTCGCAATGCAGATTCGTTTTGTAGGTTTTCAGCACGTGCAGTCTGGAGAGCATATGGCTGCAATGGGTGTCTTTTTCTTGATGCAGGTATTATATTTTGTCTGTCTGTCTGTATGTTTTGTGCCCATCTAATTTTGCCTATTATTGCTTGGGATGGGATGCCATTTGAATATCATGTTTTGCTTTAAGATGCCCAAGTTCAATTCTCTTACTTTATTGCAAAACCTGATGTTAACAAGGTTTAGATTAAGCAAACTCATTTTTACTTTTAATTTTTTAAATTAGGGGTGCAACTAGCGCGGTTGTTTAGGCCCAACCAAATGTTTACAAAAGCTTTCTCCAACATAGACCAGCTCAAAGAATTTTTGACCAAATCCATAGATAAATGTTCAGGTTGTTGAAATTAAGCAAACTCACATTTACTTTTGATAGTTTAAATGGTGGATTTATTTTATAGGCATTTTGAGGGTAAATATAAATAAGAGATATTTACATAATATATCCATCCAGAAGTTGCTTCTAATGTGTGCATGCCGAAACCTGTAACGTTAAAACGCATAACTCTCTTGCCCGCTCACAATGAACAAAAATTTGATTACTTAACCCTCCATCTCTCTTGAAAAGGTAATACCAGTTGACATAAATTGCCTTCTAGTAACGAGATTAGCAAGGGTAAAGATTTGTTAATGAATTGCCCTAATGACCATACATGCTTAGCTGTGGTTATTTTCTTCCTTCTATTCACTTATTTATTGTTTAAATACTTTGCGCATAATACCTTCAACTGTAGAAACAAGTAATTGTCTACCAATCTATCTTGAATGTTTATGCAGGTGTTTTACTTCTTGGATTGGGTCAAGCACCTGCTGAATGATCCAAAACTGTTTCAAGCCTTTTTGAGGATCACTGTGACTTGTGCTGTGGGTGTGGGTGCTGTCGCTCTGGGAGTTGGCACAGCATCTGGCTATATCTCTCCATGGACCGGTCGATTTTACTCTCTGCTGGATCCAACCTATGCCAAAGATCACATCCCTATAATTGCATCCGTCTCTGAGCATCAACCAACAGCTTGGTCATCTTTCATGTTTGATTTCCATATTTTGCTTTTTCTTTTCCCGGCTGGTCTTTATTTCTGCTTTAAACGACTGTCAGATGCCACAATATTCATAGTAATGTATGGTCTCACAAGCATGTATTTTGCTGGGGTCATGGTTCGGTTAATTCTTGTTGCAACTCCTGCGGTATGCCTTATTAGTGCTATTGCAGTCTCTGCGACTGTAAAGAATTTAACTCAGTTGGTCAGGACAAAGAGCAAGGTTGCTCAGCCTGGTGGCAAAGGAACTTCTAGTGCAAAGGCTTCTTCCAAGGTGAGGATTATATTGCTGTGTGAAAGTTCACATTTACATAATGGTTGCTTCAGTTCCAATAGAGCTTGATAAATGAGAAGCATCGTTTTGTTTCACAGTTTTTTTGGCTGCCAGCTAGAAGCACTGTTTGTTTTTTTTTTTTTTTTTTTGTTTTTTTGTTTTAGATAAAATAATTTATTGAAAAAAAAGACATCAATGATGCCACCTAATAACAATTAAAAAAAATCCCCTCACAGTGAAGGGCTACATCTCCATACTTTCAATACAATTCAAAATTATGCAGATCCAGGCCAATATATCCAGAAAGCCACTTATAGAAAATGGACAAAAATGTACTTTCATCTTATATGTAGGATACTCCAACTGTTGAAAAATTTTCTATTTCTCTCCCCCAAATGAGTCAACCTAGACGAAATGTTCCATGCTTTATTTCTCCTTTTGGTGTCTTGGCTCCACATCAAGACTTAAAATACCTGTTTAGCTTCCTTGGGGTACACCCAATCCATGCCAAAGCAGGATAATATTAGTAGCCAACTGGAAAGTATCTCATTTTGGAATTTTTGCTGTATTCATTTTAGATGGATATGTTATCAAGTCAAAGGTCTGCATAGGAAATAAATATATATTTGAATATGCTGAGTTCTAAAATTGGAGCATCAGAGTATTATGCCACCAAGGGTGGGGATACCTCTTAGTATAAAAAATGTGTGAATTAACTTAAACTAATAGTCATATGTCAGTTGTAATTACGCGAACGATAAGTGCTACATTTGAATATGCAATGAGCTCAAGTGAAATTGGGGATAGCTAACAGATTAAAATGCCTCTTTATTTTTTTTGGATGAGGACTCTGGTAACTATTGCTTTTTGTTAGTAGATATATTTCACTCAATTTGATTCACGGGCAGTCATTAAAGGGGAAAAAATTACTTGTAATCAGTTAACTTTAAAAGAGATGATATGCTGCACACTGACATACTCTAGTGGGCTTCATAAAATTTGCAGAAGCTTCACAGTAAATTATTGTCCAAATAAAGGCGGCCATATTGAAATAATATTGGTGCAAAAGAAATTTTAGTGAGTAAAAGAGTTATCTTGTGATAGAATTAGAACATGTTTTCCGGACGCCGTTAACATTTGGATTATTACTATATTATCTAGTTGCAATATGTGGAATTCATTGGTTTGCATTATTTATTTATTTTTTTCACCTTGGAATGGTCACTGGCAAGTTGGTAACTAAATATCCTGGTGGTCTAGGTCACAATCACTGCCTAACTATCTTAGGCTTTGGCTGACTAAATGATTTTCCATTTATGTGCTTTGCTGTTATCCATAATTTATGTCGAGTGTGATTTCCATTATTGTTTAGTAGAGATCTTTTTGCCAAGGCAGATCATAATCTTAGTAGGCTTGCCACATTTTTGGTTAACCTTCTTACAATATATTTTTGGTGGTTGTCTAGAACTTATTAGTCATGCTCATTTCACAAACAGGGTTCACTTGATCAATCTCTGCCTTTCCAGAGAAATGGTGCAGCTGCATTGCTGTGCGGTGCTTTTTACTTGCTTAGTAGATATGCTACCCATTGCACCTGGGTCACATCAGAGGCATATTCATCTCCCTCCATTGTTTTGGCTGCAAGGGGTGCATATGGTAACAGAGTCATTTTTGATGATTACCGTGAAGCGTACTTCTGGCTTAGGCAGAATACTCCTCCTGATGCTAAGATCATGTCGTGGTGGGACTATGGCTACCAGATCACTGCCATGGGAAACAGAACTGTGATTGTAGACAACAACACTTGGAATAATACACACATTGCTACTGTTGGACGAGCAATGTCATCTTATGAAGATGAGGCATATGAGATAATGAGATCACTGGATGTCGACTATGTTCTAGTTGTGTTTGGAGGTGTTACCGGTTATTCTTCTGATGATATTAACAAGTAAGGAATTAGTTGTTTACTGGAAAATAGCAGGAAGATATTGCATTTATAGTCTTGTGATACGATGTGCTTTGTTTGCCGCAGGTCTTCTTTTTCAAGTAATAATTTTTTTGACAAGTGAAGATAATTTATTAATAACAGGCATCAAGGGCACTAAGGGTACATTTGGGAAACCCGGCTAGTAGCCGGCTTTTTTTAAGCTTCAACAGTGCTTGACCAATTTTACTCTCTTACATTTTAACCTTCTTTTAAACTTGCAAGGGTAAAAATGTCAAATTAACAAAAACTACCTTTCCACCTCAAAAAATGCCACTCTTTTTTCCTTCCCAAACACAAAGTTAGCTAGCTACTAGCTAAAAATAAGCTAGCTAGCTTTCTTCCCAAACCAAGCCTAAAGGTTGTCTTTAACTATTTTGATTTAAATATAAAACTCATCCAAATGCGAAAAGCTGTCATGTGAATAATTTTATGATAGTTATAAATCCTTCGTGTGCATTCCCTTCTCCCTGAATCCTTTGTTACTGCAGGCATTGATGTTGTTGCCTAAAATTCAACAAATAGCACAATTTGTGCTCTTGGTAAATTATAAAATAACTGTAGCTAAGGAGTTGTCTTTCTAGTACCTACCTGTGTGGTGGGTTGTTGGGTATTTGCAAATAATTCTAATAAACATCTTCATACTACTTATGAGAAAAAATTCACCACTTTGAGACACAAGGATTTCCTCAGGATAACCGAAAAAGCAAGACAGGACAAAAATCCCACTATCCTAGACTATCTGAGGCTACCTTGTGGTTAAGCTGCTTATTTAAGATCATTACAACAATCTAGAATTTCTGGTGACTGGGTTGTGATACATTTTCTTTGGCTAGTTGGCTATTTAATAGTGGCAAGCATGACAGGTATGACCTGTATATTGAATTATAGTTTCCAACTTTCCATGTATGGAATTGTATTGTTTCATTCATTTTTCATCTGAATTATTTGTTGTTTCTCATACTTGGCTGGCATGTGGTATCCAACACACTGCTTTCATCATAAACTGATACTATTCATTTTGTAATAGATTTTTGTGGATGGTGAGAATTGGAGGTGGAGTTTTTCCAGTCATCAAGGAACCCGATTACCTTGTTAATGGCGAGTATCGTGTTGACAAAGGGGCAGCTCCAAAGATGCTGAACTGTCTAATGTAAGTTTCTGTGAAGTTCTGAGTTGGTTGCATCCAATTTGCTGTGAACTACTGTGTTGGTTGCATCCTTAGTATACTATTATGCCTGTGTGTGCTAGTTTTATCCAATACTATTACAATAAGGAAAGAGGGGGGTTTGATGAAGCTTGGTGAAGCCAATAATTGAAGTTGCCACATTTTTTATCGGACATTAATACCGTTTCTTCTAACCAATAAGAGCTCTATGTAGCGGCAAACTTTTTTCTTCTTTCCGAAGTCTTTGTCCCATGTTCTTCCAATATCCTTGGGTCAGATGATAAAACCTTGCAAATTTCTAACTTCTACAGAAAGATTCCACATTTAGAAAACAAACTCCCCCCCCCCCTCTCCAATCTTCCAACATCTTTACATAAAATCTCACTATCTTTTAACTCATATAAGCTGAGTCCATACTGAAAAAAGTAACTTTTTCTTTTTAATTTCTTTGTAAATTTTTAAATAAACTTTTGAATTATGTATATTTAATTTATACTATAGGCGGGGCACTCACGCTGCTTTTGCAATTCATATTTTTAAAATAATCATGGAAATTAATTATATTAAATATTATCTATACTATAACATATAGCAATGTTGGAGGTGGTGGGAAGCCTCTAAAATGATTAACATTAAATTCTTAAAAATTCTAAATATATAAAAATCCATGTGACGATTCTTCCCTATTATCATTCCACCTCTTTCATTCTCTCTTAACTTGTCAAACAACTATTAAATTGAAAATTTGAAAAACTAAAATTATAAAACAATTAAAATTTTTGGAAATAGATGAAAACTTAAGAAACTTCAAATTTTGAAAATCTTACTTCGTGTTTTTTTTTTTAATAAAAGTTACATAATTATATAATGTGATATCTTATTACAAAGTTAGTTATATTATTATTTATATTACTTACATGATTTGTGTGACGAATAATTTTTTTTAATGAAAGTTACATAGTTATATAATGTGGTGTTTTATAACACAGCTGGTCATATTATTAATATTATTATTTATGTTACTTACATGATTTGTGTGACAAATAATTTTTTTTAATGAAAGTTGCATAGTTATATAATGTGGTGTTTTATAACACAGTTGGTCATGCTATTATTTATATTAAGTAAATAAAATCCTAAAGTTTTTTAAAGCCTTGTCAATTTTTCACTTTGGCACAAATACACTATACGTTAGATGGTGTTATTGAAAATTAGTTTAACTTATATGTTTAATAAGTAATTTGAATGTGAATAATTTTGTAGCTGCTCTTAACTTTCATCCTATTTTTCTTCTTAGATTTGGGTTATTATTTTATCCGCGCTCTCCTACATGAACTGTAACAAGGTTTTATAAAGTCTTGGTTTTATCTAAATCTTTGTTGGATAATTTTGTAAAAACAAATTAACATGGTTTCATAAGAAACAAGAACGCCAATCAATTTTTTTTTTCTTTTTACAAGTGAAAGAGAGTATATAAAATGAGCATCAAAGGGATGACACCCAAATACAAAAGATATGCTGACTAAGAAGAACACGATAATGTGTGTATATATGTTAGTATTCATGTCATTGTTCGCAATTCATAACTTTTGACAAATGAATCCTCATTTATAACCTAACTTTTTAATTCACACTTACACTCAATGACGCGTAGAACATAGTAAAAAAATTTATCCATAAAAACAAGTAAATAAACTAAATCCAATATTTTGTTGTGGTATTTTTGAAAAATGAACTTAACATAAATTAAAAAAATAACAATAATCTGGTGTTCTCCTTTTTATTTTAGTACGTGTTTATATCATTAATTTTAACATGCAATTTTCAACCGATGAACCTACAGCACTAATCTAAGTATAAGATGACTTTTACCTGATGTCTCAATGCAAACTTAGCCGAACAATATCTATCTACACAAATGTATTTTACATTGTTCATGTATAAAGAAACAATTTGTTTAGATGAATGGGACAAAAAATAATAAAAAGTACAAGTTATGAGAAAAATGGAAAAGATGAGAAGTATATTTCCTCTTTTTTGAGTAGATAATAATTTGATCAATTTTTTTTTTGGGGGGGGGGGGTCAACATTTCCCTATTTTTATTTTCAACGGGAACAAAGATACATAAGCAAAATCTCGAGTGTAAATAAATTGTTACATTTTATTTCTTATGAATATATTTTGTGCTAATTGAAATTATTAAAAAATTAAGATTTTCGTTTTTCTTTAAATTTTTTAAATGGTGAAAAATACTTCTAAAAAATATTGATTTTGCTTTTGCTTTTTTTTTTTTAATATATATGTTTTATTGTCCCCACCTAGTGGGAAAAGGCTTGGTTTGGTTTGGTTTATATATGTTTCATCGTATCAAATGCACATAACTTTATTAAATATTTTACTATTGTATTCCACGTGTAGCAGCATGGGCAGCTGCCCAGTATATATATTACAAGGTTCATTTTTAACTCCTTACAGATCAAAACATCAGTTATTGATGACTGAAATAGGTTAGGATTTTTTTTTTTTTCAATCACCCACTGTATGCTCAATTCTGTTGAATTCTGTTTTCATACTATGCTTTGATTAGTGCCTATAACTATTGATTTGTTATTTCTCCTTTTGATATAGATTTAAATTCTGGTCTGTTTGGATTCTCAGAAAATTCTGTGCGTTTTTTTTTTTTTTAAATGAAAATTCTGTTTTCATATAATGCTTATTTATGGTTATTTAATCTCTGTTATTTTACTTCCCTATTATTAGATCACTTTTTTCAATTCTTTATATTTATTTTTTATCCAAAAAAGGATTCGAAATTCATAGATTTTTAATACTTGGATTTGAAATCTTTCATTCTCAAATTCATGTATTGAAACACAATCTAAAAGTTTGGATGAATGGAGTTTCTTTTTTGAACTTATGTTCTATGACTAAAATCTTGTTTTTAAAAATTCTAGAACTCATTCCTTATCTTGGCCTGTTAGACACTAGTCGCTGGTACACCAATGTCAAGTTGTCAACACGTTGGACATGCATTTGGACACTGGATTTCTCCACCTTTAAAGAATAATCTGCAATACAAATATTTTTTATATTTTAAAGATTCATTTTGGATGTGTGACTTTTAGAATAATGCTATCATTAATTTTTATTCTATGTTTTCCGAAGTTATTTTTATCTAAGTACATCCTGAAGATTTAGGCTCCACATATGCCCCACTAGGGGGTGGTGATCACTGACAGCGCAACATTTAGGATCAAACATTGCAAAGGAAGCAGCTGAATTGGTGATTGTGTTGGTGCTCATTTTTAACTCAACCATGATGTCAACGGTTTTAAATCGATTAGCTGCATTTCAGTTTACCATTGACTCTATAATTTAGGTGAAGGGTTAGAGGAAAATTTTCTTATTTATCATATGCTATAGGTGCTTTATGCTCTCACAACTTTTTTGACCACTTATTTATTCAGGATTTTATTTTCCGAGGAAAAAAAAAACTTACCATCCTATCTTGTGTGGTAATTAGGTACAAGCTGTCTTACTATCGGTTTGGGGAGGTGACGACAGAATATGGCAAACCTCCTGGGTAAGTTTTACCGTTCTTTGTTTTTAATTTTTTATATGTGGCTGCACTCCTTATTCTGCTCAAGAGAAATTCAAATTGCATGTTTTTGTAACAAGTATGTATAAAATCAAAATACAAGTGCCTGATGAAGCTCCTTGAAATTGGCTCCGTTTGGAGCTCTACAAAATAAAATAAAATCCTACAAATCTCTACAAACACGAATTACAAGATAATAAAATTTAAATTCTTCACTCATTGCACGAATTACGAGACATTTACTTTTACAATTTTATTTTATTTTATACACTTTTATACAACTCCAAACACACTCATTATTGGAAATGAAGTTACAATTGTCTACTTCTGCTGGTCCTTGAGAGGGTCTACCTGGCATCTAAGGTATGGAAATTTACCTACTGTTCTACTACCAGATGCTAACGAGAGAATGGATTGGACTGGTTTTAAAATCCCACTTGCAAGACAGGACCTACCTGTGTGACCCGGGACTGTATGATGTGTTTTGACTTCTGTGGTAGTTTTAGCAAAAGGAAAAAAAATGATAATAATAATTATTATAAATAAATAAAAATAATAACAAAGAAAGAAAAATCCTCTTAATATCATCGATCATGGCCCAAGATTTGAACACTAAAAAATCGCACACTAATATTTCCTTGAAATTTACTGTCTCTGTATGTAGGGAAAATTACACTAAACACCCAAGGTTTCTAACAATTGTGGATCCCCCTAAGATTTCTGAAATCAGAGTAACACCTGCCAGAGTTTTTGGGATAATCTTTAGTAGGGCAGGTCTTTATGCTTTTTTGCCCTTACATTTGAGCAGAATTAACTTCATTGAAAAGTGAAAAGTTCGCAGAAAGATGGAAATAGCCTGATAAACTCGGTATTATTGACAATATTAGGTTATTTTATTGCTAGTATTAGCATTTTGTGTTGCAATTTCATAGGTTTATCAATATAGGTACGTAATTGCATATTGTCTGATAAATTTATAGGTTTTAGTCTTGCAATGGAAATGTTATGGGCGTTTAAGTTGCGGACTCTGAAATTTAGTTAAAGGGAGGCATGAGAAAAATTTTCAAAAAATAAATTAAAATTACGATCTAAATTTGTGTATTTGTAAATGGCATTTAAATTCTCAATTTTATTTTTTTTATTTTTAAAAAATGATTTGTATACAATATTAATAACCTAAAACAATAATTGCCTACAATAACAAAAAATTAAACTTTCCATGACCATCAATAATAAAGTTTTCTAATACACGTACTTGTTAAAACTACACTCCTTTCGTATGAGTTTCCTATTCCATACCTTCTACCGTCTATGTAATAGGAATTATAGTTGGGAATTTTTTTTTTCTTTCCAATTCTTATTAAAGCCAAATAGAAAATAGAAAAATTCTTTCTTTTATGTCCTGATTAGTTCTGAAACAACAATATGAACTTTGAATTGTTACTGTTTCTTTTTCAAAGGACGTTGTTTTAAGCACAATACATGCCTTTGAGAAAGTAAAGAATTGATTTACCAAATATATGTAGATTTTTTGTTGAGATTTTTATAGGGGCACTTGCGACTCCTTGGTCACCCATTTTCCATCTTTGTGGGTATGTATATATATATTTTTTTCAAAAGCTGTCAAAACTGGATTTGGTCCTCCTCACCTTTTATTTGTGTTGTACGCAGTTTTTAATATTGTGATTTTTATATGAATTTGCCCCCTCCTGACTGATTGGCCATGGACTTGATATTAAGACATATTGCGACTTTGCAAATATGATGGCAGATATGATCGAGCAAGGGGGGTTGAAATAGGAAACAAAAATGTGAAACTTGAATACTTGGAAGAGGCATTCACGACATCGAACTGGATTGTGCGCATCTACAAAGTCAAACCACCCAATAATAGGTGGTGATTGGGCCTCACCTCCTGCAGTACCGATTTCAACATTTCTCCTCCTTTCCTCTGTGGTGGAACGTGAGATAGGCTTGGAATTTCATGAGCTCGACCCGTGTGGTCGGCGAGGCGATGAATGACCTGTCCGTGACAGATGTTACAGGAACTTAGTACATGAACAGTGGGAGGTTTTAGTCTTTGATTGATACATTTAGAAATGGATCAATATTTTTGCTTCTGAGTTCTTGTTTGTAGCAAACAAAACTTGTATGGTCTGGAATTTTGTTCCTTTCTTTTGTCCCCCTGAATTTTGGCAGTACTCGGATCTTACCCATTGTTTGTTCAAGTAGTTGTGATCTTTGGGTGCTTGGCACAATGTAACTTACTACTGGCTTAAGAAACTACTAGTTTATTGCCTATATATATATATATATATATATTCTAGTCGTACATTTTTATTTTTTTAAATTATTGTCGATATCAGGTTAAGCCACGGGGGATATTTGAATTGCTGGTTGGATATGTGATATAAAGGTGGTGTTCAGGACCGGAGAATATGCATCAAGTTGTAACGGTAGCCAGTCAGAACAAAGATTTTGGGGTTTATCTCGTTTCTTATTTTTAAATAACTATTAACAGATTTACATATTTTAACCAAAAACAACAAGGTTAAATTTCCAATTAAAAACAATAATACAATTTAAATGACATTGATCAAAAGGTCAGTTGAGTCCTTCGGAGGGTAATGCCCTTAGGCCTTCCCTTTCTTCTTTTTTCAACACATTTTCTTAAGCATTATTCCATTGTAATGCTTGTAAGGGGCTCCACTAATTGCCCGTGCTTGGTGGTTGCATATTATAAAGGCTTTGGCCCAAAGTATGATGGATGAGAGAGAAATTGTTTAAGGCGGTCAGATGTCAAAAGTATTCCCGAACTCATATATTAGCTGAATACATTATTTGAAATCACAAATTCACACTAAATTCGTTGTTTCAAACAATGTATTCAGGTAATATTTTATTTTCAGTCAAATCAGTTATTAGAAACAACGTATTGAGTGTATTTTTTTTTTCCAACTTAAATTTCTTGTTTTATAATCTAAAATCCATTGTTTGAAACAATATATTCTGAAGCTTTGGTGGAAACCATTATCAGTGCCATGTGAGCAACTTATCGGCATCACTCTCTCTCTCTCTGTGCTGAGCCACCTATAAAGACGATAAAACACAACTCACCAACTTCTGTTTCAGTTACTTGGGTAGGCATGCAGGGACAAATCGAGACATGAATACGTTTTTTTTTTTTTTTTTTTTTTTTTTTCTGACAAAAGGTTCATAATGAAAATAATAATAATAATAATAATAATAATAATAATATAAAATTTCTTGGATACGTTTTTAGAATGACGAAACGTGAATACATTATTACTATTAACGGATTTAACTCAAAACAAAAATTAATAAAATTATTCACCAAAGATAACCCCTCGAGCAGAGTCAAATGACAAAATATATACTTTCCCCAAAACTTTTTTCTCCTCTCAGCAACATGCCACTAGCAAGTAACCATCATACACGACGGAAAACCTTCCTAAAGTGGCTTACATTTTCAGACACTTAAAATTCAATTTCCCCCTTTCTTGTTAACACAGTTCCATCTCATTAAAAATTTTTTCCAAAAGCGAGTTCTAATTTACACTCATCAGTACTACCAAATTCTTCCACCCACCACCAAAAAAAAAAAGGGGCGCCTACTCACCCTCCAACCTAGCACAATCAATATGTAAAGAAGGCGGCATTAAAGAAGAACCATATACTTGCCAAAAAAAAAGACGAAATAAAGGCCACATAAACAGGGTGCTTGTGGCAGACCAACTGGTTCTGGACTAACAAAATGCAAAGCTCAATTAGCATCTAAACTCTAAAAGCAAGAGAGAGCACCACAAACACAAGCCACGAGAATATTAGCTCGAAAAATTAAACTACTAGTTTGACAGGCCAGTTAGTTACATTGTGCTCAGCTGTAAAGGATCAAAATTACTTAGCCGCGTGACTTGATAAATGAAGGGCACTATGAGAACTCCTCCCCCCCCCCCCCCAAAAAAAAAATCCCAGATTGTACAAGCCTTTGTTTGCTACAAAGGCTAAGTCAACAACAGCAAAATTAGAGATATATCTAAAACGTACCCAAGACTCAGCTCTCAAAGTTCATCTACCAGCTTCCCTTCATGCCCCCCAGAAAAAATAAATAAATAAATAAAAAGATGAGAAAGAGAGAGAGAGGCAGGAGGTCGATATTGCTGCAAAGAGGATCACTGCCTATTATTGGGAGGTTTAACTTTGTAAATTCTCACTATCCAATTAGATGTTGTGAATGCCTCTTCCAAGTATTCAAGTTTCACATCTTTGTTTCCTATTTCAACTCCTCTTGCTCGATCATACCTGCCAGCACACACGCACACATATATAAAGATATGCATATAAAGGGTAGATACATTAAACACACAGGTTTATTAGATAACAAAACTGACAAACCTAATATGATCGGACAATACGCAAGACAAGAACAAATACTCTATTCAACAACCATTTAAGGATGCCAACACAAATTACTTCTGCTAACACAAATCACTGCCAATAGTGCTCGCCCTTGCAGGATATTTTTGTCTTTCTTCTAATTTTTTGCTTTTCAACAATATATTTTTTCAATTAGATGGTAAAAATATGTTAGCTCTTTCAAAGAGCAAAACCCAAAAACTCAGGTGGGTGTAAATTCAAGTTCAGAATTCTTAGTAGGTATCCCTGCAAGTGTTAACAAGATAATGTAGCGTTCCTAACATATCAGTAAAAATGAACAAATATTAGTGCTGTATAGAAGTTAAACATTGAGCATCAAACAATCTACATAGGATGCTTGGGCAGATCTTCAGAGGAAGTAGACAGCTGTAACTTTCAGAATATTCTATTTTTTTTTTTCATTTCATTTTTTTTCCTCCAAATTTCCAATACTTTCAAGGTACCCCCCCCCCTCTAGGCAATTGTATTTATTTTCACATATATACATGTTTGTTAGAATTAGTAGCTGCTTTCAGATCATCAAGAGGGCATGCAGTTTATCTCTCTTGAGCACAATAAACATGTAAAGAATTTGTAAACAAAAAGGATAAACCATGAACTTACCCAGGAGGTTTTCCATATTCTGTTGTCAACTCCCCAAACCGATAGTAAGAGAGCTTGTACCTAATTACCACAAAAGGAAACAGTGAGATTTCAATTGAAGTTCAAGTCCAAAGCAATCAATACTGTCATTTTTTATTGCAAAGTACACTCAGGAATGATAATAAGCACGTCCCTCAAACAACCCCCCCCCCCAAAAAAAAAAAATCATAAAATAAATATTATGCAAGCTACTATGAATAAAACTAGAAAGCATGGATACAGACATAGATACAAGATAGATACACCAACATAGAAATTTCAAAAAAAATTAAGGCATGGTACACCTCGGACACGTCAAAATGTCAACAAACAAATATATTTCACAAATATATATTTTTATGCATATAAATGGAAAATAACTATTTTTTATTTATATAATAAGTATATTTATACTTTATTTATATATATGAGAAAATTCTATACATAAATAAATTTTAAATTTTAGGTTTTGAAATTCCTAAAATCAAGAGAATTAAAATGAGAAGAGAGCTTAATGATAATTGAAATAAATTTATACTGATTTCATCATATTATTTAATTTCAAAATTTGTCTTCAATAGTATTATGTGTTTTATGTGTCTAAGTGACAGGTAGGTGCCCCCAAGTGTCTCAGTAGTGTCTAATTCTAAAAAATAATAATAATAATAATTAAAATTAAATTTGGACAATGACAGATATATAACGCCTTTATAGAGAAGTCCATACTTTTTACAATCAAATTAATGCACCAAGAAAAGAATCTTGGTAATTTATGAGATAGGCTCATTGTTGACCCTAACATTCTCCCTTATAAGTGAGTCATTATAGCCTTGGACAAACGTTATCATTAAAAGAATATAATTAATAAATGAACATAAAGCCATTGAACCTGGTTAATCTATTATTCAATTTTGCACAGTGAAAGCAAAAAATTGAAAACGATTTTTCCCCTATTGTATTTTTTACTTTTGCCCCTATTTACCTTAAAAATGTAACTAATTACAAATTTTGTGTCCACCTCTGCTTGTGCTGGTTCATAAATTTTGAAATTCAATGATACACAAAAAGCATATCACACAAAACTTGCTAAAAAATTGCATGCTACATATACCACACATGTAACCAACTCAATAGTTTGCAGCAACTTACATTAGACAGTTCAGCATCTTTGGAGCTGCCCCTTTGTCAACACGATATTCACCATTCACAAGGTAATCTGGTTCCCTGATGACAGGGAAAACTCCACCTCCAATTCTCACCATCCACAAAAATCTAGTAAAAAAGGAATAGTTTTAGTTTATAATGTAAGCAGAGGGTAAGTTGGTTCAAGCCCGCTAAGTCTGAGAAGCAACATGTGAAATATCCCACACAAATACCTTGATATAATTCAAATGAAAAAATTGATAGAACAAAACAAATGTACACTACACTAGCATCCTATACTAGTGTATTGAACTTAGGTTGTTACTAACTATAGCCAAGTCTCACCTCAGGTTGTTATACACATTAGGAGCACTCACCTCTAAAAGCTAGCTATTAGGGAGAGGGAAACAAGGTATATGCACACTACACTAGCATCTCATACTTCCAATGTCGGACACATGTAGCCCATACCATTATGCCCATGGGATCGTAAGATTCCACCATGGTCCAGAGCTTTGCATCCTATACTACCAATGTGGGCACATGCAACCCATATTACATATGCCCATGGGATCATAAAACAGGCACAAACAAAAATAAGAAAATGAAGTCCTTACTTGTTAATATCATCAGAAGAATAACCTGTAACACCTCCAAACACAACGAGAACATAATCCACATCCAGTGATCTCATGATCTCATATGCCTCATCTTCATAAGATGACATTGCTCGTCCAACAGTAGCAATGTGTGTATTATTCCAAGTGTTGTTGTCTACAATCACAGTTCTATTTCCCATGGCAGTGATCTGGTACCCATAATCCCACCATGACATGACCTTAGCATCAGGAGGAGTATTCTGCCGAAGCCAGAAGTATGCTTCACGGTAATCGTCAAAAATGACTCTGTTACCATATGCACCCCTTGCAGCCAATACAATTGAGGGAGACGAATATGCCTCTGATGTGACCCAGGTGCAATGGGTAGCATATCTACTGAGCAAGTAAAAAGCACCAAGAAGCAATGCAATGGCACCATTTCTCTGGAAAGGCAGAGATTGGTCAAGTGAAGCCTGTTTGTGCAATAAACTTAAGTAAGAAGTTCAAAATTTTCACATAAGTAGACAACAGCTATGCAGAGAAGATAACAAGCCCAATAACAGTACAATCTGCCCAGTACAAAAACGGGGTCACTGCTAACCAATAATGGACCTCATACTTTCTGTAAAATAAGAATCATAGCAAAGTATGTTCGCGGACATTAGTACATGTAACTGGCCAAAGCACATGAGATATTGAAGTGATGATCTAGTTATCCCAGACTCAGGACCATTGGTACCATTGCAATTCAATGAATTCCACATATTGAAACCTGATTAGACACTAATAAAGTATGTTGCAGAAAAAATATGTTTTCCAGGAACATGTTCTAATTCTATCGCAAAAAACAAGATGATACATCTTTTAATCATTAAAGTTTTTCTGCACCAATATTATTTCAAAATGACTCAACTTACACTAGATAATAGTTTAATGAAAAGCTGGGGAATTTTTACGAAGCATCCCTTAGATCACTTTTGGAACAAAGCATATCGTATCTCTAGAAGTCTAACTGATTACAATATTTTTTTTTTTTTTTCTTTTACTTCGGTAATAGATCATAAGCCAACTTGAGTGAGTATATAGATTAACACACTTGTGTTTACCAGAATACTTATCCAAAGTAAAATTAATGAAAAAAGAAAAAATGAAAAGGAGATTTGTCTCTAGTACGTAATATCAATAAAATGAATTCAACTAAAATCCCAAAATGAGAGAGTTTTCAGTTGGCTACTTGCATATGACTAGAAAGTGTAGTAGACATTATTACACAGATGTAACATCTTCAGAAAAAAGCAGCTGGTAATTAGCAGCAAGAAAACTTGGAAATATAATCATGGCACTTACGTAATCAAGGTCTACCAAAACTAGTTCAACCATTACATTGCATAATTGAGACATCCAAAAGAAAACTGATTACAGGAAAGCAATATAATACTCACCTTGGAAGAAGCCTTTGCACCAGAAGTTCCTTTTCCAGTAGGCTGAGCAACCTTGCCCGTTGCCCTGACCAGCTGAGTTAAATTCTTTATAGTGGCAGAGACTGCAATAGCACTAATAAGGCATACCACAGGAGTTGCAACAAGAATTAACCGAACCATAACCCCAGCAAAATACATGCTTGTGAGGCCATACATTACTATGAATATTGTGGCATCTGACAGCCGTTTAAAGCAAAAATAAAGACCAGCTGGGAAAAGAAAAAGCAAAATATGGAAATCAAACATGAAAGATGACCAAGCTGTTGGTTGATGCTCAGAGACGGATGCAATTATGGGGATGTGATCTTTGGCATAAGTTGGATCAAGCAGAGAGTAAAATCGACCGGTCCATGGAGAGATATAGCCAGATGCTGTGCCAACTCCCAGAGCAACAGCACCCACACCCACAGCACAAGTCACAGTGATCCTCAAAAAAGTTTGAAACAGTTTTGGATCATTCAGCAGGTGCTTGACCCAATCCAAGAAGTAAAACACCTGCATAAATATTCAAGATAGATAGGTAGACAATTACTTGTTTCTACTGTTGAAGGTATTGTGCGCAAAGTATTTAAACAATAAATAAGTGCATAGAAGGAAGAAATAACCACAAATAAGCATGTATGGTCATTAGGGCGATTCATTAACAAATCTTTACCATTGATAATCTCGTTGATAGAAGGCAAGTTATGTCAATTGGTATTACCTTTTCAAGAAAGATGGAGGGTTTAGTGATCAAATTTTTGTTCATTGTAACCGGGCAAGAGGGTTATGCATTTTAATGTTACATGTTTCGGCATGCACACATTAGAAGCAACTGCTGGATGGATATATTATGGAAATCTCTCTTATCTAAATTTACCCTCAAATGCCTATAAAATAAATCCATCATTTAACTATCAAAAGTAAATGTGAGTTGGCTTAATTCAATAACCCAAACATTCATCATTTTGGGTTTGGTCAAAAATTCTTTGAGCTGGTCAACGTTTGAGAAATCTTGTGTAAACATTAGGTTGGGCCCAATTTAAACTATTAAAAGTAAAAGTGAGATTGCTTAATCTAAACCTTGTTAACATTAGGTTTTGCAATGAAGTAAGAGAATTGAACTTGTGCATATTCAAATGGCATCCCATCCCAAGCAATAATAGGAAAAATTAGATGGGCACAAAACATACAGACAGATAGACAAAAAATAATACCTGCATCAAGAAAAAGACACCCATTGCAACCATATGCTCTCCAGACTGCACGTGCTGAAAACCTACGAAACGAATCTGCATTGCGAGCAACATTCCCAGCACATACATGCAATTATAGGCGACATACAACCTCATGGAATACCTCCCAGTGATCAAAAGGACAAGCACGTAGAGAGGAATCAGATTAATTATGAAAACATAACCACCCCAAGCCGAAACCATATAGAAGTAGCCAAAAGCCGAGGCCAGAGCCCAAGCGAGAGAGCCAGTATTCACGGCCTTAACAAAGAGATAGAAAGTGAACAACAAAGCGAAAATAGCAACTCCTTCGTTATCATAAGAACCCGCAACGGACCTGGAAATGTAACCGGGGCAAATGGCGATTAAGGCCGCAGCAACCAGCCCAGCCCCGGAGTCCCAGAGCTCCTTCCCGAAGAAGTAGGCGACGAGAGTGGTGTTGGATGCGAAGAAAGGAGCTGTCAAGACACAGACCTCTCGGATGTGTACAGCAAAGCGGAGGAAGCGGAGACCCCAGTAAATGAGAGCGGCGGTGACCATGAGACCAGGGTATAGAGTGCCGCCGATGATGCGACCCAGTGGATACCAACTCTCCGAGTCGAACCAGTTCCAGAACTCGTAGAAGCCCTTCTGGGTAAGGAAAAGAGTTGTGCGATAATTGAAGTAGGGATCGAACTCGTGGATCATGCTCTCGTACCGGAGTACGCTGAACAGGCGAGTGATGAACGCCAGGACATAGACCAGGCACAGAATAATGAATCGGATCAGAAGCTCCTGCTGCTTCGTCTTCAGCTTTAGGGATTTCACAGAGAACAGATCCGGATTCATCAGGCCTTGCGCGGCCGATTTCATACCGCCATTGGCGGCCTCCATTTTCGCCATCTTTGTTTGATGGATCGATGAACCCCCGGCCGATAAACAAGTCCTAAAACATCTGTTTTCAGAGCTTCAAGCGGATTTCCATGGAAATTATCTCGCGAAAACTAACGCAGTGCTTATGTTACGTTGGTGGGTGAATCGGATCTGAATCGAGAATGGGAGTGCAAGATACTCCGAAGATCCAAATTGCGAGAAAGTGTTAGTTACACTACCGATCCGAGCTTCTTTCGAGACGAGTTCCCGAGTCCACGGTGGCTGTCTATTTTATTAATAGGCTCCATTATATTATATCTCCGTGGGCTTGGGCTCCGACACCACTCATATTTCCATTGTCAGTGTGTTTAGTTTATTAAAATTTATCAAAAATTATTAATTTTTATAATTTTTTAATTAAATTTCGTTATATATCATTTTTACATCAACTTTTTATATTTTTTTATCATTTTTTTTCGTCATCCAAACATCACAAAAAAACTATTAAAATAAAATGAGACTTACTCCCCACAAAAATCACACGAATTCAATTTCTAACTCAATCAGGATTTGTGTGAGGGACTGCGTACATCTCCCCTCCGTCGGTTACGCAGTTCGTTGAGAATTATAATAAACCAATGAAATTAAGTTCAAAAGCGCTTTCATTAAGCAAAGGTATTAACAATGTAAATATTTTTAACTTAAACATAACTGCCCTAAAAAAAACTGAAAATATCAAAATGTCAATCTTTTAACCCAAAACTAAATTGATTTTAATACAAAACGAAGCCAACACAGGCCAAAATAATTCTACTAATTCAATTTTTAAGTTATTCAATTTTTTTTTTTTTTTTTTTTTTTTTGGTGCACCGCTAATTAAAACAAATAACAGATCTCCACTTAAAAGAAGGTGTGAGAAAAACCAATTACAACTAAAGCAAAATTCTATTCCCGCTACGATAATGGACTGAGCCCTGTTTTAAAATTTTGCTAGCAATTTCTACTGAAAAAACAAAGCCCAAGAAACAGTTGCATGTACTGGCTATTTGCGTCCCTCTTGCTCAAGACTCGATCATGCCTTAGCGGCCGCATGAGTTCAGCTTAGGAGCCCTTTGTAGCCCCTATCAAGACGAAGTTGGACTTGTGCACCCCTTCCTTTTTCCTGACCTGTCAAGAGAGACGAGTAACTTTATTGTTTATATTAATTTATTTCCTCCTTAACACATTCTTTTAACTTACATCTTTAAAAACCTTTGCAAGTTATATAGTAAAATTTGAACTCAAAAATATGTTGAGCTACCAATTATTTAAAAAAACTTAAATTTTTAGGTGAGATAATAACAAATGTAAAAGGGCAAATGAAATACCGGGCAAACAACACAGTCCAAAAAAGTACATTGTACAGTTCAACATATAAATAATTATACAGGATATGCAAAAATGATTTTTCTTTTGGTTTTGGGGGGGGGGGGGAGGCTTTTAATACATGATCTAGGTTCTGAATAATTCAGATATTGAAATTTTAAAATACAAAGACTATTTACCCGTTGCTATTATTTTCCCCCAACAATAAAAATGGACCTATCACTGATCTTAAATGTATTGGAGAAGCTCTCTCTCTCTCTCTCTCTCTCTCTCTCTCTCTCTCTCTCTCTCTGTGTTCAACATGGTTTGGTCCAATTTTCCCCTGCAACACAATATTAGAACTGTTATTGGCAGAATGAGAGACGATTCACAAATGGCCTATTACAACAATGCACAAAGCGCTTTTTCTGTGAAATGAAATTTAATAACATAAATTAAATATAAAATAAGAATTAAAGATTATTCGTGGGAAAGAGACTTTACCAAGACTAACAAATAGAAGGCCTATTGTCCCAAAAACAGTGTTACATGAAGAAGAAAACAAAAAAAATAGAAATCAATTCTGTTAGTCTAGAAGAAAAACAAAAATTGTGCTTCTATTATGGTCTCGCAGAATAACAATTACTTAAATACATTCGTTATCACTGGAAAAGAGCACAAATGGAGAAATCGCCACACAAAATAAATAAATAAATAAATAATAAAAACAATACCAGCCTTTCTTGTGTGCCAAGCGGTATTTGATAGCTTCATTAACCATGACGTCAGGGGGTTAATCCCCCTCGTCTTGCTGAACAAAATTTTACCAAAGTAGGATGGGAGTTTTATACAAAATTAAAGTCTTTACTAACATTGTTTTCCGCACTACAGCCCTTCTGAACATAATTCTAAAACCCAGCCATTTTGAACATAGAAGATGGGTTTCTCAAAACTGCTTTGTGGTTTGACCGACTGTGCCCCTCAACTCTGACTCCTCTGCATTTAGCCTCAAACTCAATCCATATCATGGAGCAGAGCACTACCTAGACTTCAAAATCTTAAATTTTCTGAACCCATTGAAGAAGAGGACTGTTCTACATTTTTCTACCTATCAATATGAGTCCTGATTGTGACTCGACTCCAAGCCACAAGGCCCAAGAAGAAGATCCACTCAACCCAAGAATGCACTTCTCTTCTCTCCTTCAAAACTGAAGTCAATCACCCACAGAACAAACTCAGGCACCCACTCATTCTCTTGATTTCCTTAATTTGGGTGTACCAGAACTAGACCCAATTGCTCAACATCAACTGTCTGATTGAAAATGGTACTGATGCTGAAACGGGTTTGATTTCTCTTTTGAGTAGTGTTCCTTTATTTTGTAAATGCGGTTTTTAGAAGCCCCTTTTTTGCGTAAAGGCAGCTTCCATAAACCTACCTTTGAATTAAAGGTAAAACTAGCTTTCAGAAAACTTGAAAACATGAGTCGTGGACTCAAGTTCACACACACACACACGCGCACACACAACATTGTTTGTTATCATAACAGGCGAGTTGGGATTCAAGACTTCAAATATCCAATCAGGTCTTATTGCACACATGCCTCCAGAGATTTGCATGCGAGAGAGATTCTGCAGAAAAATGGTAGTTGTGGGGGGTCTCAACTAATCTGGACGTGCCTTTATCTTATAGGAGACGTCTGTGCAAAAGGAATTCTGTGAAAGCAAAATAAGATTTTGGAGGCATCAACGAGTGAACAGGTTGAAAGAGAAGTTACTGGCCATTTATTCCTTGGTGTCGAATGTGGAAGCAACAGTGGCGGACAATGCACCAATGGTTCATGGACAAGTGGCATGAGCCACTTCTCTAAGGAGATACAAGATTGGGGAATGGGAAATGGAGGACTTCTGCAGTTGCTAGCACCAGTCTACTTAAAGGGGCCGGGCAATGTCAAGATGCCATACAATGGAATGCGAGTATAAATGAATCCCTTGGTGCAAGTCATTTCATATGGCACTTGAGAAATGAGGAATTTAGATTCTAAGGAATAAAGTCTGCATCAGTGGAGCTCCCAGAAAGGTTTAATTTTATTTGGTCTCCAGTAGATATTCAGTCTGCCAATAACATACTTAAAAGGAGGATATTGATGGTCAATTAGTATTATTTTTGTAAACAAGATGGAAATTCAGTGCCTCAAATATTGCTCCTTTGTGCCGCTATGATAGGGTTTTGGGTTTTAAATTTGTCTATTTTTAAAGTCTTTACTTTTTGTTGAAAGAAATATTAAATGCTTTACATAGTTAGAGTTTGGACTGGTTGATTTGGGGGTAAGAAATAGAACTTTTCAAGTTTTCAGATATGTATAGATAGAAAATTTTATTTTTGAATGTATTGTATTGTTGACTAGTGCAAAAAGACTATCTTGAGTTGTGCCAGTTTTTGGATTTTATAAAATAATATCGAAGGATGAATTTTGTTTTTCAAAGCACCAGTCTTTTGGTTTGCTTTTTGTATTTGGGTGGCATCCCTTGATGCCATGTATAATACATTTTTGTTCTTCTTGGAGGTACGAAAGAAAAGGAGCGTAAAACCATGTTTTCAAGCTCCAATGAAGGCACAAACTCAAGCATGTGGTTTGACTAATATGCCTTTCCAGCTAAGCTAGCATCTTCTTTGGTCCTCCAAGAGTAATTCCATATGAACACCAATAATCACCATAAAAGCAAAAAAGCAAAATTTTCTTTTATAGTAGTAGGCTGATAAAACCTGATGTTCTAGAAACACTTAAATATAAATGTTCATAATTATTGTTGAAAGTATAAAATAATAATACGATAATAAAGTTACTATTTCCCTCATAGCTTAACCTTTTAGACGAATGGAAACTAACAGTTTAACATGATATTGGAGCAAACAAAGGTCCTGAATTTAAACCTGATCGCCATCCAATAATCAACTGTTGCATGTGCTTGACCTTATAAAATGAAAGGTCAATCCCTCACATATGAGAGGGGCGTTGACAGTATAAATATAAATAATAATAAAATTACCATATTCCCACCACCACATCTACTCACTCCACCTTCAAGAATTTTTTATTTCATTTCATCTTAATTTAATTTAAATTAATATTAAAATGAAAATAATTATTCCATTCTAACATTACCTAACTTAACAAACAAACAAAGGAATGAGAATAGGCATTCCATTATAACATTATTTAATTTGGCAACCAAACGAAGGAATGGAAGTCATTTCATTCCATTCCAACCTCCATTCCCAATTATGATCAGTTCCTAAAACATATGATTCAATTAGGTAGGGGTGTACATTGGTCGAATCGGTTTGTTCCAGTTGCGGTTCAACCTAGAACTGGTCCAATGATAATCGGTTCCTAAAAATTAGACCCAAAATCGAACCACGATACTAATATATAATCAAACCAACTCAAACTGAAAATAATCAATTTAGTTTAGTTTAAACTGTAATATAGCAATTAGCTGAAAAATATAATTAATAACCAAGAGGTTTTAATTTGGACTACTCTAGATTACAAGCCCAATCCATCATTTGCATGATAACTAAAAAATAGAGACAGAGAATATATTGTTCTCTAGTATAGTTTATATAGACGAACTAGAACGGAATATCTCACATAGTCGATGTGGGATTGGGAGTCAACAAATGATCGAATCTCAAAGTAGTTGTAATTGTAACTTCACCAATGCAAAACCAAACCAATCATATTGGTTCTTGAAATTTGAGAACCAAAACCAAACTGAGAACAATAAGAAGTGAGCCAACAAAACCAATGTAATTGGGTTCATTAAGGCTCGCGTTTCCACTGACTCTTCGTGCACCCTTGCTGGCGGGGCGGGCGTGATCACCACTTACAATATGGTTGCAACACAAGAAAATGGGTATGGCCAGATCTATATAACAAGATTTGTACATGATTTTGGAAGCCTTATTAAATTTACATTTTTATTGCTAAGGTAACTCGTGGATTAGTTAGTAATTACCAGTTACGGGTAATTATGGGACACAAAAATGTCACACACTTCACAAAAAAAGGCTTCAGCAAGCTAGTGCGTTGTGTTATAAAAATGTAGACTAGTCGATCTTATTTGATTAAATATTTCAAGGCTGACTACAAACAATTAAGTTAATATGATAAGCAAGCACCTTTAAAATAATTTCAATGGTATACTCAGTTACCCCAATGATCAAGTCCACTGTTCCTCCTAATATTTTCCATATCAATTGCAATCTCTGTGATTGGATTAAGATAAGTAGATAAAATAATTGCATACAGTAAACTAAATGCAGCAGAAGATGAAATTTGATAGCATTCATCATACCAAGAATGTTTCTCTGTCCAAATCTTGAATGTTTCTCAGTCCAAATCTTCTTGTCTGGCCTCACCTCCTGAGTTCGACTGTCCACTGCTGTTAACATTGTCGTTCCCAGCCCCGCTGTTGCTTGACTCTGCAGGTGAACCAAATGCCCTAAATGGCCATGGCAAGGTAATCCTGAACCTCCGCTCTGCCGTTCGTGGGATCTGAGGATCCTCCTGAGATGCCTCACTGGCACCAGCAACACTACCAGAAGCCATCAACTCAGATACCGCAATCGAATTTGAAGGAATTGGGGTCCCTCGAGTCCTATTCTCATAATCAGGATCATCTGTAGGCAACTCATACCGACAAACTGGACAAGAATTGTGCAGCTCCAGCCAGGGGAGGATACAGTCCGAATGGTACAAGTGTTTACAAGGCATCTGTTTAGTCTCCTCGCCAAGACCGAAAGTGTCTTTACAAACAGCACACTGCGAAGAATCCGATGCAAGCAATTCCTTGGTAATCTTAATGTTAGGAAGAGCCTCCACTGCAGACTTGGAAGCAGGAGGCGTCCCGTACCTATTCGGATCGTTATCAGCAAGCTGCTGTATCAGTTGCTCGAGGCCAGGGCCAATGAAGTAATCACCGAGATTGGTCGGAAGCCGAAATCCCGAATCGGGGGAGTTGTTGTTCTCAACGACAAGTTGGACGTTGGCACCACCGGCTCTCAGGGTGTTGAGGTAACTCTGAAGAAATGCGAAAGGATTGAACTCACCAGGGCCTTGTTCGAGAGCAGGCGATGGGTGGGGGCCGCCAAATAGAGCGGATAGATCGGTTGGGTTCTGCAGTTCTATGCGGCCTCCGCCACCAGAGTAGGTCGGGAAGAGGATGGGGAAACTGCCGATGCCTGCAGAGAAGGAAGGGAAGCCGCCGGAGAGGTTGTCGGGGGAGAAGGCGAAGAAGGGATTGGGACTAGGGTTAGGGTTAGGAACAGGATTTTCAAATTCTTCGAGGAAGCCACCGTTGCAAATGGGACAAAGGAGTTCGGAGGTAGGTGAATGCGTTATGGAGACCGTACGATTGCACTGGTGGCAGAAATATAGCTGAGGAGGCTGTGGGGTGGAAGCGCCGCCTTCGCCGCCGCCTGCACTAGAGTTTCCGGCGGATGACATTTGCGCTGTGAAGGGAAAAGAGTGCGAGCCTCACCGTTTACCAAATTTAGAGAGAGATTTGTGAGTTATTGCTCTCGGAAGGCATGTTACTGCAACAAACATTTTTAAGCTCCGTTTGATTTGTTAATTAGTATTCGAAATTTTTTAAAATTTTTATAAATTTTTAAAAATTATTTATTTTTTATCTCATTACACAAATTACAAATTTATAAATTATCTAATTTTATTTTAATCTATCTTACTTTTTATTAATTCAAACACGTTCTTCGTTTGCTTTCATCTATTCTTTTTTTTTTTTTGAAAAATACATTTAAAATTCCGTTTTAAGACATTCCTTTTTATAATTAATTTAATTTTAAAATAAAATAAAATTTAATTTAATTTGTTAAATAAAATTTTATATTTAAAACCCATATTTATATTTAAGAATTAAATTGAACTAGTTTAAGATACCATATTAATAAGAAATAAAAACTATGATAAATACATGATATATGATAGTAAATTTTTCCACTTATTTAGTGGCTTAAAAAAATAAATTTTCATAAAATTCTATTATTTTATGTTAAATTTCAAATGACATAAAAATTTCAAAATTTAAGTTATAAAATGAAATCAACTCTAACTCATATAGTTTTAATTTAATTTTAAATATAAAAATTAGTGAGAAATTCTAATCAAATGAAATTAAATCTTATCAAATTCAACATTTCAAAAAGTAAGATTTAGCGTATTATTTTACTTTTACGTGGTTTATGGCATTTGTGTAATTTTAGGTAGAAAAATAATTATGGCATTTGTGTAATTTTAAGTAAAAAAATAATTAGTGATATAAACGATCAATGAACTAGAAGTGGAGGGGACAGAATGAATAATTGTATTATTTGTTGTTGCATTAGAAGCTTATCTTATTTGATTTTGTTATTGTCTTCCATCTTCTCTTACCATCACTATTATTAAATTTGCATTATTAACACTGTTTCGTGGAGATTTGTGAGTATTTTTTAATGTAAATTATTTGTATTATTTATTGACATATCATAAGTTTATTCCTATTTAATTTCGTTCTTATTTTATTTTTTCTATTACAAGTACTATGATTAATTTTGTATCGATAATTTAAAGTATCTTCTAAAAGTTATCTTATTATTATTCAATTTTTTAATATTCTAACTTTAAAAGTAAAAATAAAAATTTTATATTCTTACATTAAATCTGAATGTTAATACAAAATAAATCTACAATTGCATAGTAATTATTTACGTTATAATTTAACACTATTTATTTTTTAATATTCGCTTGCTTTTTTAAATTTTGCAAATTTGAGTTTTTTTCAAATAATATTATTTTTTAAAAATAATTTTAATTTAATACTCTCTTAAATTAATTCTCTATCTAATATTAATCCTACTACATCATCTCTTATTTTTAGAAAAATATTTAAATTATAAAAATTATTTTAAAAAACTATAAAAAGTGAGAGAGTATATTTCGATGTGAAATAGCAAAAAAAGATAATCAAAATGTAAAGAAAATAAGTAACCATGACCATTTAACAAGCATAACGGTTTAAAATATTCTAAATTCAGATTCTTACTCTTCTTATTATATAAATGTCACAAATAGTATAAAAATGTCTGTATTTTAAATTTTATGCACATTAAAATTTAATTTTAATTTAAATATTATTTTAATTTTTAAATTAAAGTCTAAATATCATTTTTTTAAATAAATTTGACTTTATTTAATAGGTATTTATAGAATGTTTAAGAATATTAATTTAAAAATATTAATTTACTTATTACAAATATTATCACATTTTTAAAATTATTAATTTAAAAATTTGTATGAAAATACTCATAGAATATATGAGAAGAGTTAGAATATCTGTTGCCATATGAAATGACAAAAATATAATCAAAATTAAGAGCAAAAAATGTGATTTAGACCATTGAGCAATGAACGTGAAAATATTTTCTTGAGTTTTTTTTATTATATATAATTTTTTATTATTTATTTTATAAATAAATATATTATTTTAAAAGTTTCATTAATTCAATTTTTTTCTCTTTATCTATGCTAACTTTAAGTGGATGAGATCTTTTAAATTTTAACACATACTTTTTTATTTATTGTCATTTTTTATATTTTTTTCACATAAAAAAACTCAAAACAAGGAAAAGATTATAAAATCTGGCTATTTTATCTTCTTTTCTTTTTTCCCTTTAACTTCATCCGAAGGGGCTGTTAATGGCAAATTTGTAAATGCAAATGTAACCTTATCAAAATTTGAAATCAAAAGGCCGAATTTGTACATGGTTTTCAAGTAAATACTGCGGTGAAGAAGCAAAGGGCGTAACGAGTAAAGAAACTGCGGGGAAGAACCAAATTCGAGCCGCACTCGATCTGGGTTTGAGCTCAAACTATTGCAATTTTTTTTTTGGCGTGGATTTTCTAGTACTTGTGTACCCGTCTGGGGAATCAAATTTAAGTCCTAGGGTTTGTGACATGAACCGGTGGAAATCGATGAAGATGGGGGGTGGTGCTCGGAGGTTTTGGAAATTAAATTCGGATTCTCTCTATTTCTACAACACTCCGCTTTCCAAGAAATAAAAACTAATTTCTAAAAATTAGTACAACCACCATTTAGGTGAAGTGACGCGGTACAAGGAGAACACAAGGAGAGAGGTTCGAGGTGGACAAGCAAGCTGAGGAATTCGCACCTTTTTTGTGTGGTGTGAAATACCTTTTTTTTATGGTTAATTTGGTGCTCTTTTTGATGCTGACAGGGTTTATACAGGAAATTGAAGTGTTCTATATCAGGGATCACACCATCTGTTTGATAGATTTCCTTACAGAATGTGGTGATTTTCTTGCCAATTTTCATGTTAACTTCTTCCTATATGTCAGCCACCGTGCATCCATGACTTGAAAATTCGTCTTATGATGCAGCATTTTAATGTCTGGTTCACTGTATTGTTTTGAAGAGATGTTATTCTTGCAGAAACTGAAATGGCGAAGTCGGCTGCTGCAAACGTTCAGTGCCCAGAAACCCAAGCAACATTTTCCCCGTCACTACTGCACAATTCTACCAACCCAATTGTCCACAGAGTTACAGGAGCTGTGTAGTGTTGTTTCTAGCAGCATTGGGGGTTTAGATGAACTGGAAGAGCGTCTTAATAAATTTAGTTTCCATTTCACTTCGTCCCAGGTTACCCAAGTCCTTGATTCTTGCAAGGATGAGGCGCCCACTAGGAGACTGCTTAGGTTCTTCTTGTGGTCACGCAAGAGTTTGAACAATAAATTGGAAGATAAGGATTATAACTTTGCGATTCGGGTTTTTGCTGGGAAGAAGGACTTCAAGGCAATGGACATATTGATCTCAGACCTTGGCAAGGAAGGTCGGGAAATGGAAACCTGGACTTTTAGTTTTGTAGCTGAGACAATGGTTAAATTAGGAAGGGAAGACGAGGCTTTGGGGATTTTTAAGAGTTTGGAAAAGTTCAAGTGCCCACAAAATGGAGTTACAGTCACAGCTGTCGTTGGTGCTCTTTGTGCCAAAGGGCATGCTAGGAGGGCTGAAGGAGTTGTCTATCACCATAAGGATAAAATTTCAGGCGTAGAGAGATGCATTTATAGGAGTCTACTTTATGGATGGTCTGAACAGGAGAATGTAAAGGAAGCACGAAGAATTATCAAAGTGATGAAGTCTCTTCAAATTATGCCGGACCTTTTTTGTTATAATACATTCCTCAGGTGTCTTTGTGAGCGAAATTTGAAATCAAACCCATCAGGTCTTGTTCCTGAAGCTTTGAATGTCATGATGGAAATGAGGTCCTATCAGATTACCCCCACCTCAATTAGTTACAACATATTGCTTTCTTGTTTGGGTAGGGCAAGAAGAGTCAAAGAATCTCTTCGAATGCTTGACATAATGAGAAGTTCAGGCGGTTCTCCTGATTGGGTTAGCTATTACCTTGTTGCTAGAGTTTTGTTTTTGACAGGGAGGTTTGGCAAAGGTAAGCAAATAGTTGAAAAGATGATAGAAAATGGCTTGCTGCCTGAACGAAAGTTTTATTATGATTTAATTGGTATTCTCTGTGGAGTTGAGAGGGTGAATTATGCTCTTGAACTATTTGAGCAAATGAAGAAAAACTTGTTTGGTGGCTATGGGCCTATTTATGATTTACTTATACCAAAGCTTTGTAGAGGAGGAGAATTTGAAAAGGGCAGAGAGCTCTGGGATGAGGCAAGAACTATGGGCATCACTCTTCAGTGTTCAGGTGATGTGTTGGATCCCTCAATCACCAAGGTCTTTAAGCCAGCGAGGAAGATGAAGGATGAGGTTAACCTTCTTGATGACACAGCTAGAAGTCGACCAGAAGCAGCAAAGAATATCAAAAAGAAGAGCAAGTTTAAAAAGAACAAAAAGGAGAAAAGAAATGCTTCTTGAACTTAATTGGTATTATATATATCTTCTTCTCGGAATAAATAAATAAATTATTGATTGTTATAAAGCAAGCAGGAACTTTTTCGACTTTCTGCAGTTTAAGATCTCAAAACAGGCACGCTTATGTTATTACAATTAAGGATATTGCTGAGCTGCATTCGTTTATTTGCTCTTTCATCTTGCTGATTGGGCATGTGTTCACCAATGTCATAATCCATATGGCACTGCGGGGCATGCAAATGCAAGGGTATCTCTTGCTTGTGAGGTGTCATGCCCAATGAACCATGGTTTTCTAATCCACACTTCTATTTTGATGGGAAATTCACCACAACGTTTGGGCTATTACATTTTTTTTTTTTTTTGGGCTTTGGATGAGTGTTTGTTGCTTTGATTATCCATTCCCAATAGGAAAATAGAAGAGAATTGAGAGAATGCCGTTTAAGATAATTTAGTTATGTCTAAGGTAGATTTAAGAATATACCAATATAAAAAAATGAGTCAATTCAAGTAAAAAAAATAGTAAAATGGTAAAGAGAACAAAAAATAGATCTATTGTGATTTGTCTCACCGCTATTAAAGTCAATCTTAACTTGGAAGTTTAGATATGCATTATTATAAAAAATAAATTAATTAATTAATAATAACCTATTAACATGATTTTATTACACAATTTTGAAAATAAATTATGACAATATATTATTTTAAAAATACACACTTACCCTTAGATTAAGGGAAAATAATTAGGATATCTGTACCATTTAAGTTAGAAGGAAAAATAATTAGGATATAGTGGAATTGAATTGATTTAAGTAATTTAGGGATAATAAAAAGTTGACACCAACCCGGTGTTTTCTACCCTAACAAGCAAAAGCAAGACCAGTTTACAAACTTTACATGAAGATCGAGATTACTCTTGCTAAATTAAACTTGGGAGTGTTACGGTGTATACCATCTGCAGAGAAAACAAATAAATAAATAATCATGTAAGAGAACAGCTACGTTGGTGGGATAATTGTTTGAAATCAAGGGATCCAATCTCTTGTTAGAGGAAGAATTTCCATCTCCAAGAGTAAACAACTACTCAATCTGCTGCTATATTTGACGGCTAATGACATAAAATAAAAGGTGTAGGTAACAAGAATAAGACATACATGAAACAAAGGGCCCACTTTTATAGCATCAAAATTACATGTCCAAAAGCCATAAACAACTGTGCAACCCTCCTTAGGACAGGACAGGACAGGAGTTAAACAGAGCAGAGGCACAAAAATATTATACCAAGCTTGCTAGATAGCTAGCTGGCTGCCACCTGTTAAGGCGGAGCCATTAATGGAACCAAACTCATGGAATATGGAAGCACTATGGGAGAAAGAATGGAGTTTGGCCCCAACATGGAAAGGTTATTGCAGAGCTCCTCCATTTTCTTGGTGTCAAATTTATACAAATAGATCTTTGCTGCTACCCTTACCAACAACTGATCGTCTTTAAATGCCAAAGGGTCCATCCATGCAGTCATGTCCATGGCCAACCTTTTTCCCACTCTCTCACGTACGTTATAGAGGAACTCCGAATTCTCTCTCTCAATCTCCTCCAGACCCATCGAGTACTTGAGCCCCCAAATGAAGTCGAGGTAATCCTCCAGAATCCACACTTGTACTCCAGCTTCAGATATCAATACATAATGCAGTTTTCCTTCAGATTCTCCAATGCACATCTCTGGGATGCTACAGAACTGCACAAGGGGAAATGGTACTCTAACCAGCCAAGACAGCTCATTTTCAACATCGAACATGAGGATTTGATCCCCATCTGTTAGCCAGTACAAAGCCCCTTGTATAAAAATGCCATTGCTCTTGTGCAAATTGTGTTGGCATTCACATCTCTCAGCCAATCTGCTCCACGTCCTTGTTCTTGAAGAGAACACGTCGAAACAAAAATATGAATCCTCCTCCATGTTGTCATCACTCACGGTCTGATGTTGATGAACTCTAACCACTTTGAAATTGGTGGATTCATCTATAGGATCCTTAAAGGGATCAAAAGCCAATGCTAGGCTGCTGCTCCGTTTGTCTAGCTTATCAGGCCACTGCAGCGTCACCCACTCTTTGTTCAAGGGGTTGCAGATATATATCGTGGGCTGTGGACAGGGAAAGCAACTCCGACAACAGATCAGGCCATTGGCCACAGCCAAGAGAACAACCTTCTCGGGGAGAAAATCAAAGACATTGCGTTGCAATTCAGCAGCACCCTCCCTCTTGACCGGAATATAGCTAATAGACTGGATATCGTCGTCACACCATTGGAACCTTCCTTGGAAGAAGAACCCAGAAACTGATTCTGTCCTTCTCAATTGATGCTTGATGAAAGAACGCTCAGAGATGAGACGCTGCCATTCTTTTGAAACACACTTCAACCCCAGCAAAGTTTTAGATGGCAACCGGGATAGCACATCAATTGGAATGTCATTATTTCCAAACCACAGCCCATCCATTTCCTGTAATTCCGCAGCGCCCCCGGGGGGGGGGGGGGAGAGGATTAATTCATCAAATTATAAACTTCAGAAAGGCATGCAAAGGTAGTAGGACTACATTTATTTTACCAACTTAGCCTACATGAGAGAGCTGCCCAGAAAACAAAGGATTTTTTTTTTTTCTTTTAGTTCCCTACAATTTTGAGCCACCCCAACATGCTTTAGTTATCCTGTATCATCAATATTCTGCAACTTTACACATGCCTTCTTCCATACTATCATCTTACTATCCTTGGAATTGGAAAAGATAAACCAACCAACAAACAAAAGGTATAGACTCAGTTAATTTTAAATTTGGTGAGATCATAGATAAAATAAAACATGCACAAAATTCATGAGCCAAATCAAGCAATGATATTCCATCCAGTGAGAATTAGGGCACTCAAGAATCAACATAGTATCAGAGAGGGAAAATAATACCAAACAGTTTCACCACTTGAACAATTAAACTAGCATATCTATTTTAGGAATAAATCTAAACAAAGAAGAGAGAAATGAAAATCCAATTAAGACTCTTTGATATCAAGTTAATTTTTCTTTATTCCATTGAACCCAAAAATAAAATAAAAAAACAAATAAAAAATTGGCAAACAAAGGGATTCAATCTCTCCTTTTTTTTTTTTTTTCTCATTTCAAATCTTTGTTGGTCTAATCCGGCCTCAGTCATAATCCTTCATGTTACAAAAATATTTATGTTGAGGGATTCACAGCTTCAATGCAAAAACCAAACCATTGTCAAATACATAGAGAAGATTTCGCACACGTAATTGCGTATATACAGATACTGTGATACACACACATCTCTATAGCAATTTTTTATTCATACATAAACATGTTTATTATCAGGGCAAATACTGACATAGTCAAATGAAATCTTTTTGGAAGATCAGAACAAAGACTTAAATAGGGTGGCCAAATTAGTATTGGATGATCCGTATGATCTCCAACAACAGCATTGTTTGGAAATTAGAATTGTAAACACCCAATTTCTGAAAAATAAACAGTGGGAAACAAAGAGTGTTTCTGAGCATGCAAATAATCTGTGCCAATCAATCAAGCACAGACATGGAATAGCCGTATTTGCTTATTATCATTTCCAAATGGGCAAAATTGGAAAATAAAGATATAGGAAGACCCATATGGGAACATCCGCCCCCCAAACACACACACCCCACCACCACCCGAGAGAAACACACACACACACACAGATAGAGAGAGAGAGAGAGAGAGAGTCTTCCATTAGAGAACCAACAAACCAGGACTTCAAAGAAGAACAAGAAGAAGAAGAAGAAGTAGAAACATCAAAAATAGAGCTGAAAACAGCAATTCAAAGAAGAGTGGAACAAAGAATGAATGGCCGGCTGAACCTGATGATCATAGAACTTAAAATTAAGGAAGAAGATGCTTAAAAGTTTTTTTCAGAAAAAAGAAATGTACATCACATTATCATCATCAGATACTAGCAAATTAATCACAGAAAAGAAAAAAAAATCATCAGACATTTACATTCATCCAGAAACAAACTGCAAGGAATATATCAGAAGCTCAGGCAACACGCGCATACCCCAATTCAGGGGGTTAGTGAAGCGGAGACCATCACAAGCAGCCAACAAATGCTCAAATACCCAGCTCTCTCTCTCTCTCTCTCTCTCTCTCTCTCTCTCTTAATTCTGTCTATCCTGCCGTACAGGCACCCCTCGTCACTCCACTGCCTGTCGCACCACGATTGTTCTATATTTTTATATTTGTACTCTCAGAGCAAGGGCATTTTGTAGTAGTACGTTTGGTGCCAAACTAAAAATAATAATAATAATAAAACGCAACAGAGCGGTATAATTCTCAGCAAAATTTTATTAAATTTAAATTTTTTCTCTTATTATGACTGCATTTAAAGTATTTAAAAATATTAAAAAATATTAAAAAATTATTTATTTTTTTATTACACAAATTATAAATTTATAAATTATTTTATTTTTTACCACGCTAAACACGTACTCTGTCTAAAACTCTGCAAATAATGACTAACCCCTGTAAATTTATACAACTCCAAAGGAGTATGTTGACTGCACACATGCTTATATATGACACATTGGGGGCACGGAGTGTCGACTTGGTGGCATTCGATCGAGAATTTATCGACAAGTGTGGGGACAGTGATCAACCTGAGAGAGTCAGGGTCGTTAGTTGTGCGGATCGACGGTCAGGAATGCCGCTGGAACAATGATTTCTCTACATAGGGTACAGGCACAGACGTGTGTAGGCCCAACCTATTTTTCATTTATTGTATTTATTATTCACAATGGAGGAAGCATTTGAAAACTCAAATTCTTTTAAAGAAATTTTTAAAATGTTCATTTTTTTTAATTAAAGTTTGTCACCTGTCTTTTTTTGTTTATTTAAGTTTTGTTGGGAACTCTATTAAATAAAATAAAATTTTATAAAATTCTACAAATACGAATTACAAAATAATAAAATTTAAATTTTTCACTCATTACACAAATTACGAAATATTTACTTTTACAATTTTATTTTATTTTATACCCTTTTATACAATTCTAAACACACCCTTAAGCCACTCCAACACTAAATTTTCATCTCTTAAAAGTTTTCGAAACTCTAAATGGGACATGAGAGCTGTCTCTTTTACCGTCTCAATTTTTTCAAATATTTTGGGTTCCTTGACAAAATTATTAATTTTCAATTGTGTACAATTTTTGTATTTATTTTTTAATTTTTATTTTTATAGTAAAAAAATATAAATTTAAAAATATGTTTAATAATAATAATTATTGATTGGTTATAATATTAAAAAGGTAATCAATTGTACTAGTATGGTCAAAAGTTAAGAACGAGAGCAAGACCAAATATAGGTGACAACTAATGACATAAGTGATTGTTAGAAGTAAGTAATCGTTAGTGACGGTGGCCAGAGATAAGTAACAACTGGTGACATAGGTGATGATTGGAAATGAGTAGTAGTTGGTGATAGTGACCGAAGATGAATGGCAACCATTGACAAAAAAAAAAAGGTGATTGGTGGTGACAGTATGATAATTTTTCGAATTGTATATTTTTGGGTATGCATGCTACCCATATCTTTGCCCATTTCATTGTCACAAGCTTGAATTTTGCTCCAAACTCTGTGTTTGTCAAGCTCTGTAGTTCCTGGGTGTTTTAAATGTTTGGACGTCTCATTTGGGAACATTGACATCTATTGTCATGTGGTGTCTTACTAACAAAGGTTCCTGTTTGCATCTCCTTTCACCTATGGACATAGAATCCTCCCTTAGTTTGAACCCATAATTCAAAGCAATCTGATCAAGCCAAATATTATTATTGCAAACAACATGATCATGAGCCAAATCATATTGTGGCTCCGTAATGACTTCCTTTCGATAAAAAGTTGTTGTCTGAAAAAATTATAATATTTTTCTATCAATCTATATAAATAATTTCTCCATATAATAAACTTAAGCCTCCATGATTGAAGTGTAAAGTCACACAATATTTTGCACACCCTGCTCTAAAATGATTTTAAAAATTAATTTTAAAAATCAAATAAATAAAATTTGAAATCAAAGCAAGTGTGAAGTCTAGTGGAAGTGTTCAATAAAAATATGAACAACACGAGACTACGCAAGGAAAGTGTGATTGAGAGTAATTGAGTCAAGTAGCTTATAATTACTTTAGTGAGATTATTTATACCCATAATTATACCCCGATAAATTGAATAATAATTTAACAAGATCGAAAAGACACTTAACAAGTTATTACCCTGACATAATATTTTATAATTTGTGATGGAATCATTAAACGCTTTAAAAATTATGGTTAATAAAAAATAAGAGGATTAATTTTTTTTAACCCTAAACAATATTTCAATTCTTGTGTTTACCGAACGAAAGAAAGAATTGAGAATGAAATATAAATATTTGTAAAAAATAAAATTAAGAATTACATATTCATATATGTAAATATGATTTTAATTAATTTGTTTCAAAGTGGAGCCAAACAAAATTAATTGCAACTTTTTTATTAGAATAATTCAATTTCATTTCTCGAAAATAATTCTGACGATTTGAATAATGGGAGCGTTTGATTGACAAAAAGTTAGTCAAAAAGTACAAAAAAAAATGTGATATAAATGTAATATGTGAAGAAATTTAATTAGAAAAAAATATAAAAATTAATTAAAATTAATGAGTATTGATGATTTTTAGTACTACCAGCCAGGGCCATTATATAAAGCACAGTAACCAAAAAAAAATAAGAAGACCAAAAAAAATCGGGTGTGTGTCCTAAATTTGGGAAGTGAGAATGGGTGCGAACGAGTCAAAACCGGACAAAACACAAACGGGTAATTTAGATACCTTCTCGTAACCGTTTTCCACTGAATGTGTTCCGCCATCCATCCCTCTCTCCCTCCCTCCCTCCCTCCCTCCCTCGCACCTGGTTAGCCAATGCACAACAAAACAGATACACACACAGGGAAAAGACATTACCCTCTCTCTCTCTCTCTCTCTCTGGGGTTGGTTGTCCTGTTTGGGTAATTAATTGGGTTTTGTGGGTAAATTGTGAAAAGAGGGAATTGGAACCCAAGGAAGGAGCAAACATGAACGACAAGGCATCCGTATCCAAGGAGCTTAATGCTAAGCACATCAAAGTATGTATTTGTTATATTGTCTTTTCCTTTCCGCTCATTATTTATTGCATAAGTATCTGAATGCTACAATCACCAAGGCTGTTAAATAGTGTGGCTAGGGGTTCCATTCCACATTTTACCCAAATTGAAAAGACCTTTCAATCATATTATGTTATTCACTATATATATATATATATATATATATTTGATAACCGAAACTCTCAGTAGTTTATTGTAGCCTCAAGAATCACGTAGTCGGTGAGTAAAGCAGGAGATATATGCTGCCCCTCGTATACATCTCACTTACTTGAGTCGAGAATCAAAAAATCGTGTGATATCTTTGGGAAGTATATCCACAAACTACTCAGGCTAACGGACTTGCACTATATATTGTTGACCATATTAGTGTCCAATTGTTATTTGTTTGATTGAAAGGAGTCAATTTTGTATCAAATCAAGGATTCTGCTTGGCCCAGAGGAAAATTATTTTATGTGGTGATGTGGTAAAATGACTTTCACTTTGATTCAAACCCGCCACGGCATAATTATCTGAACGCTAGAATGATGAAGGCTATCACATGGTGTGGCTACGGGTTCACATTTTACCCAAATTGAAAAAGGACTTTCAAGCTTCTAATGAAACAGTTCCAATGAACTGTATGGGTTATTTATTTATTTATTATTATTATTTTTGTTGTTGATAATATCAGTGTCCAATTGTTTAGGGTGTGATTGAAATGAGCAACTTGTGTATCAAACTGGTCTTCCGTTTCCTACTTGCTGCTGTGAAAAGCAATTAATATGTAAAGGGAGAACCAGTTACGGTGTCTTATTTCCTATGAAGCCGACTCAGTTTTAGATTCACTAAATGCCCTTTAACTACCACTTTTTCTTTAAAAAAGATAGTTGCTAATTGATATTCATTCGAAATAGCAAGAATAGGGAAGGGTAAAGGAGGAAAAAATTTAAACAATAGGAGAGTACCAGAAAATTAATGGAGGAAAAATGGTAGAGGATGGAGATTGAAAAGGGGAAAAAGAAAGAGAAGATACACACAGTGTTGTGCCTTCACCCTAATTTAAACATATGGTTGTTATAGCAATAAGACTTATCTCAATCACTTAGGGTCAGTTACTTGAAACTGCTTTAGCTAGTTGGTTTTATCCAAATCCATATCCTGATAAAAATCAAGGCAAATTTTCCTTTCTCATCACTTTTAACAGTGTTTTTTTTCTTTCTCATCACTCATATGGGAGATAAATAGTTGATGAAATCCCTCAAAATATATTCTAACTCAATACCATGATTGGATTAAGAATGTACAAGATATTTGAATCTATACCAACATTTAAAAAACACCTCACATTTGTATTGTGAAAATTTTTCAAGTTCTTGCTTAAAGGAAAAAGTTCTATGCATGGAAAGAAATTATGAAGACATGGGTATAAGTAATTCTATCAGTACAACCATTATTTATTTATTTAATTTTTTACATTGCCAACACTATTATTGTCTTGTTTTCAGATATTGGAGGGTCTTCTCAAGCTTCCAGAAAACAGGGAATGTGCAGATTGTCGGAGCAAGTATGTTTCTTAGAAATAATTTGTGATGCATTTTATGATGTCACTATTATCCCTCATTTAATCTCTTTCCAAGGAAAAAAAATCGTTTTTTGACGCTTTATGTCTTGGATAACGTGATAAGTCATTTCAAGATACTACTTGCTCATCTTCTGGTGCACTGTAGTAGTGGTTCTTATCGATTGCTCTGGTTTCCTTTTCCATTGTTTCTTGATATTATAGATTTTTTAACACTGAAAGTCTACTAAAATGAGAGTACTTATGATGGAGGACTAAGATGAATGGTGCCAATGGAACATTAATTTATGTTTTTGGGATTTAGGAATTAGGGCTTTGAAAAGGAACATCAATGATTGATGGCATTTTATGTATTAGGAAGTCCCTTTAGAGTTTACAGAGTACAATCATCCTATGCTGACAAAACGCTAGAGTTTGAGCATTTAAAAGACCCAAAAACATGCCTCCCAAAGGTGCTCCTCAAACAATAAGGCTAGTTTTTAGTGCACCCTGAAACCAAGGTGCGCCCCATGGTGCACCAAGAATTAAATGTCCTTTTTCCCGTATTGATCATTCTCAACAACTCAATACCTCACCATAAGCCATCCCAATCCACTTTTTACAAGTTCTGAAAAAGAGCCGATTATTCACCTCTTTCTTTTTTAGCATCATTCCTATTTTGTATGACCAATTTTGCTCTATAATGCTAGTCCCAAATTGTGATTTTGATTTTTTTTTTCTAGGTTAGATCATTTTGACCATTTGACCCGTGATTTCCAGGTTAAGCACTATCCATATTAGTTGAATGCAATTTTTTTGGTGTTATGATGTAATTCACAGGGCTCCACGGTGGGCAAGTGTGAATTTAGGGATATTCATATGCATGCAATGTTCAGGAATACATCGGAGTCTTGGAGTTCATATCTCGAAGGTGAGCATTTTTTATTCTTGTTTTTCTAAGCGTTTTTTATTCTTATTTTTCTTTCTTTATTATATATTTTCATAATATTGCAGAAGTTTGTGGTTTTTGAAGATCATTTAAATTGTACCTAGGTAGAGATTTGTAATATGTGAATTTCTTATATATTCTTTAGTTGAGGAGGTGCTGATAGAAGAAAGTTGCGAGAAGGTCGTTTATGATAGTTTAATCATGTCCAACGTAGACTTAAGGATGCATTAGTACAGAAGAGTGACTCGATCCAAGTGAAAGGGGGTAAAGAGGACAAAAGATATGCCTAAAATCACACGGACTGAAATTATAACAAAAGACTGGTCCCAATGATCCCACGTGTCACCAAAAGGGACATCAGACCCTTGGTGGTGCTCATGGTGAGGGGTCTCCTTGGGGACCTGGTCTTGCTCCTTAATTGGAAGTTAAGTGCTTTGGCCTCTAGAAAGTCCTATGGGGGAGGTTAGCCATGCAATGCCTTGGGAGGTGGGCATTGTGCTTTGGGCAAGCGATCATATTGAGGCATCAGAGATGATGCACTTGTGGGAAGATCTCACGGGGGTGTATGCTGCCTAGTGGGGTTTTGGTTAAGCTAACATGATAGGTGCCATCATGACACTAACATGACACTTGCTAAGGCTTTGATGTTGAGTTTTATTTTACTTCTTGCTTAATTTGAACTAAGGTTCCTTGAGTTCAATTGCATAAATATTATTTGCTTGGTTCTCTTGCATATATGTCCTTGCTTGAGTACACTTTTAATATACTGCCTTTTTGTGCTTCTATTTTTCCTTTCTTATTTCCAATGATCTGCAAATCTTTTGATTTTGTGAAATAGGTTCGGTCTACAACTTTGGACACATGGCTACCGGAGCAGGTTGCTTTTATGCAATGTAAGAATATCATGTTTTTATTCAGTGTAATTACCAAAAAAAAAAATGTTTTTATTTAGTGTAAGAATATGTTCTTTTATTCCTCTTGTGAGTACAACTTGGAAGTAACCAATTGTAGACCTCAAAACGAGATTAATTTCATGATGTACAATATTTGATTACTTATTTTCCCCCGTAAATTGGAGAAATTAGATACCTAATTCCAATTTGAACTTTTATAAAAGTGGGGATATAGTATTGTGCTGCGTGTGCTGCAAGGAAAAGATGGCAATAATTCATTTACCAGATTAAATCCTTTATTGGTGCAAATTCTTGGATGACTAGCTATTTACCTTAGTTAACTTTTTCTGGCTGCTGATGAATTAAATAGAAATTAGTGAGAAAAAATTAGTTGGGCTTTTCTTAAGTTGTCCTAAATGGTATCAAATGTTTCTTTAACTTCTCTTGAAAAATAGTATGGGCATTTTCTGCATGGTCAAAATTCTGATTATTTTTTTGTGTACAAATTGTGTAGCTGTGGGCAATGAGAAGGCTAACAATTATTGGGAAGCAGAATTGCCGCCAAATTTCGACAGAAGCTTGATTGCTAACTTTATTCGTGCCAAGTAAATTTCATCTGAACTTTACAGTGTGCTATGTAACAAGTTTCTTTTTCTTCTTCTATTTTCTCTCCCCCCCCCCCCCCCATCTGGATTTCTAATTAAATTTCTTCACATGACTCAGATATCAGGGAAAAAAATGGGTTTCAAAGTTATCATCACGACCAGTTCCTATATTAGGAGAAAATACTTCTAAATTTGACAAATTAGTTGACAATGAAGCCAGATGCGGCCTTCCAAAGAAAACAAGAAAATTTTCTCTTGAAGAAGAGATTCTTAGTAAGCACATGTTGGAAGTAGCTCCTACAACAAGACCTCGTGGGGTAATGTTCTTACTTAATTTAGTTTACATTTGCACCTGAAATGATTTATTTTTGAGTTTCAATTCATGCAAGAGTATATGTTTCTTGCTTTGTCTTTTCTACTTTAAATTGTTCGACATAGTAGTGATAGTTCTTTGCCATAGGGGAGGATTCTGATATAGGAAAGTTTTTGTTTATTTTATTTCTATAATACAAAACTAAACCAAAAAATGGGCTACTAAATATACAAAACAAAAACTAGTCCATCCCACCAAATCCATTGCTTTAGGTACTTGGCCCTTCTGAATCTCGAGACTCCTGGTCTCTACCACCTGAAATGTTGTATAATAAGTTGCAAAGCTCAGTAGGTATAACATGACATACAAATCCCACCCGATGGCGCATGCAAGTGTAACTACCACACACAAAAATGAGCTAGTAATCCAATAAAAAAAATTTGCTTGTATGAGAAGAAAATGATAAAAAAACGTATGCCATGCCAAACGTTTGCTTGTATGAGAAGAAAATGATAAAAAATGTATGCAATGCCAGACGTAATCCATTCATACATTTTAACTACGAAATATTGTTCCAACATGCTCAAAGGCCATGTTTTATAAAAGAGCAAATCTATAGGCTAGACGTTAAACATATGTCTAAAAGCCTGAAATAACATAGCACAAACTAATGAACCATAACCCCACGGTGGATGCTTAGCCTAAAGCTAACGCTACAAGCCCAATCACAACTATTCATCCCTTTCTCAACATATTAACTCAATGGAAATGAGTACCAACCCCTCCATAGTTTAAAGGCCTTTCACCTTAGGGCTCCGAGCCTTTCTTACTTCATCAGTTATCCGTAGCCCAAGACGTCACACACATGAATCTCATTGCGTAACCCACTCCAAAAACAAGTGAAAAATCGTGTGTTCCATGCTATGTTTAGTTGCCATACCAAGGCATCATTTCCAATGAAAACTCATGCCTAACTCAACATGTGAAGGCAATTTACAATTTTACACTACTAACATCAAACTTAAGCATTTCATCAAACACTTGTATCCAAATTCTCTAAACATACAATTCTGCACAAAATCCAGAACTGAAGAACCAATTTTGAAAATCAATTTCTCTTAAACCACAAGTTGTAAATTAATGAAAATTTCCAGAAATATTCTAATATGAATCTAGTTTCAAACCCCATTGGTCTCGCTCAAAAATTCCAAGCAAAACTCCTGTTTTGACTTAAATAGTGTTGGTTGGCTCGATTTTGTGCGGCTGTGGTAAAATTAATTTTCCCCCTTCATTTCAAATTCATATGAGGCTGATCATATATCAAAAGGAAGCCAAGACAATCACCTTTCCACCATTAAAACAGTTTTAGAATAACTTTAACAGTTTAAGAGATATTAGGCTCGAAAATAGGCTGTTTTGCATGTTACAAATTCAGCATCCTAGAAACTATTACAACTACTCCAAATTCAACTATAAACTAAGATGTAACCATATATAACACCCCTTAACAGTCTTACCTACCATTTAAACAGCATATACCTCATTCATCAAGCCTTAAAATTCACAAATTTGTACCAAATTATAAAACAAATTCTAGGCTCTAACACGGCGAAGATCGTATAGCAAGAATCTTACCTCAATTCCAAGTTTAGTAAGATTCCACCAATGCCAAAATACTCCAATTGGAATTTTGAACCCGTAGAAATGTAGCCTTCAACATGTAGAACAACTTTGGAGTAGTTTGATTAAAACACTCTTAAGATCTTCAATTTCTCATCAAAATGAGGGTTTTGGTTCTCTTGCCTCTTGGTGGGTTGGAAGAAAGAAAGGAAGAGCGATAGGTACCACCATATTTTTCCCTTTTTACATCAGAAAAAAAAAGTTTTGCATAAATACATTTTAACCCCCATGTTTCAAGAATTACCAATTACACCCCTTGTATTAACACTTGACCCCCTACATCACATACATTTATAAAGACACGAATAAACCCCCACAACTAACATATATAACACATCATACTTCTAAGGCCATGGCAAGAATATACACTAAATATTCATAGAATTATTTAAATTATAACCCAGGAAAACAAAAGTCGTTACACTTTGATACACTGTTTCACCATTAGTGACCATCTCACCTAAAAGTTCAAATTTTGAAAAAGGGGCAGCTTTAATACTTGTATACTATTGTATGCTTCAAAATGCTCAATTACTGTGGTTATACTTTCTTGAATGAGCCAAATATGTGATTGTCAACTATCAAGCTAGCAATGAGATTTAAACTCATGATCTTTACGTGATTTGATACCATATTAGATTGTTAGACACTCTCTTACCTAAAAACTCACACTTTCTGTGAATAGAATTATTATTAGGTTTTTCCAACATCACAATATTTTTCTGCAGCTTTTGTTCATCTTTTAGTGACAAGGTCTCTTGCAGGACTATTTCCTGAACTACTTTTTATAGTTGTTGGATCTGTTTATTGTTTAATAATTGGAAGTAATTGCATTTAGCTCTCATTTCTTAGTTTTGACATCTTCATGATATTCTTAGTAATTATTTGAAGTGTATAAAGGATGTAAATGAGCCATGGATACTAATAGCAAGAATATGAGCATGCCTATTCTTGCATTATTAACTAGTTAACTTTACTGTCCTTGGCATTTTACTGGTAGATAAATACATCACCAGTTTTTGACCAAGCGGCTTATAAGTTGAATTCTCTGAATGCGACTAACATTTTTTTGTTTCTTCTGCTGCTGCTTCGAGTGTCTTGTTTCTTCTACCAGTTCCATTTTTAATGCTGTTTTATACCATCTTTTGATAATCAGAAAATATTTTGTGCCTTACAGTTGAAGGTGATTTAAATTTGAGCAGGGTTCTTTAGATATGAGGAATGAGGTTATTACTCCACCTCTAGATAGGGGTCTGATTCCTGGACGCAATAATCCCACACAGAAGGATAACAGTACTACAGATCTATTTAGCTTGCTCTCTGTAGAAAACCCGAAGCAGAATTCTTGGACTGCTCCTTCCCGTTGGGCCACATTTGAGTGTAAGAATAAGATAATTATTGCAAAGCATACCATTTGAACTAACAATGGAGACCGACAGAATGGCCAGAAACAGAGAATATCTCATGCAAAGGCGATGATTTATATTCACATAGTTGAAAATAAAGATGATGTTGTTTTGCACTTTTCTATTGACACAAACACCTATACTTTTCTATATAGTTTAAAAAAAGAAAGAAACATCTTTCATCTGGATTAATCCTGGATGATGCTCACTGCTGCCTTGTCAATGGCCTTGGCATTTAGTTACATTTTGAACCTAGAAGAGCAGATCTTCTTTTAACCTTCTGGTTTCCAAACTACAAAAGCTTATTTTCTCGCTGCAGGAGGAAATTCCTGGAGATTTAATTCTACGGAGTTCATAACCATTGGCAAAGCAGTTGAGAGATGGAAATTGAGAAGGTGACTCATTAGGTACATTCCTTCAATTTCATTTTCCTACAAGTGCTCATATTAAAGCTTGTAGGAAGCATTTTGTATGTGGATGAGCATTCAAGTATACTGTTAGGAAAGTGTATATATATCGTGTTAGGGAAGCATATAAGTTATTATGGTAGATATATTCTGTTAAGACATTTATGGAATATTTAGAGTAGGTGCAGTTGTTTTCCTAATTGACATGACTCTCAATTTAATTATTGTACCCATCTTAAACTACAGACCATAGTTTTCAATCTTACAAGAGAAGGGTGACCAAGTTGACAATGAATTTTCATCGGAGAGGCAAATGCAGATCATAGAAGTTTGCATGGATAGTGTATTAAGTTAGTAGACTTCTTTAGCTTCACGCCTCCGCTAATCCTCTCTTTTGTCTTCAGATCTTAAGAAATGAAATAATCAGAGAAAAAAATTTACTAAACAGTTTAACTATTTGGTCAGTTTGCTGACAGACATTAGATTATATGAAAAAGATGGAACATTTAAAATAGAGGACAAAAGTAAAGAGGAAAAATGATATCTGTACCAATTCCACGGTTACTGGAACCATTAGCTATAATTACAGGGAGAATAGTAAAAGAATATTGATATGAAAAAATAACTTGGGTATGTCAGACATATGATCTAAAAGACTAGAATCAAGAATCCAAGGTTCTAAAGGTAAATTGGAAAAACATGCAATAAGAATACCTCGGTTTGCAAGAGAAGCTATTGAGAGAGATCCTTGATGAGCTACTTGATACTAAAGGAATTTGAATTATTCTTTGCCAAAATTGATCACTCGTATAGATATACCTGTCACAATACTTGATTCGGAGGGCCATAGAATAAATAGGAAATTTTGAAGTATAATAACCCTTTCTTGAATAGGGTATCCAACCCTCGGAATAAGATATCCCTAGTTGGGATAGTGAATTCCGAACCCTTAAGGGTTGACTGGAGCTTGTTGCCAGAAGTTGAAGGGTCACCAGAAGAGAGACCAAGCTCTAGTGATTGTTTTTCAAAGAAAGTTTGTGAACATCCGTAGAGAATTAAGCATAGTTTGCCTAGTCATCACAAGGCTCCTTCTTATGTAAGTCTTTTTTGGGAAGGGTAATTTTCATAACTTTAACCCATCCTAGCACCGGGGTGGATAGCATTTCATGCAAAGTCAGGGCTTTAATCCTTATAAAATTCAAAATAAGAGTTGATTCAACTCTTTAATATAACCTTATAAAATTAAAAATTACTCAATTGTGTATTGAACAAGTTTATGAAAATTTTCCTGCAACTCAGGGTGGCTAGCCACTCAACTTGACAACAACTTCAGATCGCTGTCATCTTCTTTAATCCCAGTAACACTCAAAATTTCTTTTCCAACTAGTTCTCTCATTCACTGTTCGAAGTGCCTCTTTTACAGTATATAAACCAGACTGGCCTTGTTTTATTTTTATTTTTGTATAGCCCATGAAGTTTGTCAAAGATGATACCTAGTATTCTTACATGTGTGCAACTTCCTCATTAACCTTATAGGCCGAAACCACTTCCTCACCTCATATGGTATTCATAAGCTAAACATTACGGCTCCGTTTGGAGTAACAAAAAAACTCTGAAAATTTCTAAAAAGTTATTCACTTTTTATCTTACTGCACGAATTACGAAACTACAACTTATCTCACTTTATCTCATTTTATTTCAATTTTTGTTACTCCAAATGTACCTACATGTCTTTGAAGCATCCTCCATTGCTAACTACACAAGAAGAATTCATGCAGTCACTTGTGTTATGAATGGTTCAACCATAATATTGAAATTTACAAGTTAAGAATGGTTAAATTTTCTAAGCATTGAACCCATGACCTCAGGTTGTGAAGGAGCAACTTCGAAGTTACACCAACACCTTAATTATAATTAGATATCCGAATCGAGTAATGGAGGTGGCCTCAAGTATACGTTTCAGAATGGGGAAATTCAGGTAAATACCATACCCAATAACCATGAACAGATATAAGCATCACATCATTATATATTCTGAAAGAGAAACACCTAAATCATACTGTCATACGGATTGAGAATACAGCAGAGATGATTCTAGGATGTTGCCTTCTGAGCCCTAGGCCTGCGTAGATGCTGTTGATGGTCTGTAAAATCAATGCACATATTGACATTGTCATCACTGGCCTGACTTGCAGATTTCTTTGGATTGATCTCTTTATTTTAGGTTGTGGAGTTTGTTTTGCTCCTAAACTCTTATTGATTTGTTGAGGGAGGATATGGAGAGGGAATGAGATGTGTACAACTGAAATTAAAGCTGTAAGATTGCGTTTGTAGTGACGGATTCGAAATGAGGAGATTTGACAATTATTGTGAACGGAGAATAACTCAAATATAAATTTGATATGGATTTTAAGTTGAAACTGAAAGTGTGAACAAGATTTATGCTGATGGATTTCAGTGAATTTAAGATAATCATGTAAAAGCAGCAATTTGAAATTTTTTAGTATTAATGGTTCCAGTTGCACAAAAATATAACAAAACAGTTGTTGGCTTTACTGTTGAATTACTGTTGTTGTCTAATTAATTAAAACACAAAATCCCAGAGATAAATTCAATATATGGGTTATTGTAGTTATGATTCAGCAGGGCAGTGCATGTATCCAGTTATGATCCCAAGGAGTTTCCACCTTTTTTTCAACGAAATCAGTCCTATTCTTGGAGAGAAGAGACATATCAAATTCACTCTTTTGTTTTATATTAAAATTTTTGGATGTTCTTGATCTGGTTGAGAAATATTAGCTGAGTCCGTTGAAATATTAATTTCTTACCTTTCTCTCTTTTTATTTATTTATTATTATTATTATTTTTTTTTTTTTGTGGATTATGCTATCAAATCTCCAAGTCAATATATATTTCATCTGCTACCATAGTTTTGATAATTCATTCTTTTATTATTATTATTATTATTATTAAATGCCACTTATGTTTTTTCTTGAGTTCAGAATGAGAGATCGGGTGAAGTTCAAGCGAAGGGAAAATTTTGAGGTTAAAAATGAATTCACAAGAAAGAGAAAGAAGAAAAAATGCTCGAAGTTTGTTGGAGAATTTATTGAAACTAAAATTTGTTTATTTTAATGCAGTATAATTTGTTTATTTCAGTGAAATTACTGATTATTTTAATGGCTCAATTCGATTATAAGCTATGCAACGCAACAATTGAATTTGGGCCCACCATATGATAATATATACATAAAAATGTATATACATGCAAGTAACGAAAAGAGGATTCTCCGAGCAACATAGCTTAGGAACACATCCAGAAATATGGAACACTTCGAGTTATGGATACAAAACGTTCAGCTCTTTTACTAGTTTTTCCTGATATTCTCCTGCTGCTTACTCCCTATTCATTCTTGCATGTGTTGAGCTCAGAGCCAGATTCACATACCTAGCTTGTATGTATATGCATACATATATATATATATATATATATATTATGATCAAGCGGATCCAAGTTTCATTTTGGAGGGTAAAGAAGTGTTTCACTCCAAGATCCCAATTAATTCCCAACTTCAAATAAACCCAGCAATTTGAGCACCACCACCACCATGGAAAATTAAAAACTACATACAATTAATGTAAACCAGGAATAAGGCTGGGAAATGAACTCCTGAAAGTGACCGGCTTTCTGGGTTGTTCTCTTCGTCTCAATTTCAACAACCCATTATCCATTCCTACAGCCAACCCCCACCCCCACCCCCATTCATCCACAACAGCACCCATTTTTTATAATAATAATAATAATAATAATATAATAATCATCATTTACAGTAGTCTAGAAAACAGAAAGGAAGCGTGTAATTCAATCAAGTAAATTAACGTGAAACCTCCTCATGATCGTCGCATGCATGTGCAATATTGCTCGAACTATGGCGACTGTGAGTCTGTGACTGCGACTCCAACTGTCATCTACTGGGCAGCTACTATCATCAATATATATATATATATATAATATTATAATTAGCCTAACCTAGACATTCAAATTGGGTAATCCCAATACGGTTTTCAGCAGCTGTCATTCTTCCATGCCCTTGCTTTGGAAACAATCAATTATATACCATAATTATATTTATATATATATATATATATATAAGATTTCTTCTTCATTTCTCGGGATCGTTAACTATTTCTTTAATAATTGCAATTAATTAAACCATTCATAGAGAAAAAGCAATCCCACACGCTTACGCAGCAAGTTATTGCACAATAAACTAATCGTTATATCCTTCCACAGTTTTACACCAATGGACAAGCAAAACTGGTTTTAGTTCTTAAATTTCTAGATACAAGTGGGGGATAAAGGTGTAACCTTAATCGCACTTTGAAATAAATTAAAAAGATAAAAAAAAAATAAGTAAGGATATTTGCACTCCTTGATCCATTAGCTTCCCCTACTTCACAATAACTTTAATGAAAAAATGAAATATGGAGTGGGAGAAATTTTTCAGGTGGGTGCATTTATCATTTTCCTAGAAAAATTTGTCAAAAATAAGTATATTTGACTTCTACTAACTTTAAAAACTCACATTTTACATACTTTTGAAAAAATTCATGTGTCTGACTAACTCTAAAAATTAGTTTGTAAGTTAGGAATTGTTTTCCTTGGCAAGATGGGACTTTGCTCACAAGATCTAACTCCGCTATACTGAATTCTAAAAATCTATTTACAAGTTTTCCAAGATATTGGCAATGTGGGATTTTACTCACAAAACCTAAATCAACCCTACCCAACTATTTGCAAGGTCAGAATTGTCCAAAGTCTTGATGATACGGGACTTCTCTCATAGCCTAAATCCTCACCCAAGGACATGGCAATGTGGGACTACGTGAGATAAACGAGGCTCAACAACCTCATTGGTACCCAATTCTTATACAATGTTGAAGAATCCATGAGCCTAATTCAACTTCAGAAGTTGATTTAGAAGGTAAGCCTTACCCAAGATCTTATATAAAGAGTACTACTTTTATATCAAAATATTATGGGACTTCAGTTATTGTTAAATCATCTAACTTAAAATTAATTGACAAGGAATATAAAAGTCCATAAAAACCTTATACCAATTTAGAAGACTTAATTTTATTAATGTGGAATAAATCACAACATACCACCTCACATATGATCTCATCTCGTATATGAAAATGGAAATGGTGCACTGAGTTCAAGAAGTACACAAACAATAAAGAGGCAGATGGTGCATCGAGTATGTAGAAACGAGAGATTAAGAAGCGAAAAGGGAGAGAGTCCTAACACATTTACCTCTGATACTATATTAAAGTATTAAATTTAAAATCAATTGGTAAGGAGCGGACAAACTCATTAGAATCTTATACTAAGATGGGAGGCTTAATTCTATCAATGCGAGAAAAATCCTAGGCGACACATAACATGTTCTTTATAATCCTTGTAATAACATTAATCAAGACTTCACTTTGGTCTTTTATCAATCCACGAATGTAATGCTCCAGATTTTCACAACTCAAAGGCTAACTGTGTCACTTGGCATGGGTTAATGGAACCTTATAAATAAAGAAAATAATATATAAAAAATAATAATTTGAATAAACATATTATTTAATAAAAATAAATTACAATTAGTCATTACATTTAATATAATTACAATAAATATCATTACAATAAAAATACCCAAAAGTGGAGTATATATAAAACAAATGACAAGTGTTTGCAGCCTAAACCCTCTGAATAGCAATCGCTACAATCATATTACATTGGTTCAAAAAATATCTCACAGAGGGATACATGTCAAGTTCCACGAATACTAGATCTCGTTTGCTTCCCCCCCCCCCTTTTTAAGGGAGGGTGATTGACTCTTACTTTCTAATTTCTAAGTTCAAGTTCAAAATTAAAATTTCTAAGACTTAGATAAAGATGTTTTACGAACATCAGTTCACAAAACATAAAACTTATTATATGTATCTGACACTGATCATTTCATCAAACTATAACAAATTAACCTACATTTTATTTTCTTTCTCAACCATCAGTTATAATTCTTACAAATTCACAAACTAATACAAATTTGATACAACACGGTTACATTAGTAAAATAATACAAATTATGATGATACAATTTCATAACCTCATGGATCAATTTTAATGTCTAAATCATGTAATGCTTATGACAAATAGGAGACCAAACAAATATGGGATTGGATCACAATCTCGACTTGACAAGAATTACAAGCAAAATGACATGGCCATCCATGTAGTAATGTAATTAAAATGTAATCTTATGGATTTATTATTTTGAAGCTATATGCTGACAAATATTTCATGTTGCTACGATTTTTTTTTTTTTTTTGTTAAATCATTTATACCACTACGGCATTGCCTTTTCATAAAGCTTGAGATATAGCTATACGATATCATAAATTTCCATTACATTAAATTGCGAAACACATATGGAGCTATTTTTTGTGAAGTAATTCTTGACAACCCATTTCATCCCATTATGGTCAAATCCTTGAAACGGAGTGAGAAAGCTGAACTAGAGAAACGGAAGGAGGGAGTGATCGATTGAATAAGGCCAGAAATCAGAGGGAGAGTGAAATTATATTTGGGGCAGTTATTTTTGGTATTAATAATTACCTCAGAATATCTTATAGCGGCCGCTTCAAGTGGTCACCTGAGTTTTATTTTTTCACAAAAAATCAATCCTTGAGAGTGAACCAACTTATTTCTGCGCTAATAATCAAGACAATGTTGGATTGGATTGTCACACAGTATCTTATAGCAACCACTTTAAATAGCCACTTAGATTTTGTTTTCGCAAAAAATTAATACTTTTTAGTGAACCAACTAATTTCTATGTTAATATTCAAGACAATGCTGGGCTGGAATTGTCCTCAATAAGGTGTTCAAGGCTTATAGAAAGTGTAAAGCCAGCAAATAATTCCCAGCATGAAACTGATTCATAAGGATTATAAAATATGAACTTTTAAGGATATATTACCTGGTCCACATCCAAGTTGGCTGACTAAAGTTGCACGAGCAGTGGGACCAAAACTAGAAATCATATTCAGAACCCCGGAAGAAAGGCTAGCCCGTGAACAACACATTATTGAGTTTCTCAGCAAAGTTTGTGGTAATAATAGTACTCCTAATTTTATTACTGTTAATTAATTTAAAAAAAATAGATGCTATAACAAAGCATCCACAAATGACATGATTTATCCAACATCCTTTTCCAGTTATTTGACAATGTTATAGCATGTACCTGATTCGACCCACTGTTTTTTAAACTTCAAACAGCCACCAAGGTGTGTAGGTATATATATATATATATATATATATGTATGCATTCTACATTAGTTGAGAATAGCATGTCCAGCCAATGATTTAGCATTAGATCATAGCTAGTAAAAAAGTCTTACATTTAACATGCTCTTCAAATTCTAACTTATTTGGTGGAACTAAATTCTGAACAAGTTTCGTCATCAATCTCTCTCTCAATCATAGCTTAACAAACCATATGACAAAAAAAAAAGGACACAACAAAGGTTAGATAAATTGAAAGTTTATGTGACAATAGTAGAATGAATTTCTTGGAAAATAAATGAAATATGATAGAGATGCCAATTGCAAGACACAGTGGAAGTTTTCCACAATTCTGACAATAATACAAGTTTTGTGTGTCTGAGTTTTCAAAAAATAATAATAATAATATTTGTGTCTACTTGTGAAATATGCAACACTTTCCTCCACCAAACCACCCCCCAAAAAAAAAAAACAAAAAACCACAAAAAAAAAGGAAAATCAAACATAAGCTATGCAATGCAACAATGGAACATGGGCCCACCAGAACCTGGCAATATATATACACACACAATATACATGTAAGTAACAATGAGAAGGATTATCCAATTAGCATGTGTTCAGATCCAAGTTTCATAAAGTTCATTTTGGAGGGTGAAGAACTGTTTCACTCCAACATCCCAATTCCTCAACTTCAATAAACCCAGCAATTTGAACACCACCGTGGCAAATTAAAACTACATATAATATACCCAGGAATAGAAAAAGAAAAGAAGAAGAAAACCTCAGAAGTGGGTTATGAACTCCTGAAGGTGACCAGCTTTCTGGGGACATTGGCCCTAGCAGCAGCAGCAGCACCCCCTGGAAACCACCACCAGCAATTGCGCCGTTCCATTCCTACAGCCAACGCCCACCACCCCCTTCATCCACAACAGCACTCAATTTCAAAAAAATAATAATAAATAATCAAAGAATAGTATAGAAAACAGAAAGGAAGCGTGCAATTCAATCAAGTGAATTAATGTCAAACCTCCCCATCGAGGTCGTCTCCCATGGCTCGACCATGCATGTGCGGTATAGCTCGAGCTATGGCGACTGCGACTGCGACTCCAACTCTCTTAAACCCCTTAATGTATATATGTCAACAATAATATGATATATTATTATAAAGCCTAATCAATTCCTGCCAATAATAATTCATATTAAATAGTACTTGACCCGTCCAATCAAATTTGGTGATCCCAAGAAGGTTTAATAGCTGTTTTTCCAAAGCCTTGCTTCGGGAACAATCGAACATACCATCAGACCTCACATACATAAAGCTTTTTGACAGCACCCCCGCCAAGAAATGATTGCCAAACTCTTCCACATTATAGCGCATATATACATATATATGTATACATAGAGAGAGAGAGGGGGGAGAGAGAGAGAGGGATTGATTGATCTGTAAAAGCGCGCATATACACACACATATATAGCTAGCCTCTCTTGGAAAGGAAACCAATAATCGATCGAGACGGCAATTAATGGCTTCTTCATCATCATCGAGCGGTGGTGTTCCACCGGGTTTCCGGTTCCACCCGACGGACGAAGAGCTTCTTCACTACTACTTGAAGAAGAAGGTGACTTATCAAAAGTTTGACATGGAGGTGATCAGAGAGGTAGATTTGAATAAGATAGAGCCATGGGAACTCCAAGGTACCCCAATTGCTTCTCTATGCTCCTGATTAGTTGTTGTTATCACAACTTCATTACTACTTCAGTGAATTTCTCTCGCTTCCCTTTCTTTTCTCTTCTTTCCTTTACTATTATTATTATTATTATTATTATTATTATTATTATTGTAGGATAAGATATCAGAACTTAGAATTAGAGGGATTCGCTGTCTCCTATATAAGTGAAAATCATATATTATCATGATATATTTAATTATAAATTTTTTATTCTCCAATTTAGACCATTTTCGTGTCATTAGAATGCAAATCAACTGCATGATCGATGATTCAAAGTTCATTAGAAGAATGAACTGGTACTTCACTAATCCCAAAATATTTTATTTTTATATTTATATTTTGAAAAGTGGGAGAGAATATATTAAAAAAAAAGAGACAAAATCTCAAAATATATATTAAGCATTAAGGGATATATATAGTATAAAGATTTGCGTCATTGCACGTTTTGAAAGACCATTCTGGAGTATTAATTATACATATCTTGATTGATCTATTACATATATATATATATATATATATATATATTATAGTGATTAGGCGTACGAATTTACTTTAATTATATTCTTTAGTTATACCTTATATTAATAATCACTTAGAAAATAATTTGTTATTAAATTATATTACAGCAAAAAGAGGTGATTAACCCTATTAAATAAATATTTTTAATTTATTAGCAATAAAATATATAATTAATTTGTTTTTATTAATTAATTACATCACATGTTAAATAAGTTATCACTATCAGTTAACTTTACTCATGGAAAATCAAATTTAGGGAAAATTTCTCTTCGTGAATGGCTTGATTAATTTACGTTCATATGTGCATACAATTCATAGGATAATTTTTTTTAAATAACTTGTGATGAATAATATGTTACATAATAATTAGATGTGTAAACATAATAATTAGTTGTGTAAACTTGATTTATTATATTTTTTATTTTTATTTTTACTCATGAAATTTATTAATTTTAATTATATTTTTTTCACAATTATCAAGGTAGAATGAGATAAGATAATTACAACATTTGAATTGAAATGTAATTCTAAATTTATATAATAGAATAAAATTTAATTATTATTAAAGTAAAAGTTATAAAAATGTAAAATCATAATATAATTCTAAAGGTAGATATTCCCCCCTAAGAATTTATTTTGTATTTTATTTGATAATTATAAGTCAAGCGAAATTATAATAGGTCATAACATAATAGTCTTATCAAATAAATATTTCAAAATAAAATAAAATAAAATTTGATATATCGTACAACACGTAAATTTCTGGAAAATATTAAAAAATTATAATAAATAATATGCTAAATTATAATTAGAATAAATGTCAAAATTTTAATTAAATAATAATATATTTTCTACTTTTACTATTTTCTTTATGAAATTTAATATTTTATTATTTTATTCTATCTTATATGTTAAAAAAAAGGGATTAAAAAAATAGTATTTGATTTAGATATGATTCTATATTCTCATTAAGGTTTATCTAAGATAGGATGATAGGATTTTATTATCTTTTGAATTATTAATATACAAAAAAATAAAAGTAGGAATTTTTATTATAAATAGAAATGTAGGTTAGATAAAAATGATAATATTAACTAATGTCCATAAAAATTATAATATTAAGTGGCAGGTGATAGCTATATACTAAGATAATGATTAATTAATAAAATTAAATAGTTTGAAAAGACACATGTCACGAAAATATTTATTAAACCATATTTATGTTAAAGTGTAATTAGAATAAATATTAGGATTTATTAAAAATCATATATTTAAAATTATGAAATTTATTTATTTTAAATTTTATTATATCTCATGTGTTAAGAAGAATTAGATAAAATAAAGATAATTTTTGAGTCGGGATATGATTAAAATTTTTTATTAATGTAGACGAAAATTATATTATTATGCGAATAAATAATAAAATAAAATATTTCAATCAATAATCAGATAGGATGGGCTTGTATTTACAGATACTTGTATCCGAATCATTAAAGATGTCAAAAATATTATTATTTAAATATAATTTAATTTTGATAATTATAATTAATATTTAGAATTCAAGTATTAAATAATGATAATTATAATATTAATTGATAAATAGTATTTAGTAATTATAAATTTACAAAATTCGATATTTTTGAAAAATACTTATTACTACTATATCATCCAATTATATATATATATATATGCGATGTCGATATTGTGATATGATATCAGATGAGTGTGTAAATGCAGAGAGATGTAGAATAGGGTCAACCCCACAGAATGAGTGGTATTTCTTCAGCCACAAGGACAGGAAGTACCCAACTGGGTCGAGGACTAATAGGGCAACCAATGCTGGTTTTTGGAAGGCAACAGGGAGAGACAAATGTATAAGAAACACCTTCAAGAAGATTGGTATGAGGAAAACCCTTGTTTTCTACCGTGGCAGGGCTCCTCACGGCCAGAAGACTGATTGGATCATGCATGAGTACCGCCTCGAGGATGGGACCATCGATGACACTCCAAACAATAATCCCACCAACGTAAGAATCTCTCTCTCTCTCTCTCTCAACAAACATACATACATAAATATATATATATATATATATATTGGATGCATGAATTAATTTTAATTATTTGTATATGCGTCGACATGCATGGAGCAGGAGGATGGGTGGGTGGTTTGTAGGGTGTTCAAGAAGAAGAATTTATTCAAACTTGGGAATGAATTAGGGGGTGCTGCAGCTGCTAATACGGCCACAAATGACCATCAGCTCAACAGCGGCAGTTGTACTAGTTATATGTCCTCAATGAATAATTATGCCAATCAAACGGTGGGGCGTCACTTCACAAATCATCCTTATCAGTATCTACTGCAACCTCCAGGCGTAGCCGCCGGCGACGGCCAATTACAAACGCCCTTTGATCTGTACAAGTCGTGTTCTTCTGATCATCGACTGGCCCTCAACAATAACTATTCTGATCATCCCATGATCCCCGTTCCTAATTACCACCACCACCACCCCAATATTCTTCAAGCCCAAAACCTTATCCCAATTACCCGCGACGACTACTCATCGGCGGCTCTCCCTAATTCGGATTCGTCGCCGGTGAAGCAACTGATAATGTCGACGTCCAACCACAGAGATTGCGAAAGTGGGAGTCATGAGATTAACCACCGGACGTACGATGAGACGGGGGGGCTAGAGGTAGGAACATCGTCGTCGTCCCAAAATCATCAGCTGGTTGCTGCTGCTGCTGCCGCCGCTGCCGGCGGAGGAAGATTGTCGGATGAGAAATATTTGAATGAATGGGGCATGCTGCAGGATAGGCTTGTAAGTGGTAATACTACTACTCATCCCAATCTTGGACTTGGCCAAAGCCATGAAGACTCGTCCAAAGAGGGCCACCACCAGATGAATCAGCTGTCACTGCGTGGAGAGATGGATCTGTGGGGTACTTATGGAAAGTAGTATTAATAGTATTAGTAATGGTGTTTTCCATGCATAAGCATATATGAAATTATATATAACATTAATCATTTGTTGCATAATTTATTTTCGAACCATTTTATTTGATCTCATTGAAGAATTCCCACTATAATTTGGCCTGTCAAATGTATTTAAAATTTTAATTTGACTTCTAAAGGGGGTAAAAGTATATTTGTTTAAAATTTTATGTTTGATGTGCGTTAAAATTGAATTGTTCATTTAAATACTTATTTTTTAGAAATTTTTTAAAAAAAATTAAAGTCTAAACAATACTAGACATGGTGCACATGTTATGCGTGTGAATTTTTTATCTTAATAATCAATAAAAATATTTTAATTTTACAAATTTTGAATATTTACTCAATTTTTTAATTTTTATTAAATTTTTAATTTAAAACTATGTGCGTATCATTAATTAGTTTGTTAATTATAAAGAAATTAATAAAAGTGATTCAAGTAGTAAATAATAAGTAATTAAGGTTATTTAAGTAAGTAACCCATAATTAAGGAATATATAAAAAAAAATAAAAAAATTACAAAATAGTATGCAGTTAAAAGACATTTAAAGAAGATACAAAAAATAAATAAGTAAAATCACTTAATTATATGAAAGTTTAAAGAAATTACTTTTTAATTCTATTGAAGTGTAATTAGTTAAAGGAAGCTAAAAGATATTATGGGAAGAGAAAAAAAAAAAAAAAAAAAGAAAGACCACAAAAAAAGAGTTTTAACAAACTTATCGATTTGCCCCTATAATAATATAAATATTTCAAAAGAAAATACTACTTTTTTTTTTAAATTTTAATAAGAAACTCGAACCAGAACTTAATTTTAAAACACGCTCGATGAAAAAAAAAATTTACATAAATCGGTTCAATACAATGTGAAACATTATTATTTTATAATTTAAAAAATATAAAAAATAATAATAATTTATAGACACGTATTATGCTTTGCAAATTTAAATTCATTAAATGATGCTATAATCGTAACAAAATATTATTTTAGAAAATTATTTATCATAAAAACTCTTTTTATTCGGGTGTATGTCACACGCTATTAATTTTAACATGCTGTACTTTCCTCGCGATGACAAGAGATATTAATTCATAATAACGATGTATATGGGTGTAAGTAATTTTGATTCCAAGTACAAAAATGTTATTTTTTTTTTTCTTTCTTAAACACACCCTTATATTTAGCATAAGTTATAAGAAATCAATGTTTATCTCTATACAAATGCTAAGCAAAATTAATTAAAAGTAGATAATAAGTTAATTTTCCAAGTTAGTTTTTAATTCAGTTAGTTCTACTTATTATGATTACTAATGATATGAATCGTGCGATACACGAATTTATCAGATTATATAAGTCGAGTGTAATATCATATATTAAAATAGTTAATTGAATTGTAAAAATATATTTAAAAGCAATATATGCTATTTACTTATACAAAATTTAATCAAACAGTGAACGTAAAATAAATTAAAATATTGATATTATCAATAACATTGATTCGATTAAATTCAAATTCTAATAAATAAAAAAAAAAGAAAAATAAAAAAGGTTGAAGAATAACACCACTTATAATTAAACAATTTTTATAATTATTGTCTCTATTCTTCCTACTACAGTGTGTACATATATATATATATATATATATATATCAACTGCACATAAAAACTTATAAAAATATATATTAATTACATATAAGAGCTTTAAAAAATTAAAATTTAAGTATGTACCTAACAAATCGTAATGTTTAAGAGAAATTTGTTGTAATAAAAAGTCTCTAAGAAATTTGAAAAAAAATGAAGGTTTTGTATCTATTTATAAATTTTACATGCAAGAAAATCTTATTCCATTTAGATTATAATATTATTTTGAAATCCAATCTTATTTCGATTATAGTATTATCTTGATCGAATTGAAAGTTAAAATTCAAGAAAGTTTAAGTGGCACTTTAATTAAATTGATTTATCCATTACCAATTTTATTTTTAATTTTTAGCACTGTTTGATATTTTTTCAATAAAAAATATTATAACATATATATAATTTTAATAAAGAATTTTACAGTTTGATTTAAGATATATCACTTATTTTGTCTAGTAATATTTTGCATTATTTTATTTAATAATAATCATAATAATAATAATAATAATAATAATAATAATAATTGTTATTATATTTATTAGTTTTCAAATAATAATTTATTAAATTATAAAAAATTATCATGTGTGGATCATGTGACATTTTTTACCTCGCCCCAGGGGTATAATAGTCAATTAATGTCTAATTAATTTAATTTAATTATTTATTAAAAATAATTTAATAAAATATATTTCATATTAATTTAATTAATTAGATTAACTAATTAATTTAATTTAATTATGTTATATTATTTATTAAAATATTAATAAAATATACTACATATTAATTTAGATTATTAAAGTAAATTTAATCATATTATTTATTAAAAATAACTTTAATTTAATAAAATATTTAAATAAAACAATTCATTTTAATATGATATAACAAAAATAGACAAATTGTTAAAATTGAAAAAAAATGTAACAGAAAAAAACATATTGAAAATATTTTTTGTTTACGTTTTTCTATTTATTTTTTAATTTTTAAAAAACAATTAATATAAACGTTACCAAACGGAACCTGCATATTTCCCTTAAAAAAAATAATTTGTTTCCGCTCCTTTTTTTCTTTCTTTCTTTCTTCTAAATCAAATAATTAAATTAAATTAATTAGTTCATTTAATTAGACATGTATTAATTATTATATCACTAAAGTAGGGTGAAAAAGTCATATAATCCGCACATGACAAATTTTTCATTAACTTTAATAAATAGAGTTATTATTTGGACCAAATAAAATGAAATTAGATAGTTCAAAAATATAATAAGTGCATTTGATAGTTGAAGGATGAAATAAAAAAAAAAAAAAGATAGTTTAAGGATATTTTCATAAAAAACTCGAATAAAAATATAAATATTTAATATTCAAAAAAATATAACTTTAATAGATTAAAATGGCCTTAGGGCAGGGGAGACTTCCTACTACCCTGTATCTCATCATCGATGGATGAAGTCGCTACCAACTCGACACTCTCTCACCTATTCTTGTACATCTCATCACCTGTAAATGAAGCCTCTTACCTATTCTTGTACTACAATTTGCTCTTCCCTACCCATGAGTATGAATTTCTCTCTGTCAATTATGTACAACTACTGGATCTCTCTTTCAGGACTCTCAATTTTCCTCTTTCAAAACCTTCAAAAGTTTATATATAATTATATATACATATATATATAGTTTAGTATATGGTAAATATGAAATTGTTAATTTCCTTTATGATTTTCATGTTTGTTAATTTTTCTTTAAATTTTGATACAATCTTTAAAAAGTTTTCAATTTTTTTTCTCTACATGTTCTTCGATTGAAAGGGTTTTCAATTGTGGGTTTCCATAGATTTTGTTTCTTTTATATTCTTTGGAAAAAAAATTTTAATTTGAGAAAAAAAATTTTGAGTTTGTCATTAAATATTTGGAATTTGAAATGGAAAAATAAAGGCGAGAGAAAAATAGAAGAAAAAAAGATGGGAGAGAAGAGCATGGTAAAGAAGAAGAAGAGGAGGAGGAGGAGGAGGGTAATTTTGTGTTTTTACCATTTAACATGACGTCATTACACTTTACTTGCAAGTATGCATAATAATGAGGTATAAGAGCATAATTAATTTTGATCCTAAGTACAAGGATATCAAAGTAATTATCCAAAAATAATTAAAATATTAATTTTTTGATTTTTGCACAAATTGAAGTTTAAAAAGTCAATATTATCTCTTCTATGCACAAAAAACCGACAATGTCTAAGGAAGTACGTTTATAATTTAGCAAGGTATACTTATTGGTTTGTGCAAGTACCCAAGAACCCACCTTTTTTATTTTTTTTACTCAAATAAACCCTAAATTGATAAATAACTGTAATTTAGGATTTAACTAGGGTTGACAAAATAGGTTTGTTATATATATATATATATATATATATTTAAAGTGACAAGATTTCAAAAGTTCCTGTTTAATACCAATATTAAGTACATAATGTACTCACCGCTAGTAGGTCCAGTGAATAAGAATTGAGCTTAAAGTTTGAGTGATATATTCAAGCCGTGAATTTGATTCACCTCTTGAGCGGCCAGGTCGTAAGTGGAAAGCCGTGGTGGTGGGATCCTATACTAGTCTCCTTGCGTTTGTAGCCCGGTGCCCCAAAGGTCCACCAGGTGATTTCCTCGTCACGAAAAATATATATATATATATATATATTACATAATGTGCAAACAGTCTCCCTTTCCCTTCTCCATCTACGGCAACTCAGTACTAACAACCCCAGCAGATGCAGCTGAAATGTTATATGACAGCAAGTGCAAGGATTTCCTCCAAACCACACAGGTAATTAGTTCATATTCAAACCTCCATTATCTTCACAGAAATCAGGTAATCAGTAAAATTTCAGCCCAGCTGTCAAGTGTAGCAGAATTTCAAGCTGACTGATTTACAGATCAAATCATTAACAGAATTTTCTGCTATGTCCCTGCTCTGTTCCCCCTGGACAGCTATATGACAGATAAATCAAATCCTCAAACGGATTTACAGTTCAAAGTAACAGAATTACCAAAAAATTCCATCTCAGCTGTCAAATGTAACAGAATTTCCAAAGTTCTGAACCTACCGTCAAAAGATTGGCCTTTCCTATGTTTGAACAATTAACAAAGAGTGAACAATCATGTGATTAGACACCAAAATGCAGCCCTTTACCAAACAGTACCCATCACCCATTTTGCAATCCTTAAGGCGCCAGGACCATACATACAGAAACCTTTTCGCATTAACATCACACACTAACCGCACTTAGCTCCATCCTGTACGCCCCTAGTATTATTACAATTCCAATAAAATCAAATTGCTTGTGTAGAAATTTTTTATATGCTAACAGCATATAACAAAAGTGATCTCTTACGAAAGTAACTCCCAAATCATTGCACATGAAAATCATGACAAGAAAATTGAAGAAATACCTATCGTGTTGTAATCAACATACATAACACATAAATATATGTTACGGGAAAATAGTTTTAAAGTGAACATAAACACCATTGCAGCGCCAACAACAACAACAACATTAACATTAACAAAACTTGGTTTAAGTTAAAGTAATTATATTAAAGACGGCCACAGTCATACCTAATATGACTATTTGAGCTACGAAAGAGAATAAACATGAAAACAATGCAAGCTAATCTGACCAGTAACGATGAATCTGGTTGCAGTAGTAACCCTGTGAGATATGTTTGTGTTGACAGTCGCACCACCCGCATCCTTCGCTCTTTCAGATATTGATCCATTGCCTCTCCAACTTTGTGCGTCATCATTTGGCTTTCATTTTTAGTTAAATTAGAAAAACTCAACTTTTGTGACAAACATCTAGCAAGAACAATTGCATCTTCTAGACCAGCAGAGCCACCCTGTCCAAGGAATGGACCCATTACATGCATGGCATCTCCGGCTACAGTCACTGTTCCTTCGCGGAACTTTCCAAATAGCAGGTCCCATGGCGCACGATATCTTAAGTGTGTGTGAGACAATGACTCTGGATCACTATCTTCTATCATTTTTATAATTTCTGTTGGGAAACCATCCAATGATTGTAAGGCTGACAGTCTAATGAACTCCGAATTTTGTGAAGGTCTTGCATCTGTTCATGTGCATACATGAAAAAATTAAAAAATAAGTTAAAAGATACTCCAATTAGGGGAGTAAAACCATTTATCTTACACATAAACAATTATACTACCACTAATGTTCTCAATTTGACTCTACAAATTTTGCATATATATATATAGGCACTTTCATACTAAACTCCTTATTTCACAAAACATAATAAAGCTTATAACTTCAGATTAAAAATTAATGAAAAATACACATAGGTGGAGAGGAAGTGATAGAGAATTTTAATTACCATCACTTCATCTCCTTATTTTCTTGATGTACAAATAAAAAAGGCCAAACACTAAGGTGGCATTTGGTTTGTCTTTCTATTTTTTGTTTTCTGTTTTTGTTTTGAGCTCATTTTTTATTTTGCACTTTCAAAAACAAAGAAAACAGCCCCAAAAGCATTTGGTCACTTGTGCTCTCAAATTTTGTTTTAGAAAACAGAAAATGAGTTTACACATGATATGGAAAAGGGTAAAAAGTCGTTTTGAACGTTTTTAACCCAAAATGAGGAAAATAGAGCACTTTTTTTTTCTTTGTTTTGGAATTTTTAAAACATAAATTACATAAAATAGAAAACAGAAAAGCAAACCAAATACCACCTAATATACTCAAAATCAAACATGCACACATTATGGCATACATGTAATTTATACTAATTGGATGTACAATAATATCGGCATGTGCACCTGCTGTAGCATGCATCAAAATCAAAAACCAAAAACAGGCTGTATTAGACAAGACGTTACCCTTGGTAGTTGAATGTTGACCCAGAAACCAGTAGACTGACTTATCATCAAGTGGAACTCTTCCCATAAAAATGTTTTTTCTCCTTAATCGGACGAATTCATGGGGTAAAGCATGACCATTTGGATAACTTGTCAAACCTCTCACTGCAGAAATGGTGAATTGTCTTGTAGGCTTTAACTCAAGGAATTCAGCAACCACTGAGTTTGCTCCATCACATCCAATCACAACCTGTGAGACCACGAAAGGAATTATGAGCTATAAAGATTTCTTAAATTGTTTTAGCTTGCGCTAATGCATCAAAAAAATTAATATATCATCTTCTTATGACCAAATTAAATTGGCTAAATCCAAATTTACAAAATCCTAGTCTATTAGGTCCCCCATAAATGGGTAGGATGATTATTTTGTGATTGCAAAAGATGTGTGTGAGACATGTACTTGAACAGTTTACACAAATCATCGCGTATTTCCCTTACCTCAAAGCGTATTTACATTGTAAATGAGATTGGCTTATCTTGCTTTTCAAACCCAATATGAGCTGAATTTGATATAAATCAAGATTTAGTGCACCATATTTAAAACTAATCATGTCATCAAGTATGCATGCTTGGAAGTGTATATATCAATCATATATAAATACATGTGCGCTTTGTCAACCATGATTGCTAGGGCTCAAGTGCACTCTCTCTTAAATGCCCAAATGATCTCTGTGCGTGTGTGAACGCGCGCCTGCATGCATGCAACTACATTCCAATATAGTGCAAGTATATGATTTGCAATTTCTTGCTATATCAAAAGTTAGAAATTAAAGTAATGGTTTTAAAAGAAACACTACAATTTCACATAAGAATCACTATTTTTTTAACTTTATGACAGAGACATCCCTATCTGGCATGATGAAATTGATTAGTAAAATGGATTATCATATACAATGTATGCATCTACAAATTATATATGGAAGTCATCATTCGTCAATTAATTCAATGGATATTTATGTTGATCACTAAGGTACGGACAACAAATTTTGGATTAAGATATTGAACTCAAATACCTATACAGAATAAACAATCTAGCCAAGATGATTGGTGAATGATACCTTTGCCACAATAGACCTGCCATCAAGAAGTTGGAGAATTGGATAAGAAGAAAAGGGATCCAGCTTAACAGAGAGTATCTGGCATCCCAAATGTATTGTACCAGGTGGCAATGCATCTGCTAATGCCTTTATCAGATCACTCCGTTTCAAACATCGAGCTTCACCATTGCTATCATCAGAAGCTTAATTAATTAGAAATTATTCAACTGGTAGCAGATAATAGATCCATCAGAAGCTTAGTTAATTAGAAATTATCCAACTGGTAGTAGATAATAGATCCCCATCCCTTTCTTATAGATATAGTTACATAATCTTTTTTTTTTTTTAACACAAAATTTATAGAAATCACTCACTTATGCCGCAGGAAAACCATATACACAAGGAAAACTACCAACAACAACAAAACCCAACCAAGATGAGCAAACCTACAAATATTAGAAAAACAAAACAGAGCCTCCCGCAAATGAATAAAAAACTAGAAATAGACACTACGATTCAGGGAAGCATAAGGATTGAAAGGACAGTAACAAAAAGAGTGTTAACTCTGTTGACTTCTATGAATACCCAAAGGAAAACACAGAAAAATAGAGATGTTAGCTCCAATAATAAAATTATTATTCAAAATCAACTGATAAGCCCTTAGGCATACTATAGTTTAAAAAGATATACTCTTGAAAGCAAAAATCCTAAATAAAGGCAGAATAACTAGAAAATAGGAAAATAAAAAAAATACCAAAAATGGCAAATTTAACTTAAGGCCAAATTTACATTGTAGAATTGAAAAGAAGAATGCCAAAACAGACGGCACTAAAAAAGATAATCCTACAAAAAGTTATTAACAACCTAAATATAAACGGCAAAAACGTGAGTCTGAGGGCTTCAACGAAGGAATTTGCCCTGGCAAATCGATGAGTCTTGATCAGACAGCCGTGATTGACCTGGATACCAAGTTTCATGCAATTCCAAGGTCATTGACTTTCCAATGCTTGGGAGTCAAAAATTCATGGGTTCTAAGGGGTTTTTAAGTATGGGTTCTGAAGTATTCATACAAATCATGCTTGAGAGTTCTTTAAGCGATAAGTTTTTGGGTGTTCTCATGGGTATGTTGAACATCTCAGAACTCATGAGTGGGTGTTTTGTTCTAATTTTTGGAACACCCCGATTTGAAGTGTTCTCATGGGTTCATAAAATTTTGGACAGTAATACCCTCATTAAAATATTAAAATCCAAATTTGACATTTCTTAGTAAAACCCTATTACTCATATTCCTAATTTCACATTGATTTATTTGGATTAATTTTTAAAAAAATTATATATTTTGAATAGTCTGTAATTTGGATTTGATTTATTTGGACAATTATTTTGAATGTTATATATTTTGGATGATGTATAATATGGAAGTCATTTTCAAAAGATTTTTTTTTTTAGCGATTTGGATTTTGAAGTGCTTCGAAGTTTTATTGTTGATTTTTTTTTTTTTTCATGTGTGTGTTACTTCAGCATTTATCATAATACACTGTTTTATATGTACGTGTCCAAACACCAATAACTATTGCAATGCTTATTGCTTAACGAATAAATAAGAGTATATGTGTCATTATATACATTAATAAACACCTTAGAACTTGTATAAAAATAAATTCCCAGGCATGGGTTCATTATTTTAAACCCGTGTTCCTGAACGCCTCAAAATTCATACCATCTAAGCACCTCAAAACCCATACTTTAAAAACACCTCAGAACCCATACTAAAAACTTCTAAGTACACACCCGCACTATCAAACAGAGCTCCAGTAGGAAACCACTCAGTGACCAAAACAAGCCCAACCATCAATTAAAACAACCTATGTCCCCAATTAGGATAACCACATTTATCTAGAACATAACAAGCATGAGCCTTACAAGGAATCTTCAAGCTTAGCAAGTGCATCAGCCACACCATTCTCCTCTATATATATGAGACGCAGAAAATTCAATGAAATCTAGCAAGATCAAAATATTTTTCCACATCCTTATCAAACTAAAAGGAGGAGATTCACTCTTTAACATCTACTTCACCAACAATATAGAATCCGACTCAATTTTCAATTTAACAATCCCAAGTTGATGACAATTAAGCAGTCCACTAACCTCTACAGTATTATTAGAAGCACTGCATATAATTACATATTATATGCTCACCAATACATGTTCCCCCCCCCCTCCAAAAAAAAATTTTGTTGTTGAGGCTAGATTAGCAATGATTGTAAACATGGCAAGTCATTAGTTATAAGTCCTCTACAAAATTTCTAGCAATATATCTACATATTGTTTTCAAATTGAAGTTTAATTTCCTATAAATCAAAACAATCATTTGATGAAATAATAACCAAGCCTCTACATGTAGGACACCACCCTCCCGTTTTAAGGCTAAGGGCTTATTTGGAGTAACTATTTGGGAAGAGAAAAGAAAATGGAAGGGAAAAGATGAAAGAAAGATAAAATCCCAAATACATGTCCTTATTTGAATGGATTAAAAAAATATAATAAAATAAAAGGCAATCATCTATAAATTAGTATTCTAATTTTATTATTTTTCTCAAATTCCATATCTTTTCCCTTTCACTTTCCATCAAAAATCAAACAAGAGAGAGAATTTTAAATCTCTATACCTTTCTTTTTCTCGCCCCAAATCCTCACTCCAAATAAAAATGTAGGAAAAAGATGAATGAAACATAAATCTCCTCATTTGAATAGATTAAAAATATATAATATAATAAAAAGCATTTATAAATAAATTAGTTTTCAATTTAACTATTTTTAATTTCACAAATCCACACCTTATCCCTTTCATTTTTCAACACAAACCAAGCAAGAGAACAAATTTTAAATACCAAGACACAATTTTATCAGTTGGCTTGCAATACATAGGAAACTTAGCACTAAGAACAAGTTCATCTCTTAGGGCATCAACATTACACCAACATGGGTTTTATGTGGAGCTGATGATGAGGATCTTGACCATCTATCTTTTCGTTGCCAATTTTCCCATAATGTTAGATCAATTGTCTTTGGCTTATATGTAATCCACAAGAACAGGAATGACGGGAAAGGAGAAATAGACTAGGCAGTGGGTGCTTTCAATAAGAAAGAGTTTGCCAGCACCATTTGTAAGCTTGCTTGGACAAGCCTAATTTACCATATCTACCCTGAAAGAAATGCAAGAATTCACAGTGGCATCACCACATCACCTCAAGGTATTGTTGAAAAAATTAAGCATGAAGTTTATTTGAAAGCTTACCAGTTTAGGAACATTAAGTCAACAACTGCTAACATTGTAATATGTACTAATTAAGGAATCCCTGACTTTTGTATAGCTCATGCACAACCTATGTAAATTTGCATAGCCAGGGCATGCCCTCTTAACATTATAATTTTTCTCCCGTTTAATCCAAATATATTTTACTTACCAAAAAAAAAAAAATTAAATACCCATCCTTTTCTTTTTCTTTAACAAATCCTTGATCTAAACACAACCTAGAGGCCGTGGAAAGTGAATAACATGTATCATTTTATAATTCAAAATGCAAAGTGCATAGCTAAAAGTTTTAGATTACACTCTTACCCCAATAATGGTAATTCGTGTTGTGTACCCTTGTCAAGCAATATATCACGAGCCCTACAAATAAATTCCCAGAGAGAGTACTCAGTGATGTAAGTAGTAGTATCTATATATGCTCCACTCAGTTATATAAGTAGTAACATATATATGTCAGCAAACATCCATAAAATAGTTGTATGTAATAATTTGTTTCATAATTATTTCGTATACAATTCATGATTAAGAATTAGGAAACATATTAAAATATTCATGGTTCTAATCTATGCAATCAGAAAAGCCTAAAGATAGATAGGGGTGTTTGGAGGCACAATTTTTAGTAACTTTGGTATTTTTCTGTCAAAAGTCGCTAGTTGTAATTTTTAGTGTGTTTGGTGAAGCAAGTAATAAATTTTAGCAACTTTTGAGTGTTTGGTAAAATTTTTGGTAACTTTTAGCACTTTTTAGCAAAATTTGACAACTTTTAGTAACGTCTAATAATTTTTAACAACTTTTGGTAACTTTTGAGTTGAAAAATTAATGTAGCAGAGTAGAAAAGTGACAAAAGTTCGTGTTTGCCAAACATTCAAACATCAAAAGTTGATAATTTTTTGCCAAAAATGTTGCTACCAAACGCCCCCATAAGCTAATAGCAGCACATTCTAGACTAATCTACATATAGAAACAAATGAAAACGTGAGACATGTAAACGTATTAAGATGGGGTTTACTTCAATCAAAATGTAACTCTCACATGTCAATTATGACTCCTTAGGTTGCCGTAATAGGCATTTCTATTTGTAAGGTTTCTCTTATGTCGTGTTTCTCTCGGCGCATGATAAGGTATCTTAGCTATCATGCACCATTTTAGGAACCCTAGTAGCTGGCTTCCCTCGTTGCATAGGAGAAGTAATAGGAAATCTTTCCAAGTAGATCATGTTATTATTGATGTTATGGAGGATTTTAAGATTAAAGGAGGTATAAAAATAGTGGAAAGAGGAAGGGGTTATGTCCGAGTAGTAGTTTTATATTTAGAGGAGCTTCAATGGCTCCAAAACATATGTTTGAAATCTCACGGGAGAGAAGGAAGAAAGCAGTAGCTAGGCAGCTTCAGAGGACGAGCAAGAACAGTGATATGCTCTTTGATTTCTGACGGTCTTGGTAGGTTGCTTGAACTGCGACTCTTATGGGAGACAATTGGTTATGATTCCAGAATTGACACATGGGAAAGGTTGGGAATTTTTAGCCAAACTTATAAAGTCCTTCCTCCCTAGGAATCTACAAGTTACAAACAGAGGTCTACCTGATGCTTCTATGAGCCAGAACAATGGAAGATTTAAGCAGCAATTAAAGGATTCAAGATCATATCTTCAGGCTGCAGCTCTCCCGGAGTGGAATACTCACAACATTAGAAGTTCCTTCAATAAGCAGAATGTGTTAGTCAATTTTGAGGATGCAGTCACAAGCAGTCATAATTTGAAAAGATGTTTGGTAGGAAGTTTTGGAAGACTTGACTCCCATTCACCTGATTTTAACAAAGTTCAAGCATGGGTTAACAGAAAATGGTCTTTCCCTGGAGGTGTTATGGTGAAAGAATTAGATGAAGATAAGTTTCTTTTTATTTTTCCATCCATGGAGATTGCTTATCAGATTCTAAAGGAAGATTATTTTATTGAAGGGAAGTATCTATTTTTAGATGCTTGGCACAGCTGGATCTGCTGTAATAAAAGAGGATGGAACCAGGGATCAGTTTGGATTAAAGTCGTGGGGATTCCAGTTTATCTGTGGAGCAGCAGTGTGTTTCAGAACATAGGTAGTTACTGTGGAAGTTTTTTAGACATTGAAGAGAACTGGTGGAGTTCTAATAATTACAAATGGATCAGAATCAAGGTGAAAGGAGATGGAAGATTAGTTCCGAAGTCTGTTCCCTTGCTAGTTGGTCAGTCCAAATATGATTGTCCAGTTTGGGTTGAGCGAAGACCATGGGTGGACTGTTTTGGAACCTCGCCCATTAATGGAGTTTTTCGGCCACCAGAAAGGAAGCAGTAGGAGGCGCGTGGTTTGAAGAAAGGTTCAATTAATCTTCCAAGTCTTGGCAACTGGAAAGCCACAGTAAATCAAAAGACAGAGGTCCAGAAATCCAAAAGACACTCCCAAGATGCCAGGCCTGTTAAATGGATTAGAGTAGGTGGACCATCAAAGGAAATACATGGAATTGATCACAATTCAATGAATCGGGTAGGCCACTCTTCATTCAATAAATTTGAGACTCTTGGTAAGCTAAAAGATCAGGAAGTATCATCTCCCATTAAGAATAGTAAGGATAGAATTAAAGAAGGACTTCCCCAGTCAACAGCAATTATTGAAGCTAGAGAAAAAGATCCTCCTCTGTTAGCTAAATTTAATGCTGAAAATGCTGAAAGTGAAAAGTTCTTTGGAAAAAAGTATTGCTCCAGGAAGTTGACTAAGAACTCTAAAAAGGATAAAAGTGACCCTCTGTCCTTAATCCCTATTAATTTCAATACTGAAGGATTGGGTGAAGATTCCTTTTTTGAAGAAATTTATCATACTGTGATTGAACCTGAACAAGAAGTTATGTCTTTGCCTATAGATTGTTTACCCCTTGCCTCCTATAGTCCGGGAGAATGGTACTCAGATTTTTTGTTATTGGGAGACTGTGGTCAAGACCAGAAGAAAATTTCTACTTGAGTGATTAAAAGAATGAGGTCTTTTAAGAGAATACTAGGGATAACCACTGAGGACATGGAAGACAAATTATTGGACTTGCTTCAGTCTATAGAAGAAAAAAGGAGGACCCAGCAATGTAGAGAAAGAGGTAAGCAAAAAAGAAGCAATAGGGGTATCAAAGAATTAAAAAACCTGCAGTGGTCAATTTCCTATGGAAAAGAAACTCATCAGGAGTCACAGTCAGCAGCAGCTGAAGAAGAGAGGAATAGCAAACATTTACCTTTATGTTTTTAAATGATGCCAAAGATTATAAGATGGAATGTCAGAGGATGTGGTGGGATGGAGAAAAGGATGCTGATCAAATCTACTATTAAAGCATGGCACCCAGATGTAGTATGTTTGCAGGAAACAAAGTTAAGTTGTGTGGATGATTCTACCGTAAGATCTCAGTGGGGTGGTGGCTGGGTAAAATGGGTTACTCAAGCAGCAATAGGAGCTTCAAGAGGTATTTTGATCATGTGGGATGACAAAAAGCTTTCACCGTTTGACTCAGAGAATGGGACTTTCTCTTTATCTTGTTTGTTCAAGCAGTTGGAAGAAGAAATCTTATGGTCTTTTACAGGAGTGTATGGACCAGTTGACAACAGATTCAAAGTAGAATTTTTGGAGGAAGCTGGAGCTGCAGTATATAGGTGGAATGCTCCTTGGTGTATGGGAGGAGATTTCACTATGGTTAAGACCATTGAAGAAAAATGGAACTGTAAGAGGAGAAATAAACAAATGGAAATGTTCTCAGAATTTATAGATGAATTGTGTTGCATTGATCTGCCTTTGGTATAGTGTAAATATACTTGGAGAAAGAACAATAGCAAATCAAGACTTGATTGATTCCTTGTATCCAATGATTGGGAAGAATTATTTCCAGCAGTCACCCAAAAAAACTTTGTCTAGACTAACATCGGACCATTTTCCAATTTTGTTAGAAGGTGGAGGATTAAAGGGTGGGCCAAAACCCTTTAGGTTTGAGAATATGTGGCTGCAAGTAGAGGGCTTTAAAGACATGATAGCTGCATGGTGGCAAAGCTACAGTTACAGTGGCACAGCTAGTTACAGGTTGATGAGAAAACTGTCAAGCCTTAAAGCTGATTTGAAGAAGTGGAATGCTGAAGTTTTTGGAAGAGTTGATCAACAGAAGTTACAACTTGAAAAAGACATTTATCAGCTGGATATATTGGATGATGGAGGAAAATTAACAGAAATGGGCAGCAGCAGCAGAGAGAATAAAATCAAGGAGCTACAGCAATTGCTTCGAATGGAGGAAATAAGTTGGAGGCAAAAGTCTAGAGTTAAATGGCTCAAGGAGGGTGATAGAAATACAAAATTTTTCCATAAAATAGCCTCAGCAAATAGGAGAAGAAACTGGGTGGACAAATTAAAGGTTAATGGATCAATCACTGAAGATCAGAGAGTGATTAAGTGAGACATTCTGCACTACTACCAACAGCTGTTTAGAGAAGAGGCTATTTGGAGGCCAAAGGTGGATGCTTTGGAATTCTCTCAGCTCAGTCCCACTGCTGCAGAAAATCTGGAAAAGCCTTTTACGGAGATTGAAATATTCCAAGCCCTGAAAGATCTTAATGAGGATAAGGCACCTGGGCCAGATGGCTGGAATATTGCCTTTTTTCAAAGCTGCTGGAGCATTTTAAAAGCTGATTTGCTGCAGTTTTTTGCTGAATTTCATCAAAGCAACAGATTTGTAAAAAGCATGAATGCCACATTCATAGCCCTTGTTCCAAAGAAGCCAGGGGTGGTGGAAGTTAAAGATTTTAGGCCTATTAGCCTAGTAGGAGCTGTTTACAAAATCCTCTCTAAGGTACTTACAAGCTGATTAAAAGCAGTCATGGATTCTTTGATTTCAGCCTCACAGAATGCATTTGTGGGCGGTAGACAGATTATAGATGCTGTTTTAATAGCAAATGAGATGCTGGACTCGAAGAACAAGAAAAAGGAGAAAGGTGTTGTCTGTAAACTGGATATTGAGAAAGCCTATGACCATGTTAATTGGGAGTTCTTGATTTATTTGCTTGGCAGAATGGGGTTTGGTAGTAAATAGTGTCAATAGATCAATTGGTGTATCTCAACTGCTAGATTTTCAATATTGGTTAATGGTTCTCCTGAAGGTTTTTTTGCTTCTTCCTGGGGGTTAAGGCAAGGCGATCCTCTTCCTCCTTTTCTCTTCCTACTAATCATGGAAGTGCTTAGTAGGATGTTACAACAGGTGGAAGCAGCTAGTTTTATTGAGGGTTTTACTGCTGGAGAAGGTGGTTCATCTCTTAGTATATCACATTTGTTATTTGCTGATGACTCCATCATCTTTTGTGGGGCAGATTTGATGTAGCTTGGTCACTTACGGTGCTCACTACTAGGGTTTGAAGCTGTCACTGGATTAAAAGTTAACCTTCAAAAGTCTGAAATCATGGCAGTAGGTATTTTGGATGGGTTGGAAGATTTGGCAAATATTTTAGGTTGTAAAATTGGCTCCTTTCCCACTACTTACCTAGATTTGCCACTAGGAGCACCTTACAAGTCAAAAGCTGTTTGGGATCCAGTTTTGGAGAAATGTAGAAGTAGATTGGCTGGGTGGAAGCTCAAGTATGTATCGACTGGTGGCAGAATTACTTTAATAAAAAGTGTTCTAGCAAGCCTACCTACTTACTTCCTTTCTCTATTCAGAGCCCCAATTTCAATAATCAAGGAAATGGAGAGGATGCAAAGAGATTTCCTTTGGGAAAGAAGTGAAGAGGTCTACAAATATAGTCTAGTGAATTGGCAGGTTGTCTGCACACCTTTAGAGGCTGGGGGAGTGGGCTTTCGGCAATTGAAGCTGACTAATGAAGCCTTATTAGGAAAATGGCTTTGGAGATATGCACGGGAGGACAACAAACTTTGGAAAAAGCTAATTGCGGTAAAATATGGAGAAGAATTTGGAGGATGGTCTTCCATTACAGCAACCAGTTCCTATGGATTTGGATTGTGGAAAGGGATAAGAAGCATGTGGCAATAATTCAATAGAGGAATTTCATGGAAAGTGGGGAAAGGAGACAATCCTATTTTGGAAACATGATTGGCTTGGTATTGGATGTCTTTCAGAGGTATTTCCTTCAATCTTTGCAATAGCAGCCAACAGGAAAGCAAGGGTATCAGATTATTGCCATGGTACAGGTATATAAAGCACTTGGACAGTGCAGTTGCGCAGGAATGTTAATGACTGGGAGGTCGCAGTCTAATTTCTTTGATGGAATTGCTTTATCCTATTCAGGTGACTACTTCCACAGATGCTGTAGTTTGGAAGGAATCAAGGACCAAGGACTTTTCAGTGAAGTCTTTTTATTCTTTCTTACAAGGCTGAAATAAGGACAGTTTTCCATGGCAAAAGATTTGGAAAGCAACAGTCCCCACCAGGGTAATTTTTTTCTTGTGGTGTGCTATTAAAGGAAAAATCCTAACATTGGATAACCTAAAGCACCGTGGCTATCTTTTAGCAAATCGATGTCCCATGTGCCTAAAGCAAGAGGAAACTATTGCCCATCTGCTCTTACACTGCGAATGGTCGGCTGAGCTATAGAGTTTGACTCTCAACTGTTTTGGAGTACATATGTGCTTCCCGAAAGATCTTGAAAGTTTCCTATAGATTTGGTGGGGACAATCTTTATCTAGGAGGAAAAAAAGCATTTGGAATTTGGCTCCATTTTGTTTATGTTGGTTAATGTGGAAAGAGCGCAATAGGAGGATATTTGAAGATGATAGGCAGACTACTCTGAAGTTAAAAAAGTATATTCCTAAGATGCCTATATGGATGGGCAAGTGAGAGAAGTAACCTGGATCTTTACACTTTTTTGAATTTTCTTGATACTTTGAATTAAGTCTTGGGTTGGGGTAGGTTGTATAGCTACAACATTTCTGTCAGCATCACTTTGATGCTAGAAATTGTTATTTGAAATAATAAATTTTTACTTATCTTTTTCAAAAAAAGTTTTTCTCTTTTGGCTTACTTTAGTAGTTGAGGAGCATAACTACCTTAACCTCCTATTTTCTTTGTTTTTTAGCTAGAATGTGTTAGTAATGATGAGCTAACTTGTGCTGCTTCTATTTTGGCTGCTGATTCTTCCTCGTTAAAGCTAAACCTAGAGGAATTCCTCTACTAATTTGCTTGTCTTCGAATCAACCATCGACGAAATTGTCTTAGCATACAATAATCTTTTCCCATTTGGAGTTGCAGAAGTCCAAGTCACTAATGCAATCCACCTTAATAGCAATTTTTTTCTTGCAATAGACCTAAAATGGAGCTTAGAGCTTCCATAGATAGTAACTGGAAATTGTTGAATGCTCCAATTGTGGGGCTGATAGACTACAGGCATGTGTTAATCAAGCTAGATAAAGCAGTGAACTATGAGAAGGTGTGGTCAAATTTTGCTGTTAAATGAGTGTGTTTCAGAGTTTGGATGCGTTGTGATAGTGGATCTTTCACTGTTAAATCTGCTTGGAATTTGGCTACAAGTAGAAATCCTGAGTGGAATGTCGCTAAGTTTGTTTGGAAATTTTCATTTCAAAAAGGTTTCAGTATTTTTTTGAAAGCTTTGAAAGAAAGTTGCTTCTACAGATGATAGAACCAAGAAGTGTGGTATTTCTCTTGCCCCAAAATGTCTGTTGCAGCTCTCCAAGCATTGGACCATTGAACATCTTTCTGGTTGCAATGAGATGGCCTCTACGGGATATAATTTTTTGAGGAATATTTTTGGGAGAGGTGACCTTTCCAAATTGTCTTGTTATGACAAAACAAGTGTGTTAAATGGTGGCACCATAGGAAAGGTAAAAAGCAGAATTCATTATTGTCCAGCTCTGTTCCTGTTTTCCTGGTCTGGGAAATATGCCTTTGCTAGAAACAAATGCCTATTTGAAGTCATCTTTTTTTCTGCAAATGGTATAGCTGTTATGGTTAAGGGGTGGATCAAGGAGATTAATTCTTTACTAAAAGCCTACTTCTCCTCTGACTTTTTCTGGTGTTATTTCTATCTCAGCTAGCTATTGGTGTGCATGTTTTGAATGAAAAAGGTCAAGAAGTCTGTATTGGTTGAGTCGCTTCCCCCCTCCAAAAGGCTGGATCAAACTCAATATAGATGGAGCTGCAAAAGGTAACCCTGGGCTTGCAGGTTGTGGTGGAATTATTAGGGATTGCACAAGTTGTTTTCTTGCAGCTTATTCAATTCATCTTTTATTAATTTCTAATAATATTGTTGAAATTAGTGGGTTTGTTGATTTGTCATCAGTTATGTTTTGTTAAGGAACTTGTTGAATCAGACTCGTGTTGTTATATTATTAAAGCAGATAAATCCTCTCAGTAAGTTCTTTGGAGGGATATGTCACCTTTGATGGATTTCATGGAAGCGAAATGTCACTGTATTTTAAGAGAAGGAAACGGTGTTGCAGATAGTTTAGCTAAAGAAGGTTATGTGGCCTTAATGGTTTTTTTAATTATTCTTAATTCTTATCCCCATGAGAGAGAGAGAGAGACAGAGACAGAGACAGAGAGATGATGCAAACCCTTGAAGGGGAAGAGCAGTTAGTCTGAGAGGAGAGGCGACGCCAAGTTGATCAAGGGCCCTCCAACCATTAGCTAAGATGCCAATAGCTGCACCAGTTGCTCGCAAGACCTCTGATCTTTCCAGAACCACACTTTTTATTCCCTTCCTGCAATTATCAATTATAGGGGCTTGTATGCATATATATATATATATATATATACACACTAAACTTTTGTTCGTTATTTCAAATAACTTTGTATTCCAAGCACGGTTGCATATAATATACAGGTTAATCAATCAATAGACCGAAAAATAAGCTAAATCATGTTGATATAAGATGTAGCCATAGATGGGTTGAGAGGAGGAGGAAGTAGAACCTGAACAGGGCAACGGCAGTGGCGAGGCCACAGATCCCACCACCCACTATCACGACCTCCTGCTCTTCTTCCAGTTCATCCATAATCGAGGAGGAGTTGGGATTTTGACTTACAAGCGATCGATTCTGTATTAGTGTATATACAGACTCAGAGCTCGTGTATTTCTCTGTCTACATCCATACTATCATTAATCTATTTTACGTAAAAAGTGCGTTTTGGATGAAAAAAATTAGGTAAAATAAAGTGATTTGTGAATTTATAATAGTTGCACATAAAAAAATTAATATTTTTAAAATTTTTTAATAAATTAGACGTACCTTGAGCTCGTTTGGAATCCCAAATAAAACTAAAAAAAATCAATAGATTGGATTGATGTGATGTGAAAATGATAAGTGATAAAATGTGATTGGAGAAATTTAAAAATTTTAAAATTTTTTAATTTTATTTGGGACTCCAAACGAGTCCAAAATATCTAGGCCCACAACGTCTACATCTGTAGTACAAAAGTCTAAACACGTGATAGATTCTACTTTCGTGAAGGTAAATAAATTCTACTTTTAAAATTCTATTTGCTTTATTGGACGGAAGAGGGGGGGGGCTGCAGTCGAGTTAAAACGGCACCGTTTCAATTTTTTTTTTTCCGTCGCCGAGTTTTGTGATTTGGCAGCCAGCGTGCGTGTGTGTTGTGTGGTTTAGGCGTGCGTGTGTTGTGTTAAAATAAAAATAAAATATAAATTAAAATAATTAATTTTTTATTTGATTAAGTTAAAATATAAAATAAAATAAAATAAAAAATATTTTGATATAATTAATTAATTTTTGACTACTTTTATGTGTATAAAAAATAAATAAATATATGTAAAAAATATTTATAAATTTTTAATTTTTTATATACTTGTCAAATATAAATATAAATAAATTTTTTTAATTTTATTTTACTTTAACTCAATTTAAAAGTTAACAAAAATTAATGTATTGGCAACTCGCGTTTACTTTAACTCAATTTCAAAGTTACCAAAAATTGATGTGTTGGCAACTCGTGCCGCGCGAGTTGCCAACACATCAATTTTTGGTAACTTTTAAATTGAGTTAAAGTAAAATAAAATTAAAAAAATTTATTTATATTTATATTTGACAAGTATATAAAAAATTAAAAATTTATAAATATTTATTACTTATTTTTATTTATTTTTTATACACATAAAAGTAGTCAAAAATTAATTAATTATATCAAAATATTTTTTATTTTATTTTATTTTTTAACTTAATCAAATAAAAAATTAATTATTATAATTTATATTTTATTTTTATTCTAACACAACACACGTACGCCTAAACCACACAACACACGCACGCACGCTGGCTGCCAAACCGCAAGACTCGGCAACGAAAAAAAAAAAAGGTGAAACAGTGCCGTTTTGGCCCGACTGCAGCCCCACTCTTCCTTATTGGACCCCGTGTCCTTTTATTTTCAAACAAACTTGCTTCTATCTTTCACCTCAAAATTTTAAATTTTGGGCCAGATTAGGTGATGTTAAAATTTTAGGGCACGATTAGATGGTGTTAAAATTTTAAGGAGATAAATTTTAGAGGGGGTATTAGATAAGAGGGGTATTATTTTTAAAGGGTTAGCCCACATTGATGTGGTGTTTATGGATGGGGATAACTTTTGACTTGGTTTGAATGTTTTATAAATAAGAGGGGGCGAAGGATGAAAAAATTAATTAAATGACTCTTTTGCTCTTGTGGTGTCCTAAACTTGGTTACTTATTAAATTAAATATTAAATTGCAAAACCCATTCTATTTAATTATTTTTGGACAATTTGAAGTTATATTATTTATTTCACTGAAATTTTAATTTTTTATAAATTTATTTAAAAAAATTTTTTTTTAAATATATACTTTTGAATAGTTGGTTATTATCCAATTTTTTTAATTATGTTTATTTTGACTTGTTGGCATATCTATTATTTTTTTTATTAACATTATATTTATTTTAATCAAGTTAACAATGCCATTAACGAAGGTTAAAAACGTCAAAAATTTATCCACTTGAAGGAGGATAATTTTTAGCTAGCCCAAACCCTAGCTAAAAATTATCCCCCTGCGAGGGCTAAATTTAATACCGCGCAAAATCAAAACTGGGGAAGAGGGGAGGCAATTCGGCTGCCAAACCAAGCAAAAAATGCGGGGCCCACGGGCAAAATTTATGCCCCCGTGCTTTAGCTGCATCCAATCGGGCTGTTAGGGGATAAGTTTTAGAAGAAATATAAGATAAGATGGAGTATTATTTTTAGATGATTGGCCCACATTGATGTGATGTTTATAGAAGGGATAACTTTTGACTTGATTTGGATATTTTATAAATAAAAGAGGATGAATAATGAAAAAAGTAGTCAAATGACTCTTTTACCCTTATAGTGTCCCAAACTTGATTACCCATTAAATTAAATATTAAATTACAAAACCCACTCCATTTAATTATTTTTGGACAATTTGAAGTTATATTATTTATTTCATTGAAAATTTTGATTTTTTATAAATTTATTTAAAAAATTTTTTTTTAAATATGTACTTTTAAATGGTTAGTTATTATCCAATTTTATTTTTAATTATGTTTATTTTGACTTGTTGGCCTATTTATTATTTTTTTACTAACATTATATTTATTTTGATCAAATTACTGAGGGTTAAAAACGTCAAAATAATATCCATTCCCTCCTGGATAAATTTTGGTGAGGGTGGAGGCCGCCCAAAATTTATCAGGGATATACTGCGCAGGAGGAGAAGTAAACACCTGGGAGGGGGATAATTTTGTTTGCCAAATCCTGCCAAAAGGTGAGACCCACCCGCATGGCCGGGGATAAATTTTGGCCCCCGGCTTTCCCCGCATCCAAGCGGGGCCTTAAACTCTTAAATTTTAATCTGAATCGTATCTATTTAATTAAGGTAAACTTCGTCACTCATTATTTTAAAATTTTAATTTTGTTATTTTTTAAAATGTAAATTATAATTCATTGAAAAATATAAACACAAACGTATATTAAAGATAATTAAATGTAGAATTTTTTATTCTCTTATTGATGGTTTGCTTGCTTATCGATTCTCTGCAACTTTCTGACTACCTTTCATGAGAAGAAAGAGGTAAAGTGATTTGTTGTTATCAATTTTAAGTTTCAGAGCTAACTATTTTCCATTTCAACATAAACATAAATTTGAATTTCATTAGTAGATCGTGTCTGAGCTTTATCTTTTTTGTTTTTTTTTTTTTTTTTTTACAAATTTGAATTGACAATTTAAAAAAAAATAAAAAACAGATGAAAGAAAAAAGGGAAAACAAAATTAAAACAGATTATAAAGCTTTCAGCTTTAGCTTTCTAATCAAAGTTTTTGACGAACACAAACACTTGTTGAATGCATGCAAATTATGGTGGTCACATAATTCAAATTTCGCACGATTTTGCTAAAATTGTAGGATTTATAATGTCTGATAATCTAAATAAATCTAAATATTTGAGAAATAAAAATTTTTTAGAATCTAAATCTTCAAGAAAGATAAAAATTATTTGAATCTAAGTCTTTGAGAAAGAGAAAGATTATTTGCGTAATGGAATGGGACAAGAAATGTTTTTAGATTTTTTTTTTATCTTTCTTGGTGAATTACTAATTTACATTTTAAAAAATAACAAGATTAAGCTTTTAAAATAAATGGCAAGATAAATTTTACCTCACTTGACTTGATAAGATTAAGAGCATGAAATTAAAAATGAACTTCAGCACTCCCATATCCAAAAAATTCTAGTGTTAGTTATAAATTTTTCATTAAGTTTGAAAACTCGAAAAAAAGACTTTATATAAACCCATTTCTATCCTTCATCCAAAAAATTCTAGTATTAGTTAAAAATTTTTCATCTTCTGTAATTTATGGTTGAACCTCCCCATCTTCTATAATTGATTGATTAATTGAACTTTTATGACCATAACTTCTCCCAACTCCATCTTCTCTATATTGGTGATCATTTATTAAGCTCGTCAGATTTTTGCAGGCGCCACAAGCTTCATAACTTCATGATTTTTTGGTTTTCTTCATAGTATCAATTCAATATCCAAGTTCACTATGCCTGAATAATGTACGGGTTAGTGTGATATGATGAGATTTGGATGAAACATCGATGTGCATGATTAATGTATCCATTTCAATATGACATGATGAGATTTGGATGGAATATCAATGTACATGATCAATGTATCCATTTTGGTCTTTAACTTTATCTGCAGTTCGATATGCATGATTAGTGTATGGGTTAATGTGGTGTAATGTGTTTAAAAAAGTTATACTCGTCCATATTACATAAGCAATAATGTTATGCGAAATGTTGAGAATGCTATGATGATGAGATGTAGGAATATGAGAAGCAAAATTATGTATAATACATGGAACTTGGCCCGCTATTTCAAGTATTAGTCAAATTTTATTTTGAACAGTTGAGTTGTGTTGTGTCTATATATATGATATCCTACAATTATGGTGTCAAGTTGAGTATTGATTTTTGGATTGAGAGGTATTGGAAAATAAATGGTTTATGTACCTATACGTTAAAAATTACTAGAAATATGCTAAAATTGGTTATCGTGTCCAACAATTTAGTAGCCTGTGAAACTATATGAATGCCTACAATGGCATGTGAATTATATCAGAATTGTGTGTGAGGGAATGTAAATTATTGAATCCCAAAATTGTGTGCCAGGAATTGTGATCAATTATTTTAACTACGTAATTAAGGGATAATGTATTGTAGTTGAGCTCGAATAGCCACGAGTTAGTACCTGCCCATATGTGTTTGTGTGTGTGCACGAGGTAATTATGATGTTGAGATACTTGTTGCATATATATTGTTATGATGTACATGTTAATATTGATGACATTGACGTTTATGTGACAATGTTAATGGATGGTAATAGTGATGAGGATGATGGTTATGGTGAAGAGCATAACGACGATGACGAGAATGATATTAGTATTATCTATATTGTTATATTGTGAAATGCATGTTTATTATGATAGGATGATAGGACGTGTTTATAAATTATTTTTGCATAATGAGCACACATGATTATCATAATTACTTCCCTATATATTTTGTTGTAGGTTCCGAGGTGAGGCTTCCTGTTGGACCTATTGATCAAGAGAGTTAGGTTTTCTAATTTTTTTTGTCTTTTTTTTAGGTGCTTTTGTTTTATTTTGGTGGCGGAGGTGTGAGGCCGTGATATTATTTATATTTATTATTATTCTGGCTCTCATTTAAGAGAAGGATTGTGTAATAATTTTTATATACAGTATTTGATAGGTTGTATCGAATTGGGTTGAGCCCATTTAATTTATTTTTGTGTACTGTGCTTAATTGATGGTCGAGGCTTGCTTATATATTTATGTTGGTTTATTTTGTTTTGCTTCAAGATGTTATATGACTTTGATTAGGGTAGAGTGGATGTGGTTATATTGTATACTTAAATGTATTTTTGCTTGCATCACTGGGTAACGGGATTCACGGCATAGCACTATCAAACTTTTCACCTTAGTCCATCATATTATTTACCTAACTCCACAACTGTTCATATTAGTTCGTAAAATTATTCACCTTACTCCATAAAATTGTTCAATTTAGTTCATAAAATTGTTCACCTTATTTCACAAAATTGTTCATCTTAATTCATTAAATTGTTCTCTTACATCATAAAATTGTTCAGTTAAATTCATAAATTTATTTACCTTAATCCATTAAATTTTCACATTTACCTATAAAGTTATTCACCTTTCTACATAAAATTGTTCACCAACTTACTCCATAAAATTAGTTACCGAAATCTATTAAATTATTCACCTAAATTCATAAAATTGTTCATATTCGTCCATAAAATTGTTCAATTTAGTATGTAAAATCATTTATCCTAGTCTAAGTAAATTGTTTACCTTACTCCATGAAATTTTTGACTTTACTCCATAAAATTATTAATCTATATTCATAAAATTATTTATCGTATTAAATTGCTCAACTGCTTCGATAAAATTGTTCACTTTAATCCATAAATTTATTTAATTTAGTTAATAAAATTATTCAATTTAGTTAATAAAATTATTCACTTTAATATATTAAATTGTTCATCTTAATTCATCAAATTGTTCACCTTATTAAATAATTTTTTTACTTTAATCTATTAATTATTTATATTTATTCATAAAATTATTCACATTAGTCTGTAAAATTATTCACTTTTTCATGAAACAAGTTTAATATCGTCGGCACACTTTGTCACCTTTTTATGCGTTCAAATTAGGGGGTGAATGGGTCAATTCGGCTTGATTTCATACTTAATAAAAAAAGAACTAATTTTTTTGGTTCCTAAAATTTAGATCCTAAGTCAAATTGATTTTAAATTAGAACCAAATCAAATTGAATCGAAAAATATCGAGTTAATTTAGTACGGTTTTCGGTTTAAACTATTTTGGGTTAAGTCAGTTTTATTTTCGATTTAGGCCAATTCAGTCCAAAATTTAGGATTATATAAATATTATACAAATATTTATATATTATAACATTATTTAGTTTTATAATATTACATAAACATTGTATAATATTTATATATTATATTTTTTTCGGATTAGATCAAGTTGGTTCGGGTTGTATACCTACTAATCTGAGAACTGAATCGAAAAAATTGATTTGTTAATTTTTTTAATTTAAAACCAAACTGAAAGTGGTATAAAACCAAATTAACTCGAAACAAAGTGATCGAATTGGTTTGTTTTTGGATTATTCAGTTTTTTTTTTTTGTACCCTTACCCCAAACCAGAGAAATTGAAATATGATTGTTTTCAAATTCTACGGCTCACATTGAGCCACATCACCAATTTAGGGCATCCAACGGTGAAGATTATAGTCCGCTACCATACCCGAAAACCACACCCATGGTATATTGTCTGCCGTTGTTGAAAACAGAATGAAGGACCATTCCCGGTTCTAATATATATAGACGTGTAAAAAGCCTAAACAGAAGTGCGTGTGGCTGCAGCCAATAATTGAACTCAGGGCTTATGATTTGAGCACGCCGACCCCTGTCCACTTTCTTCCAAACCCAACCCAATAGGCGAGACTAGAAAGAGAGAAAAGAATTTAAAAAAAACATAGACCCAATAAGGTCTCTCTCTCTCTCTCTCTCTCTCGCTCGCTCCCATTGTAATTGACAGTCTTTTTAGAACAGCCCCTGCGCTGGTCGTCGTCGTCGTCTTCGGCTCTTTCGGTGCTATCTCCCAAAACCTCTTAGCCTCTCTGTCGGAGCGGAATTCTCAAACCCCACGCGAAACTAAACCACCGCTAAATCTCGGCTAGATATGGCGGCGGCGACACCTTCTTGGCAGCCCCAGGAGGATGGATTCAGAGAGATCTGCGGCTTACTCGAACAACAGATATCTCCCTCTTCCGATAAATCTCAGATTTGGCAGCAACTTCAGCACTACTCTCAGTTCCCCGATTTCAATAACTACCTCGCTTTTATCCTCGCCCGCGCCGAGGTACCACTCCCCGATTGCTTGTTTCTTTAGAAAATTTGTGTACTTCTCGGTGGATTTTTTTAGGTACTTGCTGGATTGGTTTTGATTGGCTGTGGGCAGTGTTTTATTAGTCGTCAAGTGTTGGCCTTCCTTTTTTGAATTGGTTAGGGTAGGATTTTGCGTATCTGATCTGCTGTTTAATGGAAACATGATTAACAAGTGGATATTGTTGATTGAATTGGGCGTTGGATTCTTCGTTCAGCAATGCTTTTGCCCCATACTTTTTCATGATCAGAACAGAAGTCAGACTTTTTTGATGGATACTCTCTCTCTCTCTCTCGTGGTGGTCTAGTATTTTATGGCTATTGGTTATATGAGCTGCTATCCTTGTTCTTTAATCAAGCAATGACTAATATTGGAATAATGTTGATTTAATAATTATTGAATTGGGTTGTTTCAATCGTGAATGCGTTGCTTTGATAATTAGATGCTGTTTATTATCAGTTGCAAGAGTGAAATTTTCACTATGATTGATATTTCTATTTTAGTGTCTATTTTTTTGTTGTTATTTCTTCTTGTCGTAGACAAAACTTTTGACACTTTTAAACAGGGCAAACCAATGGAGGTTCGGCAGGCTGCTGGATTACTTTTGAAGAATAACCTCAGAAGTACTTTTAAATCAATGGCTCCTCAATACCAGCAGTACATAAAATCGGAGTTGTTGCCTTGTCTGGGAGCAGCAGATAGGCATATAAGGTCTACTGCTGGGACCATTATCAGTGTACTTGTTCAGATAGGGGGAGTTTTTGGATGGCCTGAGCTGTTGCATTCCCTTGTCAAGTGTTTGGACAGTAATGACTTAAATCACATGGAAGGTGGAATGGATGCTTTGTCTAAGGTAAGTCCTTCCTCCGAATAATAGTTAGATTTTCATTTTTTTTAATATTACTTTGTAAGTATAATGTCCATTTGTGAAATCTGTTATTGTTGCTATAACAGTGTACTTCAGTTTATTCCTTATCCAATGAATGATGTACAACATAAGGGCATTGTTTTCTGGATGATTATTTTTTAGGAAGAAGAGAATGACCATGGAATTGTTGCATGGAAAAGTGTACAGTCTCACGAGGGGTTAAGAGAGAACTTAACATTTATGTTACTTTGATTTCCAATCACCATATATTGTGGAACAAAAACAGTTTGGAAGTAAATTAGGGGGAAAAATGTATACTAGAGTTGCGTTTCAGATTTCATTCTAAATAATATGGGGCAGGAAAATTGAAAATGGCACATATTTCACTCCGTCCCTCTCTCTCTCTCTCTCTCGCTCTAAGTATGCTCTAGAATTTGGAATATAGGGAAAGAGAGCTTAAGCATAATGTCACTTGAAATGGCATACTCTAGATGAACAAAAGAATAGCACAGAGGCATACCCTTGATCAACAAAAGAATACTATATATCATGGTCACAAAAAGATTATACAATTTGGTGGAATGCCCAGTTATAACATAGTTCCTTGTTAAGAGCTGTGGGCTTAACCTTTTTTTTTTTTCCGGTAATTACTGTGGGCTTAACCTTAGTAAGCTGAGAGCACTAAAAACCTTATGTCACTCGAAATGGCTTTCAACAAGCTTGCTAGTTGGGGTGAGAACCCTTTAAAGATTCTTGTATTTCTTTCTAGCCATAGGTGGTAGACCATAGCAGCCCAAGCTAATTTCCTGACAATGCTTGCGAAGGTTTTACCACTGAATTTGTCTAAGCCCAGTTAATCAATTGTTCCAGTGTCGCCTTTCCTTTGTGATTTTGCATAAACTACATGCTGCTGTCCATAGATCTCTAGAATAGGGAAATGAGAAGAATAAATGATCTATGTTTCCAACATCAGTAGTGCAAAGAGGGCACATAATATTTGTAATCCCCCATGCAGGTAGCATATCCCTTGCGTTCAGCATCATTTTAATAGCAAGCCATAAGATGAAGCTATGCTTTGGAATTTGCATAGGAAACCACAAAAGAGTATGCCATTGGACTCTTGCATGAGGCTAAGTGAATTCCATGTAGCAGCAGCAGAATACTGTTGAGACTTTATTACAGTCCAAATGAACCTGTCTGGTTTAGTATGAGGGGGCTGGAAAGGAAGGGGGTTGCGGACAATTATTTTTTGGTTGCTGCCTCCTTATTTGATATCTGTCTAGTTAATATTCTTGTAGAAAGCTCTATGTGAATTTGTGAATAAAAATTGACAAAATATTTGAGAAATATGAATCTTAGCTTCGTACTAGTGTCCTTGTCTCATCAAGCATGAGAATTAGACAATCCAGAACTATGCATGTATGAACCCAGCAAGAATTTGAATCCGTGTATCATGTCTCATATGCTTGAAATCCGTGCATACTCATGTTGGTGACGGTGATAATGATTATTAAAATTGCTCTTCAACAGAATGTACATTATTACCTGGAAACAAAAAATCTACATTATTTGTATAAACAATAGTTTCTTGTTGTTTTTTGTATGATTCTTTCTAACTTGTGGACATTGTGGTGTAACGCAGATTTGTGAGGATATCCCTCAAGTGCTTGACTCAGATGTCCCTGGGTTAACAGAGCGGCCCATCAATGTGATCCTTCCTAGATTATTTCAGGTGACAAAATTATTTCTCCTGTCAGAGTTACATGGTTATAAACTTGAAGTTTGCTATAGGACTGGAACTTTTCTTATGTTATTGTAATTTGACTTGATTTTCTTCAAGCAGTTTTTTCAGTCACCACATGCCTCCTTAAGAAAGCTTTCGTTGAGTTCTGTAAATCAATACATTATGTTGATGCCTCAGGCGAGTAAAACTTTTGCTTATTTACATTCATGTACTTATGTGTATCTTTTAATCTATGTCCCATGGGACCTCATTCAAAAGTTGCTGAAGGGATTGATGGTATGATATCTTATTTGCATGCAGGCTTTATATGTGTCCATGGATAAGTATTTGCAAGGTTTGTTCATTCTTGCTGACGACCCTGCTGCAGATGTTCGGAAATTGGTAAGTTATTTATGTGATTGGCGTCAACTATAATTGATGATGTTGTTATGCTTATGATTATAACTAGAACAATCTTTACTTTTTTTTTTTTTTTTTGTGGTAAGTAAAAATATATTTAGAGGCACCAAAACTATACAACCATATGTCATGAACTATAAAATTATGTATATATTGTGTAGTACATACGCCTAAATTGGATTGGTTGATGGGGCCCTTCTTTGTTCTAACCTTTGTGGGTGTCCTAAGATTCAAGAAATCTCGTGCACGGGTCGCTTTCCGCTTAGAGGAGTAAGACCAAAAGCTTAAAACACAAGGAAGTAGCAAACTGGGCGAAGAAGGTGGCTTCATACTGGATAGGAAGATATGTATGGAAGGGGCTATGTTAAGTAAGGGGGGAAGTCACCATCCGAAGTGGCCATATAGAGGTCTGCACAAATAAATGGTGTTTACATTTAATTGAAAGCCCTTTGGGCATAGTTGGGCTGCCATTATCTCTCCTCATCAATTAACTAGCTTTCCTTTCCGCAACAAAAAAACGTACCTTCAGTGGTTGAGTTTCCTCAATTCAATCGGTCTAGTAGCATTTCCCATTTCAGCTCTTTTGATTTGTATTGTATTAAGGCTCTATCCAATTCTTCTTCTGTAGAGATAGCTTTCTTGTTAATAAGAAGGGGAACCCTTAAGAGGTTGCTTTTTGTGTATGCAATGCACGATTCTGCAACTCACTAATGTGAACAAATTCCATGTGGCTTTCTGACTTGGTAAGATTGGGTGTTAAAAAGGACTTAGGCTTTAACTGGAAGACCAATAAAAGACTCTAGAAAGATAGAGATAGACAAAAGTAGAGTAGTTTTTATATTGGGTAATTAAAGTAGAGTAGTTGAGGAGAAAAAGAACCTTAAAGGACCAGAAGAAAAGTAAAGGAGAGTTTCTCTTATTATTTGTAAGATGGGGTGCCCCCAGAGGCATTAAAGAAGCTTTCTTTCATGGGAAACAAGCTTCTTCTGGCGCTTGATCTCTCCCCTGCTCTAGGAATCATTCCATACAAACCTTTCAATCCACTTATTGGTTTTTCCCCTAGGACTCCTCATCACTAGAAGGACAGTGTGATTATTTATCGCTTTGAGGGCTTTTGGCTGTTGATGGTCTTGACTTCAGGTAGTTCTACTAGGAAAGAACAATTACAAGCTGGATCTACTTATGGATGGCTACTCCTTTTGGTCGAGCCAAAAAGATTGCTAACTGGATGCTCCTACCCCACCATTCCTAGCCCTTTACCTTACACATCCCTTAAAAACATTCTAAAGAAAATGAAGGGGTGCTTATACTGTTTTGGATTTCATTGAGCTTTTGGAAGTGTAAGGCTTGTTTTTGATCTTGTATGGTTGGGTCAGCCCCATTTTTGTACGATGGGTGGCATTCCCTTTATGCTATTTAATTTTAACCTTGTCTTACTTCTCCAGCGAAAAAAATAAAGAGAGAAGCACTGTTCCTTTAAGATAATATATTGAGAACTTCTTGCATTGTAAAATTCTAACATATTGGAAAAAAGTCCTAATATATATTTTATAAGGATCTATTCAACTTACATTTAGGATTTAGATTTCCTGAAATTATAAAAAATAAGGGGGGAGGGATTAATCGGTATAAATTTGCACATTTTTTTTGTTTATTTTTGGGTTCAAAATATTTTCCTCGAACTGGCAAAGTTGTTATCTGTATATATATATATATATATATATATCTAAATGATAGATATGCATGTGCACTAGTGTCCGAAGAACGTCTTATCTAAAAAATTGAAAAAATAATAGGACACTCACGAACAAGTGTTTGATAAGTATCAGTGTCCAACATATAGACTGCTCCATCCTAGAAGTGTTCATCCTTCTTAAGGGTTGAGGTGGGGATGGAGGCTAGCTGGCTAGGTATTAGTATTTGATGCTGATTCAACCACTGGAAAATCCTGATAAAGTTGTTTCTTTTTCTTTTCTTTTTTTTAGTTTCTTTTTTGAATTGGTTGAGGGTGAGCCTTGGCATAACGATATAGTCCCTCATTTGCAATTTGGAGGTCATGGGCTTGATACCTGGAAACAATCTCTCTAGTTATTTGGGGGTAAGACTATGTGCATTGCCCCTCCCTACATCTCACATTGGGCTGCTTTCTTTCTTCCAACTTGATTGGTTTTGTATTTTATCCAACTCTTTAATTATTCTGCAATCTGGATTATTGAAATCTAATTTGTTTTGTGCAAGCTTTGGTGGGATTTCATCTATTTGTTTCTTTCTTGCATGTTAAATAGGTCTGCGCCGCATTTGTTCAGTTAATTGAGGTTCATCCAACTTTCATGGAGGTGAGAATTTTTGTCCTATTCAAGATCATTCTTCCTGGTTGTATTATACTCTTTCTAATGTATTTATTGGACTTGCATGTCAGTAGTTCTCTTCTGGCTGTCTAAGCAAAAAAAAAAAATTGAATTAAAACAGTTCACTTATTTGATTTTACATCTTACCTTCTATGAATCTACATTACACTATCTACTCCCATCCCTTCCCCATTTCTTTGTTTGTTTTTCCTAATGGATATTTATATTGTATGCAGCCACATCTAAGGAATGTCATAGAATATATGTTGCAAGTCAACCAAGGCCCAGATGATGAGGTTGCCCTTGAAGCCTGTGAATTTTGGTAATTCTCCCCCTTGTGAATATGCTTAAATGATTTGTGAATTGCATAGCCATCTTATGATTCTGTGTATATAAGAATGGTGTAACATGTTCAGGTGCTTTAGATTTCTTTTTATTATTTAGCTCATTGGTACAGCGGTAATGTTGCTCTCTTGCAAACTAGAGGTTGTGGGTTCAATAATCAGAAACAGTTCTCTAGTTATTGTCGTTTCCCCTCTCCATACCCTGCACGGGTGGACCCTCAGTCGCTCATGCACTTTGGGTGCCCTTTTAGGCTTAAGTCCATTGGCAACTGCTATCTTATACTCAAATTTATATTGGTCCCTTCAAATATTCAGTTAGAATTGTACTCCCCCCCCCCCTCTTCAAATCTGACTTTGTGTAAAGTGAGATTGTGAAGACATCTGGTAATTACTTTGATATGCAGTTAAGCTTGCAGTAACCGTATGTTTGTGAGATTAAATGTTCTTAGCTCCTTCACTTAAAAGAAGTCTTCCATGTACATTGTTTTTGTAAAAATAGGCAAGGAATTGTGACGAAAATATTAGACAGTGAAATGTGGTTGAAAATAGAAATTGTTAACATACATGTAACTCAAATCAAATAATACCAAAATGGAGCAATCCTAAAATTTCGAAGGAAGTTTTTTTGAAATATGTAGGAAAAATGAGCGTGGAACAAGGTCTTATAAAGCTTGAACAATGAAAAGATTAAGGCGTGGAATAGAGCAAAAATACCAACAAAGATTAAACAAAGTCTGGTATTAAATCAAATAATACCAAAAAGGGGGCAATGCTAAAATTTCAAAGGAAGTTTTTGAAATATGTAGGAAAAAGGAGTGTGGAACAAGGTCTGGTAAAGCTTGAGCAACAAAAAGGTTTAAGATTGGAAGGCGGGGAATGAAATTGAAGAAGAGAAAAGAGGGAGCAATACCAAGAGGGAGGCTTGGAGTGGACTTCCAAGCCTTTTTCGATCTTTTTGACCCCTCTCATTTCAACAGAGATTCCTGTTTCCTAAAGGGAGAAGCTGGAGGTACCTCCTGAACTAGGCAGTTGGCGTTGACTTTTAAGCTTTTGGGAATGAAAGATGTGCAGAGATGTTTGTAGCCCAGCTAATTATCTCCCTAATGCATGGCATAGAGGAGGGAAGATGAAGCTCAAGGGAAGAAAGAAAAGGAGAAAAATATATCAAGTAAACAAGAACAGAAGGAGAAGGAAACATTGTCAAAGACTTCTGCGGGTAGGCTTGGACTTAAAAGTTACGGAGGATAATTTATCTTCCCAGCATGAATGCTTTGAATAGAATACATATCTTGTATAAGCCTACATCTGCTGTGTCTCGGCTCAAGAATTTTGTGCTTTGCGGACTTCTTTAGAATTGTTCTGAGCATGTGACCGCTGAAGTGAGGATGAGCATGTGGATGTGGATGCCCTGCAGTCCCACATTTCAAGACAAAACCAAACATCAAATTTATGTGTGTAATACTCTTAAATGGGTGTACAATTTAGAAAAACTGACAAGATAACTGAAGAAAGGTTAAACAAACTGATAGGTCTATATATCAAACACCATAATGTCCAATTAATTGGAAATCTTTTGTGATCACTTATGTTGGTTTTCATGTCATGGCAATTTTCTTTCCATGTTTTATAGTGGAAACAGCAGTTAAAAGTTATCTTGCATAGTAGCCATTACTAATTAATTATAAATCAATATTTTTTGAGTTATGATGTTTGGTTCACTGAACTTTTGAGTTGACTTACGTTCATTCTGCTTTTCTAATAGTCATTATGATTCATAGGTCTGCATATTGTGAAGCTCAGTTACCATCTGAGAACCTAAGAGAATTCTTACCTCGGCTAATTCCGGTACAATTCAAACTGTCATTCTTCATCTGTTTGTATTGCTAATCATGTCAACTGAGCACAATGTTTGGTTATCTGTCTACCTTAAATTTGTAGGTTTTGTTGTCAAACATGGTTTATGCTGATGATGATGAGTCGCTTGTGGATGCCGAGGTTAGCTTGGTCATTTGTGTTTTAATTTATTCTGACTTAGCACTTGAATTAATTATTTTTCTAATATCACTATATAATTGCAGGAGGATGGGTCTCTGCCAGATCGAGATCAGGTACAGTTTTTCTTGTTAATTTTCTGGATATTCTCTATTAATTATCGCAAAAAATACTGCTCACGAAGAATTTTCATTAAACTTTTGCCTAACAGGATCTGAGGCCCCGTTTTCATTCATCAAGATTTCATGGATCAGAGAATGCTGAGGATGATGTACGTGTTCAACCACATTATCTTTTCTCAGCATTGATCATTAAAATTGTTTGAACATTTTTTTTTTTGGTGCATCAATAGATATAACTCTGAATCCCTGCTTGTTTTTCTTTTAACACTGTTTCATAAGCTAGGTAATTGGACAAAATTACTTTAATTAATTTTTTTGAGATTTTGCACTAGCCGCCATTTATTTAAGATTTTGTAACTGCAGGATGATGACGCAGTCAATATTTGGAACTTGCGGAAGTGCAGTGCTGCTGCTCTAGATTTCCTCTCAAATGTATTTGGAGATGAGATTTTGCCATCATTGATGCCTACAATTCAGGTAACCTACATTTGTTTTGCAATTAATGAAGTTCAATTTTACTTACCCCCCCCCCCCCCAAAAAAAAAGTTCAATTTGCTGGTTCCTGAGCCCTGAATTGTTTCTTTTATTCTCCTTTTCTTATGAGTTCCTTCTGACTCTCCCCAGTTTCTGGTGCCATCATGTCCCAGCTTTATTTTCTTGTCTAGTCACTGGCTGAATAATTAGCAAGGGTCCTTGCTTACTGGTCTGCAAACTAAAAATGGTTTCATAATGTGAAAACTGCAATTTTGGATTTGAAGGTCTTTTCCCAGTTCATCGGGGCAACCCATTTCTATGCATGAGTTCAGTGATCTACTCTCATGCTTATTCCAAAAATTTGCTTGAAAATCTGCTCCTTTAGTCCATTTTCAACAGTATGAATGAAATTTAAAGCAAATGCTGCATCTTGTCATATCAATATGCACATTATCATAATCTGTTCTGCTGCTTATGCGTATGTGATAGATGCAAATTCTCCAAAATTAATAATTTTGAAAGAAGTCGAAAATGATAGTGTTTTGGGAGCTTAGCCAAGTTGTAGTGAACAATCTTAAATCCAATATGTAAAAATATAAATTAAGCCATATGTAAACAATCAAAAGAATGAAAATTTGGGAATCAGGAAAAAGATAATCAAAAGGCTTACCAAGTTAAGCAAGACTAATGGAAACTACCAGCATTAACTGGTATTTGTGGTTCTAAAACCCAAGTACTGATTCCATGTGTGGGGTGAAAATACCCACAAGAGCTGGTTATTTGAAAGGATGCTACCTAGTTATTCCTCAAAGTTTCCATTCTAACTGACAAAATTTACCACAAAACATGTTGACAGGTTCTTTCTTTCTTTTCCGAAGTATGAACTAAAAGTTTTTCGTCTAGTGTGGTAATAAAGACCAGGAAAAGAATAAATAAATTGCAATTACTGTCATTTCTTTATTTTGTTGGGCGATGTGTGCACTGACTGGGTTTCTTGGAAGTTGATAGATGTGGATGTAATTCTGTGCCGATTGCTCTGCAAGCCATGTAAATGTGGTTGAAATAGTTATTTCATGTTGTTGAATGATGGTTCTGGATATTTATTTTAATGTTTTGGGTCCCTGCAGGCTAAGTTATCCACTACTGATGATGAGACCTGGAAAGAAAGGGAAGCCGCAGTTTTGGCTCTTGGTGCCATAGGAGAGGGTTGCATCACTGGTCTTTATCCCCATTTATCACAGGTAATTTTAATCTTGCAGTTGGATGCTTATTCACTTAGTCTGGGAGATCCTAATCCATTTGTTAAAACATTTGGGTGCGAATACATTAGTGTTTTTTGGTTTCAGTTACTTTTGCATCTTCTTTTGCTTCAGTATTTGGAGTTCATATATTCTTATCTGTGGTTAGTCTTTTTTTTCATGCAGATTGTTGCATTTCTTATTCCACTTTTAGATGATAAGTTTCCTTTGATACGAAGTATCTCATGTTGGACACTTTCTCGTTTCAGCAAGTTCATTGTTCAGGTATGTGCAGGTTATATTTCCAAGAATATTTGCATTATTTTTTATGCTTTTCTGTTGTATATGCCTTATGAATGAACAACAAAGTGCTTTATAAGAACAAATGCACTATTAGACTGAAGTAAGGCCCAAGAGTGCTAAATATGAGTTTCTAACTTTCTAACTTGAGCCAACGATGCTTAAAGCCTTTGTTGGTCCACATGGCAGCCCTAACGCGGGGTGAATAGGGTTGTATTCAAAAGTAATTACAATCCAAAAATTTTACCCCAAAACCACTTGAATAAGTGGTGTTATAAGAAAGTAGCATATGTGGGAAGTCTAAAGTGATACTCATTGGTGTGATTATTTTTGCTGCAAATTTTATTTATATGTATAAAATTCATTTTCCCCTCCCTCTTTTTTTTTTTTTTGGTATGTATAAAACTCAAAATTTCTGTCATAGCCTCGTGATAGCTTTGAACCTATTTAGTTTTCTTGAGTTTTTCTGCTGGTACTTTGTAGCAAAGTAAGGATGGTGCAATTATTAATTTGTGGTAGCCAATGCTATATAGCTGCAGCTAACACTCTTTTGAGTTGTTTCAATTTTCAACTATATTCCTGTACCCGTGCTGATCTCTGGTGTTCTTAGTTCTGTGGTTTCGAATGAAGTTTCCTCAACTTAGTCTGAACTCAATGCCTTCTTGTTCGTCTTTTCTAGGGTACTAGTCATCATGAAGGCCGTGAGCTATTTGATAGAGTTTTGATGGGGCTTCTAAGAGGGATATTGGATAATAACAAGAGGGTGCAAGAGGCTGCTTGTTCAGCTTTTGCAACTATTGAAGAGGTTCTTGCTGAAAATGGAGCTTAGTGATTTTATTTTAGTTTTTTCAAATTCCAATGGTGGTTTATTTATTTATTTATTATTATTATTATTATTATTATTATTTTGGGCAGGAGGCCGCGGAAGAGTTGTCACCACACTTGGAAATTATTCTGCAACATCTAATGAGTGCTTTTGGAAAATATCAGGTTGTCTTTTGTACATTATATTCACTCAAGTCATCTTGATTCATGATCTTGTGGTCATATTGTTTATACGGTGAAGATTCCTGCTTCACTGTGCTGCTATTCTTTTGTGATTGTATCAGAGGCGGAACCTTCGAATTGTATATGATGCCATTGGAACTCTTGCAGATGCTGTTGGAGGGGAACTAAATCAGGTGGCCTATTATGCGTCGAACTTCTTGTATGCATGTCACATAGGATGCAAGTGTCTGCTATGTTGCACCATATGCCCTGCCTATAAATTCAATAGCTTTATACAAGCACGTTAATCAAACTTGAATAGATAACGCACGCATGTCTATGTTCTTCTTTGTGTATATGACTCTGGAGATGTACCCAAGGCTTATTGCATCCTGCAGTTTATCCTACATTGAGTAGACTCTGCTGATTCACTATAATGATGATTGGCAGCCCAGGTATCTTGAGGTTATGATGCCACCATTAATTGCAAAGTGGCAACAACTTTCAAATTCCGACAAAGACCTTTTTCCTCTGCTGGAATGCTTTACATCTATAGCACAGGTACCCTTAACTAGTGTATTTTGGTGTTTTCGTTTATTCAAGAGATTTTGTCTATGACCAGTGGCTGCTTCCTCTCAGAAGTAAACTGGTGCATCAGGACAAAGAAACAGTAAAAGCTTTAGCAACTTAGCTTTCAGACCAACATTATCCTAGCTGTACCAATGTTGAACCATTAACGTACCAAACAGTATATTTGAGGAATAAATCAATCATGCATAATACACATAGGAGTAAACAAAGTTGTATGTAGTATACTGTAGATGAGATTGACTTTGAGACACTGTCCTTGGGACTTTACAAGCACCAAATGATGGCACAATTCTTCCATGCGGTGGATTTGTCTGTGTTCGGCAATTGGCATCATATAAATGCATAGTTCTCCTTCCTTGATAACTCACTGATGTCTAAGAATATTTTATAACTCTGTGTGGAAATTGGCAGTTGTAGACGGATTATTTAATTTTATGGTTGTTTCCAAGGTGGCCCCACCTTTATGCGGTGATGCTAATGAGGCAGTTTGGACATTTATTTCAGTGTACCTTGGTATCGGCAGTTCATAGGTTCTGATGAACTGAGAATGAATAATAATCTCGTGTTTACCATTTCTACTTATAGGCAGGCATTTACAAGGTTTGGGGGGGCCTGTAAAAACCAATAAGAACTGCTAGTGCATTCAATGCTTTGAAATGTGCCTTAACAAATAGGTTAAGTAAATAATTCCTTTTGCTTTGGACCCTGTTTTTAAGTTGATTCCTTTTCTTTCTAGGCTGTGGTTGAAGAAAAAAAGCTTTGTCATGTTGGCATAAATTAATAACTGAAACTAATGATAAATTAATTATAATGATAAAATCATGATAACGAGGAGTTCCAGTTGCACAATGGTATAATGTGTTTTTCACTTTCTTTCAGGCATTGGGTACCGGATTTTCACAGTTTGCGCAGCCTGTATTTCAGAGGTGCATAAACATCATCCAGTCCCAACAATTGGCAAAGGTTTCCTTAAAAATGATAATGTTATAGTTTTATGAATAGCATGTTTCAAAATTATATCTCATTGATGAATTATCATAATTGCTTTTTGTTTATTTGAAGATTTGCTTTATTCAATGATTTTTTCCCTTACCGCGTGTGTTGTTATTTACGAATCTTAATCATTGTTTTTCATTTGAATGTTCTTGATGCCTTTGTGTTTTATTCTTTTGAGCTTTTTCTACTTTTTATATGAAGGTTCTTAAAAATTTAGAATATTTTTTGGAATAACATTCTTGATCGCCTTGCAGATGTGTAAGATTATGGCATGATTAGATAGAGCCACATTATTGGCATCAACTTGAAGTAATTTACTGTCAAGTTAGATAGTGGTAAAAAGTAATGAATTTTGGGTTGAAGAAAGTTTCATATCTTTGCTAGGTATAAATAGCCTTATTCTGGTGAAAAACAGGCTTTGCATAGTAAAGATTACCTGTAGAGCATGACTCACTATGTCATACTTTTGTCAGGAAATGTTCCATTGCTTTCCTTGTATGCTGTACAAAGAGGGGTAAGTCGGGCAATCTTAGTTGGGATGGTATTTTGGGTCGCATTTCACTGTCTCAAGGGTGGGACATTTATGTGCATATACTCATGCACACAAATTGTGACAATTTCAATAGTAATTAGAATAAGAAACGAGTAAAATAAAACATAATTCTCATAACATAATTGATGCAAAATGGTGAAGATTAAAGCAGAGATAAAAAAGAAATTAAGGAAGAGAGAAAAAGAGAGTGAGGAAGAAGATTAGGAGACAGAAAAAGAATAAGCTATGCAGGCTTCGGTTCAATACTTTTTTGTTCATCAAAAGTCTGAACAATAGAAGCCTTTATATAAGTATTCAAATCAACTATCTAAGGAAATCAAATCAAAGACAAAATCAAATAAAAATCAAATCCTAAAGATAAGATAAAATCAAATAAAAATCAAATCTTAAAAATAAGATAAAATCTAATCCTAATAGTATGGCTATATAATTCTATTAAATTAAAATCTTAAATATTTAATTTGTATAATTATTTAATACTACTAATATGAAAATAAAATCCTATTAAAAATCTTAAATATTTAATTTGCATCATTCCACACCGCTTAGAAAAACTCAACTCTATCGAGTTGAAAACTTGTGCACTTCTTCAATCACCGGGTAACGAAGAAAGTGGATGTTCAAGTCGTTCTCAAAGCTCATAGACTTGCACAAGTGGTGGCAGAAACCTAGTGTCTCCACCAAGTTTCCTGGGGTGGTGAAAGAAGACTAAAAACGGATTAACTTGTGAGAGAGGCCTAGTTGTAGGGAAGACAAACTCCATAGAAGTATCGTAAGTTTTAAGCATAGTCTTCAACTTAAGGTGTGGGATAGTACAAGCGGGGACTTGAATGATGCGATTGAAGTTGCCACAACTTTATCAAGTGGTGTAATATGACAAGGTATCATATCAACTAATTCGCTTACAATTTGGTCATCAATCTCATCATCAGAGAAATAGAAGTCGTCAAGTTTAGGCTTATAAATCAACATTTCAAGGAGATCATCATCTGACTTTCTCTTATGTTTATCAATGACCTTGAGAACATTTGTGAAAGCACTAAATGGAAGAGGAGCTAAAACAGTATTTGACATTTGGGTTGAATAATGGTCATTCCTACGATGTTGCACTAGTTCTTTATTTGGGTTCCTAGGCTTGTGGCGTTCCTCAATTGCGTCCATCCTAGCAGTTAACTGAGCACGGGTATTGTGCATTTGAGTGGTAAGTCCTTGAATTGTTTTTGTAAGGGCTGCTAGTTGGGCTTGCATTTGGTTTTCCACCATTTTACTATTAGATGTGAGTGTGTGACCATGTTTGAATCAGTAGTCGGCTGTGTATTAACTTAGTGTATTGCCGACTTAGAATCTGATGGATTGGGGAGTGATCTAGAAAGGCTCTGGAGTGTCGCTGGAGGTCTAATTCAGGTCGCTAGAGGTAGACAATCCCAGTGGTGGTGTTTACTAAGTTGAGTGTCGCCGGAAATGCACAAAAGTGGATCTGCTAAGTTGTTATTGCCGACGTCGCGTGAAGTGCTATGGTTTTAGGTATCGATGGCTATGGTGATGGTCGATGAAGAGTCGAACAAGGTTGGTGGTGGATGATTCTTTGTTTGTAGGTTTGCCAGTGACTGGAAAAGGGTTTTGGTGATGATTCGATGCCAATGAGGTCAAAGGTGGGTGGGTCGGGATGTTTGAGGAAAGTCGATCGTCTGGTGTTGGGTGCTCATCGACGAATTGGTTTGATGGAGATGTTGTTTGGCATGAAGGTTTGATTTTGAACAGTAACTTTAGGGTTAGGGTTTTGGATTGCTTTAGTTAACAAGAACATTGATGGAGAGTGAGAAAACTTGTAGGATCCTTTGCTCTGATATCAAAGTTGATGCAGGACGGTGAAGATTAAAGTAAAGATAAAAAAGAAATTAAGGAAGAGAGAAATAGAGAGAGAAGAAGAGGGCGAGGGGAAGAGCAAGCCATACAGGCTTCAGTTCAATATTTTTTTTATTCATCAAAAGTCTGAATAACACTTACAATCCAAGCCTTTATATAAGTATTCAAATCAAAGATAAAATCAAATAAAAACCAAATCTTAAAGATAAGATAAAATATAATCCTAATAATATGGCAATAAATCCTATTAAATTAAAATTTTACATATTTAATTTTTATAATTATCTAATACTAATAATATGAAAATAGAATACTATTAAAAATCTTAAATTAATTTGCATCAATAACCTCAATAAATAGTCCAAATTCCAAAGTTCTAAATATTCAAGACAAATGATGTAAATCAAAAGATAAAAACAATTCAATATTCTAATAACTAAATAAACTACCATTCCATTCTCTTTTCCTTTCATCTCTCTCTGGTATATACATTAGATTTTCTTTTCGAGCTGCCATATTTCATGATCAGATGGCAAATGAACCATGCTTGGGTATGCACGATCTGGATCGTGGTTCCACGAGGGTGAGCAATCTTGGTAACTATGATTGTTGTTAGGAGGCTGCTTTATCAGAGGTTGGCTTCTGTACAACTTCACATCAAGTTTGGGCTCTTAGCTTACCCCAAAAAAAGTGTTCTTGAAGAATTGCAAGTGCATTTAATGAAGAATTTATTTATTATTTTCTACAAGAATATACCTTAATGTCCAGTAAGATATCTAACAATAACCTTTGTGTATATTAAAATAAGTCTGTATGCTATGCTGACACTTATTATTCCTGTTCATGATAAAATATGGGCTCCATTTATCACCACTTAACAGCAATATACAAATTCTACATTCTTTACTGGTTGTATTCCTTAGTTTGGCTCATGAACACATTTATTTTTCTGAAATTTGAATTCTGATACAATGACTTTCATTTACACGATGATTCAAAACTTTGATTGCAGGTCGATCCTGTTTCAGCTGGGGTTCAGTGCGATAGGGAATTCATTGTGTGCTCTTTGGACTTACTTTCTGGACTTGCAGAAGGTCTCGGTAGCGGGATAGAGAGTTTGGTAATTCTCTATTTTCCAATTCTCTCTCTCACCCTGAAATGTGTTAGCTTTTGCTGAATGATTATCCTTGAAAATGTAAATGGTGCATAGAGATTTTGGCAGCATATGCAATTGCTTACTGCCAAGAAATTCTTTACTAATCACAATACCAATAAGTACCATTATCCATTCGGCAATAAGTGATTATGGACAGCCATCAAAGTCATTTTCTTCCTTTTGATGCCTTTTACATTGTCACTCATCATGTCAGAAAAAGACACAAATTTTGTGCCTAGATCATAATAAATCTGTTGATGTGTGATATAATTGTCTGTTAAATGCTCATTACAGAGTCTTGGGGATTTATTCTCCTGCATAAACTGTGAGTCTGAATATTCCATGCTTCATAAGATATACTGGTGCTCTCAACTACTAAAGTGACATTTTTTTTTTTTGGTACATTAATACTGCTGTCTGTCAGAACATGGCTCAATGAAGCTCACAATGGCTACTGTAACTTGTATATTAATTATCCTGCCAATGTCTCTTATTGTGAATCATTATACAGGTTTCGCAAAGTAGTTTGAGGGACCTGCTTCTTCAGTGTTGCATGGATGATGCTCCTGATGTCCGGCAAAGTGCCTTTGCATTGCTTGGCGACCTTGCAAGAGTAAGTTGAGAGTGTACAAAGAGAATATTCTATAAATTGCTTTATGCCCAAAGATGAGAAATATTCTTGCTTCTACCATTAGCCAAGTAGTCCCCATTTCTAGTGTTTCTAGTTGCCTTGTGGGCTACTTCTGCCCCACCGAACCACCTATAGTGGTATTTATAACTGGGCCATAGTACCAATTGGTGCCTCTGGTAGCCGGTGCTCTCTCTCTCTCTCTCACACGCACACGCACGCATGCACGCGCGCGCGCGCGCACACACACTCACTCTAATTTATTTGGTTTTTTATAGCATTAATAAGCTTTATTGTGTTTGATAAGGTTTGTCCTATTCATTTGCACCCACGTTTGGCTGAATTTCTTGATGTTGCTTCTAAGCAATTGGTAAGTAGAATAAATTTTCTGAATTCTATACATTATTTCTTGTAGTTTTATTTATTTACCCAGAGAAATTGTTTTAGATCATCACTAAACTGAAGGAAACTAGTTCTGTGGCAAACAATGCTTGTTGGGCAATTGGAGAATTAGCAGTTAAGGTAGTTTCACCTCTCTATTTGTGTGATAACCCTTTTAGATTATATTGCACTATGATGCATCATTGTTTGTTGATTTGAAAGATGTGTGTTGAAGTTTGGATCCTTGTTATGACTACCAATTTTGCATGATTCTCATTTTTTTTTCCAGGTGGCATTTTCCTGTTTACAGCTGATTTGACCTTAATGCTGTGTGTGTGGGATTTTGTTCTGTGCTTTAATCCATGCCTTGAAAATATATATATATATGTCACTGATGTATTGCATGTTATCTTCTTGAATTGGTGAAAATTGTCTTATGCAGTCAATAAATTTTTGCATTTTTCAGTTGTTACACATGTTATATCTAACACTCTTTCTACAGTTTTTGATGCATTGTAAATGTTAAGCGGTTCACAGTTGTTGCAGGAATGACAATAACCTTTGTCATAAAATTACAGTGAATTGCTGTAAAAATAAAATCAACACTGATAGGGTGTAATTTTTTATTCTCTGAATTAGAATGGGAAGTGGCAGAGTTACCTCGCTTGTTATATTCTTGATCATTTAAAAATCTATCTGCCCCTTACAGTTTAACCTATTATTTATTTATATTTATTTGAATTTTTTTTCCCTTTTGTCCATGGATCAATCTATGGACTCAATTGTTTGGGCAAATGAATTTCTAATAAGTACCTTAGCTGGTAAAGCCTTTTGCTAGTTGTACTCAAGACATAGGATGGTATCCCACCATCCAGGTTGAGAGGTGTCATGAATGAGCAAAGGCTACTCTTATTTGAGATCTGTATATGGCATGCTAATATGAATGACTTTGAGGGTGTGTTTGAGTCGTTATCTCATCAACTATAAGCAATTCAACTCCATGGACCATGGTTACAATTTTGGGATGTGCTTTTGTTATTGGTTTTCTTTTAGGAAATTAACTGCAAATGGGGTGTATTGATTTATTGACCAAATCATTTCATTTATTATGTATTTGACAATGTGTAAGCTACTCAATTTCAGGTTCGCCAAGAAATTTCTCCAATAGCACTAACTATCATTTCATGCTTGGTCCCAATTCTTCAACATGCTGAGGTGATTTGTCTTTCTTTGCTGTGTGCCTGTGACGCTGCACCTTCTTCTGTGCTTGGATATATTTTTGGGACTGTCCTCTCTATTTACCTTTCCTGACTGCTGAGCAGGAGCTAAATAAGTCACTGGTGGAGAATAGTGCTATCACCCTTGGGCGACTTGCCTGGGTTTGTCCGGAGCTTGTATCACCACACATGGAGCATTTCATGCAAGCATGGTGTTGTGCTTTATCTATGTATGTTATTTCCTTTTTCACCACTCCCTGGTAAATGGTTATTATTTTGCAAGTACGAAAATTTTCCCAAATTAAAATTAATGAGAAATTCTACACGTTATTGGAGAATAAAATGGGAATTGTGGTAATCCGAGGAAACTTGGTGTTATAACAAGTAAATTTGAATAATTGTTGAAAACATTATTTATTGCATGCATGCAGGACCCTTATGCTAACATGGCAAGTCATAAATGAGTAGGGAAATACATAAACGTATGACATTTTTGAAGCTTGAGCCGTCTGAACCAATTGCTATGTGCACTTTGTAATCTAGGGATGCATATGATTGGTTTAGTTTGGGTTGAGTTGAACTCAGAACCACATCAAACTGATAAACTTGGTTGGGTTTGGTTTTGATATGTTGAGTTAAAAGATATCAAATCTGGCTACAAATTGCAGTCATATTATTGCTGCTAAAAGCACAGCAGGCACTGAGGTGGGGGGAGGCGCTCACCTCACATGCCTCCAAGCTAGAGGAGCTTGAGGCGTTGCCTCTTTGATGTTATGTATTATTATTATTATTTTTTTTTGCCTTGAATTCAAGTTCCATTCGTTATCGGATGAAGATGGTTAATAATATATAAGTGGAAAATTGATCGCTACAAATGTAGTGATGGATGTGATGAGAGTTTAGACAACGCAGTGGCATGATGGATGTAGGTGAAGATTAAAGCATCATGAAACTTTTTTTTCCCCCACCTTATTACTTTGAGTAGATAAGCTTATGTTTTTTGTTTTGAACTGGTATCTTTTCAAAGAATATTTATTATTGCATGATTAATGATGTTATTGTTTGTTCATTACTGAAAGGGTGACCTTGAAGGAAAGGTAATGTTGTTTCATAGGTTTGAATTTTGTAAACAATCTCTCTACAAGTAGGAGTATGATTGTGTACGTCTCACCCTTCTTAAATATCACAATATGAAAGTCTCGTGCATGGATTATCAGCATACTTTCAGTGATTCTCATTAGCAAATTGTGGCAGGATACGTGATGATATTGAGAAGGAGGATGCTTTTCGAGGTCTTTGTGCAATGGTATGCGCATGCTTCTGTTAATTTCCAATTGGGTTGAGATTAGAAATGTAGTCCTCATCTGTTGTTATCATTGCGTGCAGGTTAGAGCAAACCCAGCAGGTGCTTTGAGTTCTCTTGTTTTCATGTGCAAAGCTATTGCAAGTTGGCATGTAAGAATGGCATCCCTCTATATTTTGTTAGGTAAAAAGGAGAAAAAGGAATGAATTTTAGTTTGTGTCATTCTATCTTGTTACAGGAAATAAGAAGTGAAGAACTACACAATGAAGTTTGTCAGGTGTTGCATGGTTATAAACAGGTCAGTGGTGCTTTAATTATTTATCATTATGCTTCTTAGATTTCTGTTATATATGTATTGGCAATTTTCCCTCTTGTGGCAATGTTGTCTCTGGTTGCAAACTTACAAAATAGTTGAACTGGAAAAGACATCAAACAGCTGATGTAAGAATTATATCATGAATATCTTTCCAGATGCTTAGGGATGGAGCATGGGAGCAGTGCATGTCTACTTTGGAGCCCCCAGTGAAGGAAAAGTTATCAAAATATCAAGTATAAACATTTTCCTCTTAAAGGGTGTTGTATCTTCCCTGCTGGTGCTGTCTCGACCATCTGCCGCCTGAGAGATGTGCACTTGCTTCTGTATCGATGTCATTTTTGTGCATTTTCTGATTATAGTGGAGCTGTGTTTTAATTGGGTGAAGACCAAAGGGCCGGTGATGTTTTTCCGAGCACAGGCCAGATTATTTTTCCCTAGTTTTGATTGAAGCTATTTGTTATTATTATTATTATTATTATTGCGATCTTCAAAGCTGCCATGGATTTGCTGTTGTGGCAATTGTTTAGGAAGCAAAGCTAGAAGCTGATTTTAATTATTGGTGTACAGGGGCTTGGTTTTCGAAGCTTTTTCAGTGAGCCTTTTCTTTTTTATTCCTTTCTCCCCCTTGCCTTGGTCTTGAATGTAAAGAAAAGATCAATACATTTCATTCAAGTCCTCGATTCATATTTGCTTAGTCAGAGTTTCTTATATGTACCCCACCGGGGAAGAGATTCCAGATTTCTCAGATTTTGTTTCGAGCTTTAGGGGTCAAAAATATTGATTGTCAGAGTTGTTTTTTTTTCCTTTTCAAAAAAAAAAAATAAAAATAAAAAAGTCTATGTTTGGACATTTCTGGATGTGGGGACAAATGTCACCATTAGAAGGTGGAGCTGAATTATTGTTATTGTTGCACGTCAGATTTTGTTGTTTGGAAAGTTAAAAGGTTGATGATGATGATGTTGTACCTTTACTCCTTGGGATTCGTGACTTTTTTTTTTTTTTTATGGCAATTGTAATGAGAGTTTTCCCATTCCAGTAGAAATCATTTAAGTTGTATTATTTCCATTTTAACTCGGAATCCGTCCATCTTTGTATTGTTGTGTTGTGCTGTGTGTGAAAGGTTACCAACGGAGTAAAAATGTGTATCTATTGTTATTATTTTGTAGGTAGTGGCAATTGTAATGGTAGATCACTTCTCTGAGCATGAAATCTAGATTTTTCTACACTAATAAAGGATCCATGTGAACCACAGTTAGATGTCTCAAAGCTAACTACTAGTACAGTCCAATACTTGGCATCAACATCTTCTCCATTCTGATTCCCCGGAGTGGCCTGCCACCTTTTCTGTGTCTTTTTTGAAGACTTACAAATAAAAAGATAAAAAGAAAATTTCAGTTTTCCAGTTGTGGTCAATGATCATATATGTCTGAAAGTAAACACTCTGCATCTGCTTTTAAATGCAGATCACAATTAGTCCAATAGTAGTATTACATACAAATTTGTTACATTTGACCTCTTACAAATCTGCTATTAATTTAAAAATTTATGAACGTTTTTAGATCATTAAACAATTCAAATCGAGTTGTTTTGATGTCAACACCTCTCCCCATTTCAGAAAGTACGTCATAGTGTCTAGACACTCACACTCCTACTATGGTAGTTGCTATTTGGTGTTTCGTGTTAAATTATATTTATAAAGTATTACTTTCATATTATATTCTACAAAATTCATTAAGATATTTGATGCTTAGAGCTTAGTGTTAAATTATATTTGTAAAATATTTTTTTTGCATTATATTTAAAAAAAAAAATTCATTAAGAGAAATTAATGTAGATGGCCTAAGCTGAACATCAATAGTTCAACGGATACTTGACAATTTATTTTAATATTACTAAAGATTTTGACCTTTTTTTTTTCTTTTTGATGTAACAAATGCACTCTGAATTCATGGGCTAACCGCTAACTTACTATTGTTATTAAAAGCAAATGAGTTAGCAGCAAACTCCATTATACCAGCTAGCCACAGGCACTTACTATTGTTATTAAAAGCAAATGAGTTAGCAGCAAACTCCATTATACCAGCTAGCCACGGGCACTTACTATTGTTATTAAAAGCAAATGAGTTAGCAGCAAACTCCATTATACCAGCTAGCCACAGGCGAGTAGGTTAGATGTTCCTACATCTCATATTACTATATCAGAGAAACCTCCAAACATATAAACATAAAACATGGATAATAAGAATTACAAACGCCAATCCCACAGGGTAGACATCACAATGTGCGTCTAACAGAGAGACATAGGAAACAATTCATTGGATTCTCTAGCATGGTGGCCTCTAAGACAACTTTCAATGACCGCAGGCCACAACAAATTGCCTACATAGCTCCTGCAACATAGCAAGAAGAGGATAATCCTATTTCTTGTGCTAATGTAAAACCAGCAATATAAGCTTTATATCAAAATATTTACCTTTGACAAAGCCACGGTATATACAAGCAGATAGTTTACCTTTGACAAAGCCACGGTATATACAAGCAGATAGTTTAGCAATAAAGGGTCATGGTGTCTTCCGTAGAAGCACGGCCAACAGATAGCTGAGAGTAGAGTCAACCGAGGCAAGTGCAACTATAAGTAGTGCCACAAGAACAAGAGTGAGAGAAGCCGTCTTCAGCTGCAGAGGGGGGAGAGAGAGAGAGAGAGGGAGAGAGAGTGAGTGAGTCAGTTTATTGTCGCATTTGAACTTACAATTCTCTGACCTTTAAAGTCGTTTGTTCTTCTCAGATTTAGGAAAAAGGAAGCAGAATTGAAAATTCTGTCTTTGGAAATGTTCTTAATGAAAGCTGTTTTTATTTTTTTAAATAAATAAATGAATAAGAGTCAAAAGAAGTTGCTTTTCTTCAAAATAAAAAAGAGTCAAAGGAAACACTAATGTTGTTTTCTGTCTTCTGATTATAGTTTTCCATACACAAACACCATGTTATCAAAATTTATATAGTTTCTAGGAAACATGTTTTTGAGAATTAAAACCATGCCAAATATGCTTAGGTCTCAAAAGCTGAACCATAGTAAATGACAATGCATAGGTATGCCTGGATCAAACAGCAGGCAAGAGATCTAGGATAGTCAACCCAACATGTGCAATGGGGCCACATATTTAATAGCAGTTTTCCACTTGTCATAAGCAAAAACTAAGATGCATATCCTTAAAGCATTGCGCCAAATTCAAAGTCAAGAGTCAATTAGAAACTACCCCACTCTTCTCCCCCCCCCCCCCCAAAAAAAAAAGAAGGAAAGAAAGAAAGAAAAGAAAAAACTGCAAAGACTGAAGAAGAAATCCACCCATCACAACTATATCAATGTCCTTTCTCCCCAGAATATCAGCAATGCACAAGTGAAAAAGAACACATGTATGTCAAAAGCGGTCAGAATGTGCATAGCAGCGTGCCCCTGGTGATAGGCTAGGGCAGCATCCTAATTCCTAAAACCTGGTGGGGTGCCAACTGCAAGAAGCAAGACCTAGAGCTGATTGCTGGCGATGACTTGGTGAAGGGAATCTATGAAAGAAGGTTCTCGAACCAGGTTCCGACCGAATAAAGCACGGAGCCAACGAGTTCCACTGAACAATCGCAGGGGCTTCCAGCAGTGATAGCTGAACTAATGCCGCCCAAAACCCGGAGCTGACAGTTTAATCGGAAATCAACGTCAGATCCCGGCTATCCGAAAAATGCAGACTGAAGCGGAATACGTTAGAGACAAAAGAGTTTTTGCTAAGCCAATGTAAGACGGAATATATGGAATGTAAGTTTAGTCAAAGTAGGATAACGGGTAGTATAAAAGTAAGTTTTGGCACACAAAAGATTGTAGAGAAATATAAATTTAGGTACCTTGGATCTATGGTGCAACAAGATGGAGGGATTGATACTGATGTAAGTCACAGGATTCAAGCTGGGTGGACCAAATGGAGGAGTGTTTCGAGGGTTTTGTGCGACCGAAAAATCCCCCTCAAGGTGAAAGGAAAGTATTATAAGGTAGCGGTTAGACCAGCGCTGCTATATGGATCAGAGTGTTGGGCAGTAAAGCATAATCATGGTCAGAAGATGGCAGTTGCGGAGATGAGGATGCTAAGGTGGATGTGTGGGATTACAAGGAAAGATAGGATTAGGAACGAGAAGATAAGGGGCAAAGTAGGAATAGCACCGATTGAAGATAAAATGAGAGAAAACCGATTAAGATGGTTTGGCTATGTTAGAAGGCGTCCAGCAGAGGCACCTGTTAGAAGGTGTGAAAGTATGGAGATTGCCAAGAGTAGGAGAGGTAGATGAAGACCCAAGAGAAGCTGAAAAGAAACCATTAAACATGACCTGACCTACCTAGATTTATCGGAGGACATGCCCCTAAATAGATCTAATTGGCGTCGACAAATCCATATAGCCGACCCCACCTAGTGGGAAAAGGCTTAGTTTGGTTTGGTATGTATGCATGTTTATGACAATGTCAATTCAGAAGGATGTTAAGTTTCCTACCAAGAACTTGTGTTACATACAAGTTGAAAAGTTGTAGCAAGTAGAACTAGCATTCTAGGAACTAACCGTGCTTTGGAAACTTGGCCACTCTATGTATTTCAGCTGGCTGGGCTGCTTAAGAAGGAAGAAAAGTAAAGATCTCAAAGCCCTGCAAAAGATACATCATCAATCACTTCTTATAAAATAGTTTCTATATGTGTGTTAAACAGGTAAACTCTATTCTTATTGGCATCTACTAAATAAGTGTTATTATTAAGATATTTCAACATAGTTAATTTACTTCATAGAGAAAAGTAGTGTGAAATACAATACCAGAATGCTTCCTTTACTAGGGTTAACCAAAAGGGCTCCTCAAGAAAGTTATCAATAGAGCTCAATTCATGAGGATTTCTTCCTGCAGATATCGCATATCTTGTGTGTAAACTCCCTGCAAGAAAATAGTGGATCCTTGCTCTAGGACCCTGCTGAGTATTTAAAAAATATGCTAAATGTTAGCATAAGAGTCAGCATGTAACACTCAGAAAGAAACACAACAGAAATGGTAAGTTACCATTTTAGATAACAGTCGAATGGCACTGTAATCTCTAGGCCAGCTTCTATCATATTTCTTAATTTGTTGTGGTATTTTAGGATGAAGTAAGCCTATTTTATAACAAAATAGATACCAAGTAAGTGTCCCGGAAAAAAACACACAAAAAGCATAGATAAGATGGGGTTTTGAGCAACCTGCCATCAATCCAGATATGATTGCCATTTTATACGAATATTAATCCAAACCTATTAAGAATATAAGATACAGATTAGTCTTCTGTCACGAAAACTAAAAAGGTACTAAAATGAATGGGATAGACGGCTGACTATATTCTTGTAATTAGTAAGTCAATTGAAGCAAAAACAATGGTTGTGGTAGTCAAAACATGGATGAATAATCTCCATAATAAGACATTTATGAGCAATAGATGGATAAAATTTCTACCAAGGGTAAAGATACATAACACATATCAAAACTAACACGGTAAATATATGTCAGCCTCGCCAAACATGGTACATCCATACAAGTATCAAGAATGTATCTTGGGATACAATTTAGTATGTGATTAAAAAACCAAGAAACAATAAAAGACTCCACGGATTATAGCCAATGATATTTTAATGATGAAACAACATCATTTTGGCATCGTATGGCCATCAGTTCATAGGAGGCAACCTTCTGAGGCCATTTCAGGCCTCGCCACTGTGCTGCAAAAGTAGCAAGAGACTCGTGCAATTTCTATCCATCCTGACTCACATACTTGTTTTCAACTATCACTACAACATTTTTACAAATACATCTTGTGCATAAATGTAAACTGGGTGAATGAAAGAACCGTTTATTAAATATGGTAGGAAGATAATCAAAAAGAGAATTCAAAAAACGCCCAATTATTCATAATAGACACAGCTAACAAGAAAATAATCCATTGAAGAATAAATTTCAATGATTCATATTCATGCCTATGAATATTTGGTGTGTAACCAATCACTGACAACAATACACGAACAAACAAAATTCCATCATCCGTATGTGTAAATATACAATGCCCTAGAGACCAGGCAAATACAACGGGATAAATATGTAGATACGTATACGTACATATATATATATATATAGAGAGAGAGAGAGATCGCCACCGTCTGTAGTAACAGTTCAATGTCGAGGGGAGAGGGAAAAGTGCGAAGGTGGTCTCCCGCGGAAACGGGGTCCTATTTGATTTGATTATATGGAAGCCAGTTTCAAAATAGATTATACGTAAGCCGAAGAAAGATATATATCTTCGGGTTTGTGAGGTTTTTTCTTTTATTCTTTTCTTTTTTTTTTTCTCGGTTTGTGACAGAAAAGAAAATGGAAGAAATAATGTGAGAAAAGAAAATTAGAGAAATAACAACAGTTTTTTTTTTTATTTGTTTGGGGTGTAGGAGGAAAAAATAATGATTTTTTTTATTGTTTGTGAATTGAAACGAAATAAAAAAAAATTATACATTATTATTTTACCATTGAATCTTGTCAAGCAACCATAATGTCTTAAAAATTTATCTCGTGACTTTTGATCCAGATCCAAAACCATCTTCATTTTTTATGAGTCATTACTTAATGGAAATAATCAGTCGAAACACCGTTGTTTATGAAATTCGACTTAGAGGTCACGATTAACTAATTATCATTGTCATTTATGGATTAACATCCGAGGTCATAACTATCCATATTCGTTACAAATGTTACTAACATGCTAGTACGATAACAAAACTTTACGAAGGTTTAAGGACTCTCAAGCTAAGAACATTAACGTACCTTCCTATTTTCAGTATCTTTTAATATTCCATGCCTATGGTTTGCTTGGATTGAATAAAAAATTAAGGATTTAAATAAAGCAACTAACATCTAATACCCACTGTTCAGTCTCTAATTCTCACTCTCTAAATTATTATTTGTAATAACTCAATTATTTTATCTCTATCTTTTCTTTTACACTCTAAAAACCAAAATGAAAGAAGATGGAAAGAATTAGAATAAAAAAAATAAAAAATAAAAAATTGAACTCAGATAACCCATATTCATATATACAACAATTCCTTATCGTCACACACCAATAACTATCTAAGCTATAACAATAAGTGTACCAATGACTAGTTATATTATCTAGTCAACAGTGTACATTTTGAGTTTAGTTAGTAATTTTTCTTTTTCAAGCCACACCAATGTTAGACATTTTACTAATTGTTTATTAAAAAATTAATTTTTCAAAATTGGAGCCCAAAGCCATTTTTTTTTCCTGAAGTTGGGAGTCCAACGGTCATCTAGAAAAAGAAGACCACACTCATGTGTCTCTGTCACATTTTGTTGAACATGTAGAATGCAAGTAAAAGAAGACCACACCCATCAATAGAAGAGCCAGATAATTGACAAAAGAGGGAGAAATTGACGGAGAGAAGTAATGAAGAAGTGCGGGAGAGGAGAGGAGGAGAGAAGTAACCCTGCAAAGGGAAAGAAGCGCAGGAGAAAAAAATAATAAACAATTATATAGCTTGTGAACAGTAACTCAGCAGGAGAAACGAGCTATTGTAGCAGGAGGGAGAGTGGCTCTGGAATTTGAGAGTTTGGTGTAGAAAAATTTCTTCATATTAGCTAGATAAAATATCTAAAATTCTTCTTTACTTCTTCTGCTGTAGATGCTTTAAAGGTTACTTATGGTGATTAGAATGATTGTGGAGGGTAGTCATAGAAGTGGTCGACAGCTAAAATGGTAAAAAAATGATTTAATCTCGAGAGATTCACTCCCTAGGTCAAACCCCTAGAGAGTGAATCTCTTTTGGTTTGTGCCACACATACTGGCCCCTCAACATGTATAGCGGTCAATCGCGAACTCGCGTAGCGGCGGGGAGTCGGACCCACACCCAAGAACTGGATACGATTCGTCCAGCCAAGGAGGCCCGTCCTACCAACCTTTACTACGACAGCTAAAATGGTAGCTGGGCGGTAAACCAGCAAGTTGTAGGAAACCATCCCAATAAGAAAAGATGACTGGCATCCAGATAGTCATCTGCACGGGATTCAAACATCGGCAAAATTCCTATGGCGCTCCCGAGTCAAAACCAATCAATATAAAGCAATTGAGACACTCTATGCATCATATAAATCACATTAATCACATAAAACTATCATTAAATACATTATAAATAAAATAATATATAAACAAAAGTATGAGTCACTACAAAACCCTTAATTGATTTTGTCTGACATGATAGATGACCACAATTTTTCTTTTATTATTTATTTATTTATTTATAAATCCATTAGAATTGTGATTTATAATCTTAATCAACATAAAGTGAGCTCATAAGTTCTTATAACGAACTCCACTTGTATATTAATTTACTTTAATTGTAAAATTTATCATTTTGGCCTTGTTTGGAAATCACAAATTTTGACATTTGAAAATTTTGATGTGTTTGGTAAAATAAGTATAAATTTTTAGTAATTTTTTTGCATATTTGATAAAAATTTTGATAACTTGTGAGTTAATTTAAACTAAAATGACTATTATACCCCTTGCCATGTAAGCAAAAATTGGTGTGTTGACAAATTGTGACACAGGCAAAACATTATTTTTTAGTATTTTACTAAACACCTGAAATACCAAAAGTTGGTGTTTTTGGCCAATTTTGCTCCTCCAAATAGTACATTTACACCAATTAAATTTATAAATATACAAAAAAAAAAAAGAAAATTCTAAATAATAATTAGGCTTGGTAAATGGTTTAAAATTACTAAATACTAATTAAATCTAAAAATTTAACTTACCTCGTAATGACAACTATTTATTTTAAATTTAAAAATAGAAAGAAAAATGCCTAATGTTAATTAGTATTGGGAGTTTTTTATGTATAAAATTTTAATTTTAAATTTAAATAGGTTATGCCAATTAAGATTAAAAAGTTATTTAATAATGTTTAGTATTTAAGTTATTTTTATAAATTACAAAGCTTGACATATGATTAATAATAATACTTTTAATTTAAGTTATTTTTATATAATAAATTCAAAAAAACATTTTAATACAATTAACAATAATAGTATTATTAAATTTAAGTTAAGTTTGAAAAATGAATAAATAATTAAAAAAAGTATGCATTGAAATTGACAAATATTTTAAAATAATAAAAGACAGGCCTATTAGGTTGATGTTAAATTTAATACATATTTTATAACCAAATTTATTTTCAAGATTGGGTTAACCTTAGATTTAATAAAATATAAATTTTTTAGAACTAGATTTTAATTAATTATAGACTCTGTTTAATTAGTTGTAAACTTTTAAAAATTTATAAAAATTTTTAATAATTATTTATTTTTTATCCGCTACACAAATTAAGAATCCATAACTTATCTCATTTTTTGTCACTTCAAATATATCTTATATCAATTCATCAAAACTCTTACAAATAAAAAAATATAAAAAAATAATTTTATAATTTATAATAAAAAATTATGCAATTTTATTGGATATATTTTATAATATATTTAAAAACTTTTTTTTTTTTAATGCAGTCCCGTGCACTGGTCAACGCTCAAAAACAACATTCTTCACAAAAGGAGTAGCATATTTGGATCAGTACTCGAGAGAGAGAGAGAGAGAGAGAGAGAGAGAGATGGGTTCAAGATCAGAGGAGCCAGGGTGGTCCTGGAGAAGGGGAGAGGGAGAAAGAGAGAAGGAGAGTGAGGTATTAGGGAAGAAGAAGAAAGAGGGTTTGGGATGGATGGAGTGGGTGAGGGGCTGGTTGTATTTGGCGTACGAGATGCTGTTTCAGAGGATAATTGCAAGCCACCTGCACAACCCAATGCCTTTGCCTCCTCTCGACGATGGTATTACATGCATCGTCACCGGATCCACCAGTGGTATCGGCCGTGAAATTGCCAGGTCATTTCTCTTCCATTCTCCTATTCCCTGTGCACCACACCTTGTGTGTGGGTCAAAAAATGTAAACCTCCTTTCCTCATCTATGTATTCAATAATTGTATGAACTGAACTCTCTCATTCATCATTTTTCCTTCTTTCATAATTGCTCACTTGGGATGGGAGAGGTGTTATTTTGTTGTGCCTGTTGTATTTATTTATTTATTTTGAAGTTGGGTTGAGTTCTAGGTTACTGCTACGGCTAATTGCTTTTTTACTGAAATGTAAATTCAAATACTGAAAGGTACCAAAAATTGGTGAATAGTTTTTATTGTGTAATGTTGTCGTCGTTTTCTTTATATTAAATGAGATTGTGGTTTCAAAAAGATTACCACGTAATTTTGGCAAGACTCTTATAAGCTTATGGTGAACCAAAGCTATATAAAATAAATTATAGCTTGCTAAGTGAAAGAAGTCTAGTTTTGTTTGAAATTTGGCTGTAAAATTATGGTCATGTTATTTGGGGTAGATGGTTCATTGAAGATGGCTTAATTTGGGTGGAGATAGCTTTGACATTAAGTGGGTATATTACATAGACCAAGATGCCTATGCAATGCATGAGTTTGTGGTTATATACGGACGAATTCCTTGAATATGAAGACAAGATTGACTTGTTAATAGGTGTAATTTTCCTTTTTTTTGGAATTACTATATATGTATATATTTAAAAAAGAGGTGCCAAGGGGATCACAAGGATCCCAAGAAAAACCTATGTTCTCAATACACCATTACTCAAAACCTCGAAATTTCCAAAAACTGATTTAAGGGATGGTTTACCACTCAAGGACCAACCATACAAAGAGAGAGGTCTACACTTCAACTGGAACCACCTCTTCTTTTGCTTGAAAGATCTTTCAATTAAGCTCCCTCCCATAATCCACATTATGGTATGAGGCACCTAAAGAGAGTTTTTGTTTTATTTTACCTATTGTTGTTCCTCCCCAGAGGAAAATCAAGAAAGACCTTTTTCAATCCTAATTTGTCCAATAATAGAGAGCAGTACTCTTTAACATTTCAAGCAATAGATAAAAGGTGGTTTACAAATTCCCAATCATATTTGCATATACTACATCAATTGCTGTGAGTCTGGTGCTTTCGTATTAGATCACCCACCCACCCAGCCACCCACCTGAACACTTCTTATTTATTATTTATTTTTGGCAAGTACCAAACTGGCGATAAGGGTAGACATTTTGGGGGATTGCATTGGTATCTGAATCCTGGTGCTCTTGGCTTGTCATTGCTCTCTCTTTCTCTCTATTTCTCTCTCACACCCAGCCACACCCACACCCACACCCACACCCACACCCACACCCACACCCAAACACTTCTTGCCTATTATTTATTTTTGGCAAGTAACAAACTGGCAATAAGGGTAGACAATTTTGGGTGATTGCATTGGGATCTGAATCCTGTCATTCATATGCCATCTTGCCTTCTGCTGTAAGCCTCATGTTGAACCCCACATCACTGTGTGCATGACCTCCTTAACAAGAACCCTACCTGTGGAAGAAATTCAGTGCTATGCAAAAAAAATAATAATAATAATAATAAATAAATAAAAATATGCATCTAAGTGCCAATTTTCAGCTCCAAAAATAGGAAGGAAGCACACAACATATCTTGAACATTTTAGTTACATATTTACTCATGTTGAATTATTAGGTTGCAAGTACTTCATATACGTCAATTTAATTTATCCATTTGTTTGTAATTGGTATGAGATTCCGTTGACATGATTTTTCAGTCTTTCAGTTATAAACAAAAATTAAGTGACGTGTCTATTTTACTAGCTTCCATAATTGCATGTTTTTCTATCGTTGAGCAGGCAATTGGCAGAGTCAGGGGCTCATGTTGTAATGGCAGTTAGGAACACTAAGGCTGCACATGAGTTGATAAGGAACTGGCAGGAAGAATGGTCAGGAAGGGGCCTTCCTCTTAATATTGAGGTATACAATATGCACCTTTAATGCCACTTTAGGAATAATGTTATATTTCTGAAAAATTTTTAAAATGACAATTTCAGGGGATCCTTTATTACAACATGTTATGTTTTGCTGTTATTCTTTACAAATTCTATAAAAGAATAACAGATTCTATAAATTAGAATAGGGGATCTTTCCTCTATAAATCATAGCAAGAATAGGGGGTCTTTCCTCAAAAAAAAAAAAAAAAGAATAACAGATTCTATAAAAATTTGTAAAGATTAGGGGATCTTTCCTCAACAGAAAATCTAAACAAGAAATACCATAAAGGAATAATAAAGTAGAACCTGGCAACAAAAGGAGTCCCATGATTCAGTAGTAAAATTTACCTCTGGCATGATTAAAGAGTGACTGCCTCTTTCCTGGCCAAACTTTCTGCCCCCACATTTACCAACTATATATGTAATATATGCTCTTGCATAACACATGTATTGCTTTTCCGATCAAGTTTTTAGTTGCTGGTCTGCTAATTTACTTGAAATTATAATTCTTAAGGTGATGGAACTCGATCTTCTCTCCTTTGATTCTGTTGTGAAATTTGCTGAAGCATGGAATGCACGCTCAGGACCTTTGCATGTCCTCATTAATAATGCTGGGATATTTTCAATTGGAGGTTAGTATATGAAGAATTTGCTTCATGAGAACTTAATATCTATCTTGATTTTTCCCTGCTCAACAGTGTGGGTTGCATTTGTATATTTCCTCTTCTAGTGAAATTTTTTGTGGGCGATAAAAAAACTTGTATTGTAATGGTGTGTATTATTTACATTTGACATGGTTTGTAGTGGAGCAAAGAAAGCTTTCTGCTTTGGGTGATTTAGATTTGTTGTTTTAAAAGGATTAACATCATTAAGCAAATGCTTGCATGCACTTCTGGGCTGTGAATTGAATAGCAGCCAGTATTAATGTTTCTTCCTAGTTGCTGATTTTTTTATTTTTGAAAGGTGGTAATCTGCTACGATTTAGGTAAATCTAACCATAATGCGTTGGTACAACTGAAATTTGCTTTGGTAGGGATGAGGGTGGGGGACCTATTTCTCTTGAGAGGTAAGATGTAAATATATAATATGAAGAATGGAGTGAATACAAAAACAAGGGGCATACCCCATACCCCAGGCATACTTAGGATGCAGGCCATCTACAAGTTCAAATTCATAGGACTTTTTATTTCTTTCCTTCCTGGTTAAACTGATAATTCTTGGTTTTCCATTCTTAGAACCACAGAAATTCTCTAAGGATGGGTATGAAGAACACATGCAAGTGAATCATCTGGCTCCAGCATTGCTTTCAATATTGCTTTTGCCATCCCTTCTCAGAGGTTCTCCAAGCCGAATTGTTAATGTGAATTCTATTGTAAGTCCGATGTTGTGGTATGCATCAGATATATTTCTGCTTTGAATTTTTTTGTTGAGTAATAGTTGAAATATTAGACTACTCCATATCTCCTGTCAAATTTTCTTGATGTACAGATTATTTCTTGTTGAATGTAATATGTAAAATAAGGGCTGATTATATTTACCCCCTTGTGGTTAAAAAGTAATCTGATAACCTTAACATTTGGACTTAAGTGTCAAATGAATGGTGTCTGTTAAATTTTACAGGCATGTGATATCCCATGCAATACTCATTATCTTTCTTTTCTACCCAAAAGAAAAAAAAAAGGTAATTGAATAACCAAAGGGCATTTTTTAATTTCATTTTGCATGACTGATTACTTTCTAAATGGCATTTTGGTTATTTAATGACCATTCTTTAGTGAGAAAGAAGGTAACAAAGCATTATATGCACATGGATATTATATATTTGTTAAATTTAATGGATGTCGTCCATTTGGCACTTCAATTCACACGTTAAAGGGGTTGTGTATTAACTTTTTAAGTATACGGGGTCGTGTTTTCTGGTCAAATCACAAGGTTGTAAAGTATAATTGTCCTAATTTGTAATGTGTTTCATACTTATTTAAGTGATGGAAATGTTTCTTTCAATTGCTTGAAGGGCGTTCGGTTCTAAAAAAATAATTGGACACATTTGGACAAGTATTTGGCACGTGTGTTCCTCAAGTATCGGTTTCTGATGTGGACATGGCAAACATTCTTAGAAATGTCCATACTTCTTAGATATCTTTATTTTTGTGTATACCTTGGAGAAACAGCCTGTTAAATAAAATTGGACTTGTTGCCCAACATTTGATATTTAGGGTCCGTTTGATAACACTGTCTTTTTTCTGTTTACGTTTATATATTTATATTTTCTGTTTTTTATTTTCTGTTGTCGTTTTCTTTTTCTGAACTGAAAATGGAAATTGCGTTTGGAAATACAATTTTGTTTACAATTACTAATCTTTTATTTTCATAAAATATTTAATTTTATTAGTTTTTTAAAAATTAATTGAATTTAATAAATATATTTTGTATTAATTTAATTTAATTTAATTATATTATTTATTAAAAACAATTGAATAAAATATAAATATTATATCATTTAATCCAGTAAATATAAAATATATTAATTATAATTTAATTATATTATTTACTAAAAATAACTAAATAAAATATATTTCATAATAATTTAAATAATTTAATTAGGATGTTTATTAAAATAATTTAATAAAATATATTTATATTAATTAAATTATTTATTAAATTAAATTAATATATTTTATTTTATTATTTATTAAAAATAAGGTAATAATATATATTTCTTATTAATTAAATCTAACTAATTTAATTTAATTATTTATTAGAAATAAATTAATAATAGATATTACATTTTAATTTAATTAATTTAATTTAATTATATTATTTATTAAAAATAATTTTAGTTTAATAAAATATTTGAATAAAATAATTTGTTTTAATATGATGTAACAAAAATGGATAAAGTATTAGAATAAACAAAATGTTTGCAATAGAAAAAAAAAAAAAGAGTGAAAATACCTTTTTTCTGTTTACGTTTTTCTGTTTAAGTTTTCATTTTTTTGGAAACAAAAAAACGTAAACAGATTTAATAAACATGTTTCCGTTGCCAGTTTACAAAATTTTGAAAACATAAACAGAAAAACAGAAAACAAAAACGTTACCAAACAGGGCCTTAGCATATTGTACGGTCAACCTCTATAATCCTTTGGGATATTTCCCATGTGATTTTTTCATGCAATCTCTGTTGAAATATGAAATTAAACACTGTTCAATTAACTAATTATAAATGATAATATTGTATTCCTTGTAAACCTGTTTCATGCTAATGTCTATCCTGGCGCTCATAATTGACATCTTGTGTAGATGCATCACGTTGGATTTGTTGACACAGAAGATATGAATGTCAGTACTGGAAAAAGAAAATTTACAAGTTTAGTGGGATACTCAAGCAGCAAATTGGCACAGGTGCAATATATTCTTTAGTATTTGTAATACCGGAAATTACTTTTTCTCTTTTTTCTTAAATGGATTATAACCACATCAATTTTCTGAAACAAGTAAAACTGACACACGGCTTCATGTGATGGCTTGTAAACCCCAAGCTATTGTGTATTTTGTCTATTTATTTATTTATTTTTAGTGGGGTTGGCAATGGTGATGGCATGGTTCTTTCAATTCTATTCATGGGATGGTTGAAATGAACATTATGCCTGGGTTTTCCTCATATAAAATAGACTTTATCTAGGAGGGTGGATAAGGTTACAGATGTTGGGTTCTTGTGTATGTAATTGATTTTGCATGTTGTTAATAACCCCGGTCTTGATCTGCCTACTAACTTGTGTGTTTGACTTGTGTTTAGTCCTATGTGTTGGGGTTCCACCCCTGCTTTATGATTAATGTTCTACATATTTGGACTAAAGTCTTGCAGCGCCTTCTTGTTATCATTGAACCATAGTTCCTTGATACCCTGGATGATGTCAGGGATGATTTCTTTGGTAAACTTTTTTTTTTTTTACCCATGATTGTTGATGAAATAATGTTGTCTTCATTTTGGAGATTGATTTATTCATTTTAAGTGTCAGTCTTTCCTTAAGATCCTAAGGCTATTGGTGGTTGCTTCTTCGTAGCATGTGCTTTTAGGAAATCAATTTGTCTACTTGTTTATTTCATGTGATGTTAATGTATGATTTTTTCGAAATATTGTTCAGGTTAAAGTTTTGACCAAGCTGTTGGTATTTAGTATCTACTATTATTGAAGCTATATCCATTTGTTCTTTATGTGATGCCTAACCATGCACCTATATCCAAGACTTTTCCTTGAGTCTATATATAATACATCTAAATTGTCTAGCTTTTCATGTCCCAATGATACATTGCTTGGGTAGACTCATCAGCTTAGAAGTATTCACATGGATAAGGAATATGGATGTACTACAACACAGATATGCCAGCAAAACAATTTTAAAAGAAAAAAAAATATATATATAGATATATATTCTATATTTATGCATGAAAATAGTAACTATTTATTCATGTTTATATAACAAATACATTTATATTTTATTTATATCTGTCATATAAAAAATTATTCATAAACAAATTGGAATTTTTGGGTTTAATATTTCTAAAATCAAAACAAATTAAAAGGATATGGGATAAATAAGTCCCCACTCCCACCACCACCACCACCAAAAGAAACTAAGAATGTAGTTCATGTATTCTAATTTATAGAGGTATGTCTCCCACGCATGAAAATAGTAACTTTTTCTTCACATTTAATACATTTATATTTTATTTATATCCTTTATATAAGAAATTCCTCAAAAACAAATTGGAATTTTTGGGTTTAATTTTTCTAAAATAAAAAATAAACTTAGAATTTAGTTCATGTATTCTAATGTTAGAGGTGTTTCCCAAGCATTGGTAATAACTAAAAAAATAATATAACTTGCTTAAACTGTCCTATCCATTACCTTGATGACCAAAGCTCCTCCTTGTGATGAAGGGTGCAATCCCCTTTGCTTAAGGAATTACGTTAACACATAATTACGGCCGAAATGAAACAATACCCACAAGCCAGGTAATACAACAAACAATCAATAGACTAGGGTGGGCCAATCTATGATAATTCTGGGCATTGCCCCTTGCCCCAAAAGTGCCACCTAAAAAGTATTGTTGGAGTGAGCTTTCTAAAGCTCACCTATATGCAGTGGTTATAGTGATAGTGGTAGTGATTTATTAAAAGATAAGCAATTAAAGCATCTAACAACAATAAAATAGGAATTTTAGCTAAGAAAAACAATGGGTTAGCATTTAAAAAAGTAGGATACAATGATTAACTGATGCAATCCGACACAGACATGTCCAAATCCTCCATTCTACCCCATCCTTGGGAACTAGCGCCTTCCAGTTATAAGCTGCAGGTGGGCCATACCCAATTGTGAATGACACAGTCCAAAAACATACTACTTCAATCATCCTTTTTGGAATATTACACATGTTGAAGCTTCAAGGTCCTGATTTTCTATTATGGGAGGGGACGGTTGGGTGATGTTCCAATTTCTATTAAGAAACTAAACAATAAAAAATGGAACACATTGCTCAGTAATCCAATTGTTCGTGGGAAGTCAAAGAGAACTCTTGGGTGATTTCTTCCCCGCTCAGCTTCCTGTATGATGCAGTGTAAGCTTGCTATCAAATTATTATGATGGTCAGGTGAACAAGGAAAGTCAAGATTGAGAAGTTTGAGAGTTTTCTTATGTATTTGCAGTGTTTTGGCTACTTCTGTTTTTATTGTAAGTTGTATTGGTGAAATGTGTTTAGTTTGTAACTTGTGTTTTGCATTTATTTTGAGATTGGAATTTGTAATAGAGATTAAAATATGGTTGGGGTTGTAGAGAGAAGTGTAAATAGTCTTGAGAGGTGGATGAAGAAAGATAGACTTTGATTATTAAACCCCTCTGGCATATGAGATTGGTTGAGCTTGCAGCTCCCTTTATCTATCTTCTTTTGTTGTATGTTCATTCATCTATCCATCCTTCCTTCACCACTTTTTAACTTATTTATGTACACACATTTTTTTGGTAAATATACATATAAATGTACCTTAATTTGAATTTTTATGCAAGATAGTGTCACTAATATGTAATTTTTGGCTATCCTACATTAGTTTGGGCGTTTGAACTTTTTGTTTGGATGATCTATCATGTGAACCACCCTTGCATTAGTTATTTTGGTACAAAGGCTTGCAGTTTGTAAATGATTCTTCTTCTTATTATTATTATTATTGTTTTTTGATTTATCTCTTTGAATCATGAGCATCAACCTGGCTTCTCATTGATCTTTTCTACATCTAGTCGGGAATAAAGTGAACTTAGGTGTTTACCTTTTATATTTTGTTAATTTTGCTTTTCCCCATTTGAAATATGTACTTTGATGTCCTTGTTTTTACTGATTGCCTTACTAGTATGTGATCATCTTCTGTGCCAATGTTACATTCTTAGATATTTTGCACAAGTGTAAACTAATTTATTTCTTTACATAAGCAGAGAAAATTTCTAAGATGGTACCTTGGGTGACATTTGAATGCAGGTCATGTTTAGCAGCGTCCTTCATAAGCGGCTGCCTGCTGAAGCTGGTATAAGTATAGTGTGTGTCTCCCCTGGAATTGTTCACACTAATGTTGTAAGTTCCTTGAACGTTTCTTCTTCTTCTTCTTCATCTTCTTCTCTCTCTCTCTGTCTTTTATTTTTTATTTTTTTATTTTTATTTCTTTTTAACAATATATATTCCTAAGAAGCATTGATTTGGACATGGCTTATGAATACAACATAACACGTAAACCTCGACACGATAATTTTTAAAAATAAATATATATTTTTATATGCATACATGAAAAAACAACTATTCATTCATTCTTGTATTGAAATCTATTTGTCTTTTATTTATATGTATTTAAAAACAAAGTTATTTACGACTATATTGGAAGTTTTAGGTTTTAAAATCCCCAAAATTAAACAAATAAAAGTTAAGGAATTAAAAAATATAAATTTACATTGTTTAATTTTATTTTTCAGTTTCAATTTTTTTTTTTTCAAAATTACAATGTCCTTCATATGTCTGTAATGGTTAGTTTGGGTAAAAAAACAACGGCTAGCTATTTCTAGTTTTTTTTTTTTTAGCTTTTTGTTTTTACTAAAATTTGATTTCATTTTTTGGTTTTAGTAGCTTTTTGACATTTTATTCATATCCTCAAAAAAATAATAATAGTAATAAAATAAAACAAAATAAAAATAAAAATCAGAAAAAATGGTTTAAAATATGAAAAACTTCAAACAGACTGAAAAATTTTGACCCATTTATAGCTTTTCTTAATTTTGAACATTTTTTATGTAATTGTTTTAAATATGTGAATAACATGCCTAAAATATATTAAAACCTAAAAACAAAAATTTTAAATTTGGTTGAGAAAACCACATAAAAAAAATCTAGTAAAAAGCTAATTTTTATTAATTTTTTTTCTAAACTGACCCTAAGTTATGGATACCAAAAAATTAAAAGCAAGTTAGGTGGGAAAAGCTGTAATGGTCTATGAAATAGATGTTTTTGTCGTTGACATGTTGTAGCCAACCCCTAGTCGTTGGTATTAAAGGTTTTGTACAATCAGTTGAGATGACTATGCCAAGGTGGATGTGTGTTAAAATGAGAAAAGATAAGATCAGGAATCACTAGATTCCTGAGATGGTAAGGGAATAAATTAAAGGAAAAATTGCTTAAGATGGTTTGATAATATATAATGGAGATTGGTCAATATATTAATTATGAGTGATAGCATTCAAATCGTTTGTAATGCAAGATGGTAAGGTAGACCGAAGCTACATGGGCAGGGATAATAAAGAAAGATATGGCTTGATTTCGATGTGGTTTGACAGCGGATCTTGCCCTTAACCGAGTGGAATGGTGAAAAAGGATCCAATGTAGCAGAGCCGTTTAGTTTGGAAAAAGGCCGAGTTGAATTGAATTGTATTTATGAGATTTGGATAGACTAATTTGATTTAATTATGGCTCTGGGTACTTCTTGATGCCTTATTATTTTATGGTGTTGGTATTCCTTAAAAATCTATTTTGAAAGTGCATTGGAGCTGATTAATTTCTCCCTGCACACTTGGATTGCATGTCCTGGACCTAAGTTAAGGAAGGTTGGGTCAATTAAATGTTAGCAGTAAGGTTGTATTGGGTCTTTCTTTTGAGATAGACTAACATGAGCGAAGGCCAATCATTGTAAAAAAAATACAAAGTTGTGCCACGCCTTCTTCCTTACACATTCCAAGTTACAAGAAAAATCTCTAGTTCTTTAATATCTTGAACCAATTTCCCTATATATGGCCCACAACAAATAGATTTGATTGAGTGCTAATATATTTGCCGGGTAATAAAAAAAAAAAAGTAATGTAAAGACAAGAAGGGTATTTTTAGGCTCAAGTCTGAAGTAGTATCAAATGATAAAACAACAGAGATTGTAATCAAAATTTAATTGTTTTTTGTTTCATTTTTTGTTTAGCTTTCTCTTGTAAAGTTCTCCACAGTCTTGTGCTTCTAAGAAGGATGGACTTCTACTAAGATGTGTCGTCCATTTCAAGCATATGTTGGACAACTTTGATATCTCACAAATGAACTTTCTTCCTTTCAATATTTTTGCTGATAGATCTCAAATGTTGGCACATCTGACACTCCCCCCCCCCCCCCAAAAAAAAACAACCAAAAAAAAAAACACACACACAGCTGATCCATTCCCTAACACAATTCACAAACATCCAACGTTTTATAACCATTCACATCAGATGTAGGGAAACTATCGAACACATGTTCAACACCTTACATTAAGAGAAGACGAAGAATTTTACAATCATATAGTGAATTTATAAGAACCAAAATGGAGTTTTTGAAGTTCATCCTCGACCTATATGACTATAGAAATTTGGTATATGAATCAATTATTTATATTGTGTTACATATAGGACATAGTATCCTTCTGTCACTATGGTTTTCTTTATTTCTTATGATTTATCATGTTGGTGGGTAACAGTGTGTTTTTATTTAGTCATCTCTTTGTTGGTATCCATGCTCATGATATTAAGAGCGCTGTTTTTCTTGAAATGATTAATATATTTTTGTAAGAGGAAAGTTCTAACCAAAATGAATTGGGACAAAGATGCCACAAAATCAGAGCTGGTAACTTTGAAGTATTTTTTATAGCTAATTTGCGAATTGACATGCTTACAATGTACTGTATTAATGATTATAAACAGATAGATAATATACCATATTTGATATGTCTTGTGGGACTTTTGATGGCAACATTTTTTTTAGCATTTTGATTTGGTTGTAAATATACACATCCTATATTTTAAGTGACACAGTAATCTATTCATTGCAGGCAAGGGATCTTCCCAAAATTGTTCAAGCTGCTTATCAACTGATACCCTATTTTATCTTCAGTGCTCAAGAAGGTGAGTTTTCTTAAACATTCCTGTATTTTTGGTTAGTTATGGATGCCGTTTCGGTAAAGTATGTAATATCACAAAATTTGTGTCAATATTCACAATAGAATGAAATGATCTTGCATTTACTTCTAATGGATGCTGATCTAACTATGCATCAGTGTCATCATCATCATCATCTTCTTTCTTGGGCCTTAACCTGTAAAATTCATGTTCTAGTATTTTTGTTTAGTTTGTATGGGGAAAGAATTGAATGTGGGTGCAATTAGAGTTCAGTAATCAAAAAATTCTGCGCGTTCTTTCTCTGTTCCATAGACGATGACAATAATTATCCTTAAGTCTTTGATCTTTTGATAAATCAGTAACACTTTTACTGCTATGCTGTAAGGCCGAGTTGGAATCTTCTTTCCTCTTGGCGAGAAAAAGGGGGGGGGGGTGGTTAACTAAGCTTCCGTTTGGATTAAGGGAGAAGGGGCATCTCCTCTTATAAAAGGGTAGCTGTACGAGGCTTAAAAGCTATAGAGTTATACATTCCATATATGCTCCAACTATCATCTCATGTCACTTTTATCAAATGACTCTCTTCTTCTTTCGATGTAACCAAATCCCCTATAAAGCATTGAAAATGGCTTGTGAAGTCTTCTTTGCTTCTTCCCATTTCCACCATAGATCTTGAACTTATTTCCTTGCAATTTTTTGGTTTGGCTTCCTCTGCTTAAATATGTTCTTGAAACATCCATAAAATAGGTAAATTCATCTAGAGTAGATTCTTCATCACTAGATTCATCCTCCATTTCATTACTGGTCCTTGTTAGATTGTTACTCATCAACTAAGCTAAAAGTTTAAGGTGTTAGGGAGGGGCTATTTTATTATTTGTACTATTATTTGACTCTCTCAGCATACCACTCACATGTGATTGGACAGTTTTTTGATAGGGCCAAACACATGCAACAATCGACCATCATGTGGCGGTGAAATTTGAACTTAGGATATTTGCATACTCTGGCAGCATGTTAGGTTGTTAGCCACTATATCACCTAAAAGATTATGCTAATAGGATAAGTATCTTCCTGTCAATGTTTGCTGCGGGATTCTTTCTCTAAGATTGGAGCTAGAGTTCATAATATCAGTCAATGTGGTATGTAAATCATCAAATGACTCATTCTCACTCTTATGCATACGAACTCCTCATGAGTGTTTGCCCAAATGTTCAAAGCCTTTGCAATTTCACTAGTGAAAATTTGTGAAACGTCCTCTTAGATCTTCCATTTAATGTAGAATTCAAGGCTTTATTATTTCAGCCAGCATTTTCAAAATCAACATGATCCTATAATTCAATGGGCTTTGTAATTATCTAGTTGTTGTCTAAAATAAACTCCTATGCATACGAACTCCTCACAACTGACAACAATACCTTCTACTAAAGGATTTCAAAAAAGAGTCCCATCCGTGCCTTCCTATGGGCACAATTATCAATACCTTCTAATCTACATATTTCAAAAAAGAGTCCCATTTGTGCCTTCCTATGGGCACAATTAGAACCAAACAATAGTGGAGGCCAAATATTAAAGGCTCGCTCTGTAGAGAGAGGTTCATATTAACAGCAAACAAATCTTGAGATCTACCGTGAAACAAAAGTTTCTACACAGTCGTCCCTAGGATGATCCTCTGCGGTGGCATTGTGTACTTAATTGTCTGATGATTAGTTTGGTTGATGGATCTTTAGATAAGAATACAAAACTTTACCATTTTGCAGGTTCTCGAAGTGCTCTTTTTGCAGCCACTGATCCACAGGTTCCTGAATATTGCGAGATGTTGAAAGCAGATGAGTGGCCTGTATGCGCTTTCTTATCTCACGATTGTCGTCCAACAAATCCATCCGAAGAAGCGCATAACATAGAAACTTCTTATAAGGTGTGGCAGAAGACATTGGAGATGATTAGCCTTCCTCCAGATGCGGTGGAGAGGCTTGTAGAAGGGGAAGAAATCGAATGCAGCAAATACAAGGGAACTCAAGGGTAGACTTTTGATTTATCAATCCACTAAATTACAGTTAGTATGAGCAGATAGCCCCAGAAAGCAAAATCATTTTTGGCATCCACTGCATTACTTGCCTGGGTCAGAGAGTCAAAAGATAAGATGGTGCCTGTCAGTCTGTAGTTGCACTTGTTAATTACCCCTACTTCTTCATCTTGATGTTTTTTTTTTTTTTTTTTGGTCAGCTTATGGTTTGTTTGGCATCAGGAAGTTGAGAGAAAAATGATGAAATCTGGAATGGATTTCTATCTCACAGTGTTTATAGGTTAGGTAGAGCATGTGCAGGGCTTGTTCTTTTTTATTTAAAAAAAAAATTATTATTTTTACGCTTGTAGCATGTGTGAAGTTAGAACTGTTTGGATGTGATCTCTCTAAAAAGGATTAGTAATCTGATACTGCTAGAAGTGCTTCCCAGAAAATTATATATGTATATCTATATATGTGTGTGTGTATATGTAGTTTGATTAAGCCTACTAATGAATCATACTTCCCATGTTGGGATACTAATGAAACCTTTAAGGGAAAACTTTCCCCAGGGGCAGAGAATGATGAATGCTGTAGGGAGTGAGCGGGTGTGGGCATTTATTGATTTTATTAAGCAGTATTTATTAAGTCAATCAAATTTATCTTGATTATACTTTGACCCTTGATTTGAACACTGCAGTCCCTGCAGTGTATTTTTCACAATGCAGCCCCCTAGAACCCGGCATTTAGGTGATCGGACATGCCCCCAGTTGGTTGGTGCTCTCACTCCCATAGTCACTCTACTTTTACAAATAATAGTTATTTAGAATTATTCATGATGATGACTCGAGCACTTTAGAAATATTGATATTACTAATCTGGTAGTAATCATAAAAAAAAAAAAAAAAAAAAATTCATGTATTGTTATGCAAATTAAAATTAATTCTATGATGTATATTTTATTACCCATATCTATTAATTTGAAATCTATGCCTATGTCTACTCACACATTCGCAGGATACATATTTTGGAATAGGGTGTTAATATTATTATATATAGCTAAAATTATTTTTGAAAATTTTAATACTAAAATAATGCGACAGCCGCGCACCCTCCATTCTGCAGAATAGTTTCTTGCTGTGAAATATCACCACTAAAACTTAATCTGGCCGTTGCCCATCAACCATTTCACAATATTTGGAGGGATGTTACCCACCAGAAACACCAAATAAGCATCTCAAATTCTACTTGTATCACATTGATTAAGCCAAATAAAATTACAAATAGGAACAATCCATATATGTATATGTATATATATATTTTCTCATCTAAACTATCATGCATGCAACGTACCAAGCACACGAAGAGCCAGTAAGCTTGCAATATAGGGTTCCCGGTAAACATGATGTCTAAATATATATATATATATATATATAATATAGGACTTGTAATTAAGAACAAACTAGATTGTCACCAGGCACCAGCTAGGAACTCAAGTTGCATCAGTACACATGCGTGCTGGGATTAACAAATCAAAGCTCTTGACCCTGCTCCACCACCACTTGGACACTTTTTTCACGCTGCTGCTGCTGCTGCTGCTGCTGCTCCTCCTCGTCCTCCCACCACCATCGGCGGCATCATGATCACAGCCGCGGCTGCCATTACTATTACTGCTGTTGCTGCTGCTATTAGCAATAAGGTCGTCCTTGTTGTTCCTGGTCCTCTCGAGGCCGTAGATCTGAGCCTGCAGATCCTGGATTTTACAGGTGAGTAAGGAGACTCTATGGTCCTCCCGCATTTTGAACATGCACCTCGCCAGCTCCGCCGCCTTCCTCTTCACGAACACAGTTTCTGCCGCCAGGGATTTGTTCTCCTCCACCACGGCCATCACCTTGTACCCCAACCTCGCGTTCTCATTCAGCAGTATCATCCTCTCTGACTCCAGCACCTCTACCAGGCTCTTCTGCAACTCTATCTTCGTCCACCACTCCCTCCACCGCTGCCGCTCCTCCTCTGCCTCATTCAACACGATATCGTACTCCACCATCTTCATCACCAGCTCCACCACAACCGTATTAATAATACCATCCCCGGCGGCAGCGTCAGGATTCTGAATCGCTAACGTTGAAGGTTGTTGGTACGAGAGGGAGCTCTCCGCGTCAGAATTATCATTTTCTTTTTCTTCTTCCTTTTCGCAATCGGAAAAATTGTCGGATTCCTCAAAATGGACGAGTTCTGGTTTGAATGTGATTGGAGAAGAGCGTTGACGGCGGTACTGGTGCTGATGAAGATGAAGATGATGCTTGGCGAGGGTTTGGCAGTAGCGATCGGCCAAGGAAAGATAGCAATTGTACAAGTCTCGGAGAAGCGACAGCAGCTGAGGGCGCTCCTCGTAGTAGGCTTCGGCACGCTCTGCAAAACTATCCCCAACCTTTTTGCCCCCATCCTCATCATCTTCGTCTTCCTTAACCTTACCCTGGGTGTTATTGCTATTCCTATCATTATTGTTGAGCGCCAGCATTTTCATCCTCTCATCCAAGTCTGTCACACCCAAACCAAATCATGCAAATTTCAATATGTTTAGAGGGCTTTTAGAGTGCCAAAAATAAATAAATAAAACATTTATGTAATTTTTATTATGATATTGCCGCATGTTATATGAGAAAATTGAAAAAAAATCGGTAAAAGTTGAATAAAATTGGAGCTTGTTGAGGTTCGAAACACCGTTTGAGTTGTTCAGTTCTTTACAAAATAAAACAAAATTTTACAAACCTCTACAAAATTCAAATTTTCTATTCATAATACGAATTATGAATTATAAGACTACAATTTTTATAACTTTATACTAATTTATATAACTCCAAACATTCAATATATATGCTTTTGAAAATGACAAATTAATCGATCGATTCTGGAGTAAGGTGATCACGATCCATAACTTTAGCATTTTCAAAACTTTCTAGTTTTGAAAGAAATTTAAAAAAGAAAGTGAGAACAAATTAACTAACTTTAGTCAGTTGAGATACTTTTTCTAGGAGGTTTCAAATGGGCGCTCCAAACTCGAAAGAAAGGAGTACTTGAAGATTTTAATTTTTATAATACTACTTTATTTTTTCTTTTTTCTAATCCCAATTTCAAATTTCAACTTTTTGACGAGTATCCCATCACGCTTCACCGTAGTAGTCCCAAGTTGGACTCTAATATCTGATCGGTTATATGGGCATGAATATTAGTGGTGTTGGAATGGTAAAAAAAATATAAAATAACAATATAAAGATTTAATATACAAATAATATGTAATAAAATTTGATTGGAATAAAATATAAAAAATCGATAAAAATTGATGAATTCTGATTAATTTTAATAAATCAAACACCCGTACTAAAGTGCATATCGAGAGCATCGCAATCAAACTATTTTTTCTTTTTTTTTTTTTTTTTTTTTTTTACTTTTCACTCGATTTGAACAGTTGCTCGATAAAGGTTATATTTGAATTCAACTTATATCCAATGATAATAAGACAAGTAGGTGTGGAAATAAGGGAAATAATGAAAATTTTGAAAATGAGACAGTTATTTAAACTGCGTTTAATTTGTTAAAAATAAAAAAAAATTATAAAAATTATTTATTTTTTATCTTATTATTACAAGAATTACGAACCTATAATTTTTTTTCATTTTATCTCACTTTTTATCACTTCAAACAGTCCAAACAGCCCCTTATTTACATTAAATGAAATAATTTCTAACGTTTAAACAAAAAAAAATAATTGAGAAAAATATAATTTTATAAAGAGATGTTTGATTTATTAAAATCTACCAAAATATTTATTAATTTTTAAATTTTACCGCATAATTTTTTTATATTAAATTTTTGTACGTTTATTATATTTTTATCATTTAAATAAACACTAAAATAGAAATAGGTATGTATTCATATAAAGAGTTTGAATTTCAAATTTTAAAATTTAAAAAAAATTTTATATGTGACATTTAAAACACTGACATGTACCAAACATGGCAGCTTTGTTGACGTACTCCAACCCGACATATACGAAATCCTGGTGGCGGAAACTGACCCCTCAGGCCCTCGGCATCCCCGTCATTCCACAGGTCTGACACTCATTTGTATACTAACAATAATATTAGATACGTATATAGATGTCCAGTGTGTAGTATCAATCTAGAAATGAAATATATTGAAATTAGATCTTTTATTATTTTATTTTTATTAAAAAAATTAAATTTTAATTGTGCACAGCTACGAAGTCTTTAAATTCAAAATTATAACCCAAGGTAAAAGGTTAATTAAGATCTATTTTAAAACGATTATTGCCTGAGAAAATTTCTATTTAATTCATTTTTCTTAAAAAAATTTCACGTAAAATTTTTAAATTTATTTTTGTTGTGAAGCGCTCAATTTTGATTAACGGTTCACAAAATTGATATCACAGTAATTCTCAAATCCTAAAAAATAAATTCAAACCTAGTAACAATACAGATGTGATTGAATGACTCATTTAAATAATATTTATGCTACGTCAAAATTTCAAATTAACAAAGACTCGTTCAAACGTAAATTGAATAATTTGTTTAAAAGATTTTAATTAAAATTTTAAAATTAAAAAAAAATTAATAAATTAGCACGTAATACAAGTTTGTATAAATTTATAAAAATTTTATTTATTATTATTTTTTAATCTTTCAAACAGGGAGCTAAAATAAATAAATAGGATAGAATAAGGTTCGGTGGGAGAGGAGAGGAGAGGATAGGATGTTAAAAGATAAGGATGGAGAGTAGTACCAGCAACGGCGCAAAGGAGCCAGGATGGCTTGGCGAAGCCGCCGCTTTTGCTTCTCCAACTTCTCTTAATAATTGTCGTGTCATCTTTACCCCAAACCGATTGATTTGAAATTTCACCGGCAAAAGCAACCCTAACCCCACCACCTTTAGCTGCCCCCCGTGCTGCTGTTATTTTCATTTTTTCCTCCATAACCTGCAATTTAAATATTTTTATATTTTTTAAAGAAAATAATTAATTAATTAATTAATAAACAATGCGATTACCCTGATTTATATTAATTTTAGCAGAAATTTTATAAAAAATCAAATTTAGGTAAATAATAGCACGTGCATGCAATTACTGCAACATGAATCTATATATATATATAGGTATATGTATATGTATCTATTTTAAGATAATAATAGAAAGAGTGTGTGTGTGTGTATATATATATATATATAGCAAACCCAACAGCGAAACGAAAATTATGAAACAAATAAGAATAGAATAAATAGAATATAATAATAAATTAAAAATAGAAGCTGCGAAACCGCAGAAAAATTATCAGTGTCAGGGACTGGACAGGGACAGGCGCAGATCTCGAGAATTTCTTGAAACCTCAGCTTCAGAATTTCCAAAGTTCAGAATACAAAATCAAATAATTAAATTAAATTATTTTGCTATTAATTTTATTTACCTTACTTATTTAGAGCATATAATATATTTTCAATTGTATTTATTGTCAGTAATAATTTATGTTTACGATATTTTAAATAAAATTAATATTAAATTTTTTATATAATTAAAATTTTAAAAAAAATTTAAATCAAAAAAATTATAATAATTCATAAATTTTAATTTTTTTCTTAAATTTTAAGTTTTAAAAATACTATACGTATTTTGATTTCATTCTCTCTTTAATTAATTTTTAATAAACACCATAAAAAAATAAATTATGACACTTTACTTTAAAATGTTTAATTTTCTAAAACTTATAATTAGACAGAATTTAAATTAATAATTTTGATTTGTATATGATATTCACTTTTGAAATTTAAAATACTTAAATTATTTTATGAGATAGATGATAATAAGATCTATTTCGTTAAAATAAAAATTGAATAAGTAGTTAAAAGTATAAAAATAATCACAATCGTTAAATAAAAATAAAATAATTTTTAAATGTTATATCTTAATTTATAAAAATGATATTTTCAAAATTATTTTGTTTTATTATGTAAATTTTTTTAGTTTTTATTAAAAATAATAAAAATATCCCGTAATTTACTGTAATTACAAGACACGTAACTTCTTAAAATAAATATAGCTGGATTCAAAAATCCAAAAATAAAACACAAATATTTAAAAGTAAAGTTTGGAGTTCCGAAATATTTTAAAAGAAAATTAAAAATTAGTGTAAAAGTGATACGTAATAAAATTTAATAGAAAAAAATTTAAAAATTTTGAAATTTTTTTTCAGTTGTTTTGAAAAAATTTGAAGTTCAAGCCGAGCTAAAATATAAAAATTAAAATAAATAAATAAATAAAAATTAAAATAAAGTCCAGCAGAAGTGTTAAATATAAGTAATTCAGCTAAAAAAATTATATACATATATGGTTTACCCAAATGACTGCGAGTGAACCGAGTACCCTTGATCATTGTGAAGAAGCAGAGTTAGGACATGTTTGGTTGTCAAAATATAATAAAAATAAAAAAATGTGATATAAATGTGATAAGTTTTAAAAAAATAAAAAAATAATTAAAATTTAATAACTTCTCATAAAATTTAATAGGCCTAAAACCCTCTGGCAGTACTGGAAAGAGAGACTTTGGGTCTGGGGTGTTCCCTTCTTCTGTCTTCCCTCCCATTTACCTTCCATATTTTGGGAGTTGAAAACGCAGGAATACTTTAAATTCTTTCAACACAGTTATATATATAAATAGAGAGAGAGAGAGAGAGAGAGAGAGAGAGAGAGAGAGAGAGAAGGGTGAAGAGAAAATTGGATTTTTGGCAAGGCATTATTTTGCACACTATGAAAAGAGAATGAGAAAAGGCACAGAGTTGAGTTCATTGGACTACCATCAAAGTACAGCAGCAGAAGCTGCTACACAATGGGACCAACATGGAATATAAAACATATATATATATATATATATATATATATATGTGACAAAGAACAAGGAGGAGGAGGAGGGGGAGGAAGCTGTTTAGACATAGCTGCGCTGCTACTTGAAACGAAACATATGTATATATATATATATGTATGTATGTATGTATGTTCTTCTAGTGCAGTGGCAAGTCACAGTACCTAAAAAATAAAATAAAATAAAATAAAATACTTACTGGTTTTAAGGTCTACGCCTACAGCTCCGCCTCTTTCAGCTCACCTTCTGCCCAACAATGAGAGAGAGGGAGAGAATGGAAGGGAGGGAGAGACTCTGCTTGGGTTCATATATTGGTGGGGGAGGCGGGGGGAAAGACAGACATCTACGTTAGAATTAACGAGTAACTGACACGTGTATGCACGGCACTGGCTAATTTCAATTTTCAAATCCAGCCCAGCAAGTATATATTAATTACGCTTTATGCTCGGTCACGTTTGGTCAAAATAATACATAAGATTTTTCCCTAACTTAAAAGTTAAAAGTATAATTGTTTGGATGGTTTAAATTAAAGTATGGAATTGAGGAATCTACCAAGTTTAATTAGTTTTATATTTCACGTACAGAAAATATATATAAATATATTAAAAAGATAATTGGTAGAATGTATTTTTATCCAATTTTTTTGTTAAAATAAAATAATATAATATAATTTTTTCAATAATGTTTATTGCAAAATTATGTATGATTTTTCACTAGCACAGCTTAGTCTAATTAAATTTAATAAATTTTATATTTTGATGCAAATTATCAAGGATTATATGTTGATTTTTAAATTAGAGGTAGTTTTGTAATTTTTAGGCCTAATCTTAAATAAATAAAATATAATTACTCTAATTATTTATCTATTACGTAAATTACAACGTCATCCTTCTAAATTTTCCATTAATACATCGCAGTCTCTAAGCTTTTTTAATTTGTTTCGAGTTCTTTTGTAAGAATTTGCAAAAATCTCCATTAAATATTTGACTAATCAAATAAAAGCACATTCCAAGCAATTTTACTAATGTTATTAACATTAAGAGTGTGTTTGGTGCACAAAAATTTGATGAAAATCTCTATTACATTTTTACATATTCTTATCTTCTCGAAATTCAAAAAAAAGTTTAATACCTTTTAAAAAAAAATTTATAACTAGGATTCGATTAATCAAATAGCAAAAATTTTTCGCTATTCTTACTATGAACTTTTAACCTACCGAATGACATCCACTTTGACTATTTTTTGTGGGGTCATAGAAGCCATTTTAACGGATTGTAGAAATCGTTTCGAAGTATTCGCGTGGCTAACTTCCGTCCAAACGGTTTCTATAATTTAGGGATGGTCATCTTAACCGACCCGTCCGAACCTGATTCGTTACCTGATCCAAATGGATGTGGAATTTGAATTTTTTTTGGAGATTGGATTGGATTGGAGTTGGATTTAATTTTTTTAAAAAATTAGATATTTGATCAGATATGGGGATGGGATTACCTCCACCTTGATCTGTCCCGAATCCGATATCTAATCCGAATCTGCTCCAATCTGTCTCAATCTATCCTGATCTGTCCCAAAAAATATTAGAACAACCCCGAATTATTTGAAACCATGATGACAATATGGTCACCATACCATGACAAACAATTTTACATTCATAATACTTTAGACTTATTGAACTTCACTATTATTATCATTAAAATGAATATTGATAAATAAATTTAAAACAAAAATTATCATCGTTTTATATTAATTAGGGTGTGTTTGGGAAAGAAATTATAAATTTATTTTTATTTTTTTTTTACTTTTGTGCAAATTGAAATTTAAAAGTTCAATTTATTTTTTTCATATACAAAAATCAAGAAAGCTTAAATAGATAAATTTAAAATTTTATAAGTTATATCATTTGGGACTCTACAAAATTATATAAATCCTTATAAAATTTAAATTTTTTACTCACTGCATGAATTATGAAACTTTAATTTTTATAAACTTGTAAACTCAATTGTTTCTAGAAAAATATCTAGATACAAAATTTTAAAAATAATTAAAATATTTTATTTGCTAGTTTATTTTATTTCCTATTTTTAGTACAAAAGATTATCATTTCATTAAGTAACTTCTTTATTGAAGTTTGAATAGTTTATTGTTTCCCCTGTATTTTTAATATTTTCAGCTAAAATATATTTTAAACTTTTCAATATTGATATTCAAAAGTGTTTTCTAGAAAACAGATTTTTCAAATAGTTTAACTAAAATGTTTAATAAAACATTCAAATTTTTTGATAATGGAAATTATATTTTTAAAAATATATAGATAAGGCAATTTATTAATTTTTTTCTTAGATAGTTCGATAAGTGCAGATAATTAAATTTTAAATTTTTTGAAAAAAATTACTTATGCAGATTAGTTATCTTATTATGATAAAAATTTATAATTCTATGTTATTCTAAAAAATTATTTGTTATTATAAAAAAAATTTAAAAAATTTTTGGTAGTTTTATTTTTTTTATATGTGAATGGTGAGAAAAAAAAATAGTTATTCTATTTGGAGCAGGGATAGGGATGATTTGAAGTTTTGGATATTCGTGGATATATCCGTTCTCTATTTGGAGCAGAGACGAAGGTTCAAAAAAATATCTGTTTGGAGTTCGGAGCAAATTTGGAAGTAGGCGAAGGATTTATAGTTTGGATTTGAATAATACCATATCCGCCTCCGATCTGCCTCGTTGCCATCCCTACTATAATCCGTTTAAACGGATTCTAGTGTAAAGAAGTCACGACTGTCCAAAATTTTAAATCCGTCCAAACGAAAATCAAATCCGTCGGATCAGAATCTTACTGTTTATCTCCAAAAAGTACGATTTGAGATGTGTGCACTAAATGTAAAAAGTTTTTCTAAACCACATTTTATTTTACTTTTTATCACTTCAAATATACCCTGAATATGCAAGTGTCCAAATAAGTAAGAATTTAAATGAGGTTTTAAAAATAGATTATACTTGGACATTTAGAAAAATAATTTTATGATCGAGCGGAATATAAAATTGTTCACTCATAGGCACCTAACATTTCAATTTCATTGAATTGATTTTTAAAAATAGAATAATTTAATTTATAATTAGTAAGCCATCGAATCAAGAAGTGCGCACAACTTTTCAATCATATCATTACCTAATCGAGCTCGAAACAACATAATCATGGAACTGAGAATTAACTAGAACTTAACAAAAATAGTTTATAGGCCAGATATGACATCAAATAATAAGTTCTATAACTAACTCAAAATCATAAAATTGCCTAATTTGATTTATAATTTGAAAAATTTTATTTAAATGGCAAGGTAACGAAATTTAAATTCATCAATATAGACACATGATCGATTATAATATTGTCTAACTAATTTCTAAGATTATTAGGCAAAAATCTTCAATTTCTATAATAGAATTTAGGTTGATTTTAGAAAAATTAAGAACAATGTTAAATAACCAAGGATGTAAATAAAATTTCAAATAAATTACAGTTATTAAAATCAAATTAACCCAGAAAATGAAACGCATGTGAATCATGACCTATAAATTTTTACTACAATATAAAAATGTTTAAAGTTATTCATCCTACCTCAAAAATTGAAAAATGTCCTGTTTGGCAGCACAAATTTTAGTATTTTTTAGTAATTTTTAGTCAAAAGTTATTAATTATAATTTTTGGTGTATTTGGTAAAACAAGTTACAATTTTTAGCAATTTTTTATAATTTTTGGATGTTTGGTAAAATTTTTGACAATATTTAGTATTTTTTAGCCATTTTTGAGTGTTTTAGTAAAGTTTTTAGTAAATTTTAGCAACTTTTTATATGCTTGATGAAATTTTATGTGGAACAAATTATTGTAACAGAGCAAAAAAGTGACAAAAGTTGAGATTTTACCAAATGCTCACATTGTAACTTTTGGTAATTTTTGCATTTTTGTTTGCTACCAAACGGAACCTAAGGGCTCATTTGGAGCTCCAACAAAACTCAAAAATTTTCAAAAGTGAATTTTGGAATTATTGTGTAATGATTGTTGAATATTTATATTTGATTTGATATAAAATTGTTAAAATTATATAAAAGCACACGTCAAAATTTTAGTAGAAGATTTTGAAAAATTTTGTAGTTTTGTGTACTTTTTTATACAAATGTCAGATCACTTTTTTTTTTAATTCTGACAAAATCAGTTAGAACACACCATTTTGATCTGTTCCAACAGCTTTTAAGATTTTTTGACGCCTGAGACCGTGTCAGCTTTTGATGTCTTTTAGAATTTTTTGAAATTTTTTGGAGCTCTAAACGCCTCATAAGACAACTCAAAATTTTGGAATAAAAAAAAGAAGAGCCGAATAGATCGCAAATAAAACAACTCAAGTACTACAACAAGCCTCCAACTTCTCCTTCACGCTCAAGCGTTCTCTCTCTCTCTCTCTCTCTCAAAGGTATTTAGAGCTCGTTTGGCAATTCAAAAATTAGTAAAAAAATACTAAAAGTTATTTTTGGTATGTTTGGTAAAATCACAAATTTTCTCACTTTTTTGAGTTGTTTCAGTAAAAAGTACACTATATAATTACAATTTTTTTTATTTGCTACAGTAAAAAAACATATCAAACACCGAAAAGTTAACACTTTTTTGCTTTATTACAGTAAAACATTGATCAAACACCCAAAAATTACTAAAAAATACTAAAAATTTCACTTGGTTCAACCAAACACACAAAAAAGTAAAAAAAAACACCCAAAAAACTACCAAAACTTGAGTTTTTTTTGAACTTCCAAACACCCCCTCAATTATAAAATTTGTATTCGTGATGGGTTATAAGTATATATATATATATAATGGTAATGGATTATGATGCTGGTTGAATGAATTTGGTAAGTTATGATTTAAATTAAAAAGATAAATGGGTCAAATTATGGGATTCAAACGGAATTTGAGTCCAAATCCAACAAATGAAGGAAAAAGGGTCCCACTCATGCAATTACCAATAACATGAGCAATTAACTGAATAACCGAATTTTTATACCAAACAAAATCATAAATTGAGTACGGAACTAATTATCATTAATTAAAGGCGCATGATTTATTTTATTTTGTTTTATTTAATACCACCCAATGGTACAAAAGCAAGGTAAATCCGTGCCGAAGATATCAAAACAGCCAGCTGGGAGAGGAAGGCGAAGAGAAGAGGAGAGAAATGGAGTGTAGAAAAATAGGCTGAGAGGAAGAGAAAGACAGACAGAGCAAGAGGATCAACTTTTGTGGGTGGTTGTTATAGTTTGTTGGTGGCGGTGGCATTGGTAGGGTTTGGTTGGGAGGAAATTGCTTCGCTCACTCCTATCTCCATGCCTACTTCAGTTTCTTCCATTGCTGCTCTATTTTTGCCATCGCCAGTTACTTCTATTAAGCACACTTGTTCCGTTCCAGTACTGAAAAGGAAGAGAGCAGAAAACAACAACACCCTGTTTCTGCTACCCTTGTCTTGGGAATATACGCCACGGCAACGACCACTCACATGTCGTCGCTGTGCTTCTAACACTAGCACTCCCCAACCACAGTTGCTAACTCCATCGGAGTGCAATTGGGCAAATTACGAGGAGCTTCCCTTCATAGTCGTCAATTTCTACACCTTCGTTTTCATCAAACATCCGGAAGATGAGGTTTCCAAACACCTCTCCTTCTTGCAGGTTCTCTTCTCTCTTCTTCTCTTCTCTTCTTTTCTTTTTGGTGACTGATTTCTTCTATCAATTCAATCCCTTTCGGTTTCTCCTAATTTGCATGAAATTCACCTCCTCCCAAACAAGGTAACGGACTATGACGGGTTCTCTTCTGCTTTTATGTGAAGAATGGCATTCAATATTGATACCATGACTCTGAAAAAAGCTATTTGCCAAGCATGGGAGTCTTGACATTGTGGGGGCACTTCTGAGGGTATTTGCTTTGTAAAGAAAATGTTCCAGAAGAGGGGCCCCATCTTAGATTTTTTTTTATCAAATTTTTTTTTTTTAAAATCTAATTATTGAATGCCTAGTTTATTTCTCATGCCATGTGTAGGTTAACACATCGAAAGTTGCAGAAAAGGATTTTCCACCTGCATTTCAAATTTTCAATCCCATCAAGGGTGTATCCTTATGTTGTTTTACAACATAAAAATGCAGTTTTTATGCATAAAATTGAATCATTTTACAATATAAAATGTTGGAGGTTATTGCAAGCATTGCATCCTTCCAAGGTTTCTTTTTCACTTCATGTCAGTTGTTTGTTACAATCCATGTTTGTGTGGAATTGAGCAGTGCACCTGAATTTGCTTATGTGCTGGAATACTTGAGACTTCTTTGGGTATGGTGCCATAGTTGGGCCGTGCCAGCCATAGGCACTGCCGCGCAAGTCCTACGAGGTAATCCTCGATTTGGGGGCATGCCCCACAAGGCCTTCCCACAAATGCGTCATGGACTCCTTCCCTTCATGCTTAAGGAGAGCCTCATTTATATAGCCTCTCCTTGTCTTGGGATGCTCCTTTGGCCAACTCTCACTGTGAGAATTTTCCACAGGTTATGAGTCCTTTGATTGCGATAGGAATTACTTCATAGATGACACTCCCCCATGCAGGGACATTCGGTTGGGGCATTCTGTGGCATTCAAGACTGTTTAATTCTAGAATTCTCTCGCTCGATGAGATCTTCACACGGGCACCTTCCTAACTCCAAAACTTAGCTCTGATGCTAGGCATGCTATTACCCTGGGTTAGTAGCAAGACAATGATCCCTCAAAGGCACCCTTCACCTGTATGGACCCTAAGGGTCTTGTGGCTATCCACTCATTCGTGTGATCATTAGAGCAAGTGCTTGGTGATTTCAGTTAGGGATCCGATGAGGTTGCCTCAACCAATCTAGAGAGGCATTGCCAAAAAACTTACCAAAATGTGCTCAAATCATCCGTACAACACAACCATGATCCATGTACTACCTAATCATAAGGGGACATTGCCACTACTTGGCCGGATCTCCCACTAACAGTTAGGTGAGCCTATGTTGAGTTGGCCTTCTGTGATGGGGGACCACCTCCCTTGGCGCCTGGAAGCCAATCTCCTTGATCTGACCATCTACCTATGTATATCTTCTTCATCTACCTTGCATCTATTCAAATCTTGCACCATAGCCAAACTTATACTCCAGAGCTCTGAAACCACTTGCCTCTGGCGTGTCTTGCTATTGACTACCATCAACAGCATTGTTCCTAGACTGGAACACCTAAACAGTCCTGGTCATCTACAAAGACCAAAAAGGATTAAAAGATACTGATGAGGGGTATTGGCTTAGTATATGGTAATATGGTAAAATAGTGAAATTCAGATCTAAAGTTGTGGAGATTTTTCTAGGTATTTTAGGTAGATTCAAGACCTCTCTTATTGGCTAGTTAATTATGTTGGTGCTTTATTTGGTTAAATATTGAGCGATTTTCTGGGCAAATTGGGTGGCTAACATATTGTATAATTTCTTCACCTTTGTGGTTGTTCTGCTCTGAATTTGTAACCTATAAAAATGAAAATTATAAACCCTGAAGTATGTAAATGTTATGGATGAATGCAATTAATTTTGTTGTCGTGGAAAGTTGTAAATATTTATGTTGGGCCATGGGAATGAACTTTTTGGAAGTTCTAGCAGTAGCAGAAGACGAGGGATACTGACATTAAACACAAACTCTTTGAGTTGCAGAAATCTCTTATCATGATAATGTGCCATCCATGTGTCTGCACTGTAGTTTTCATGTTATTTTTGAAGCATTATAAGGTAATGAAACATGAATGTTAAAATTCACTTGATTTGCTTATGTTGGTTCTCTAACTGTTAGGGTCTTGACATACGTGGTCGGATATATTTGAATGAGCAAGGGATTAATGCGCAGGTATTTCTTTCTGAGATTGATATATAGAATATTTCCTAATAGATGGTGCATCTCAGTGTAATAATTATCCTTTTGCTAAAAGATTATCTAATGATTATCCTTTTGCTAAAATAAGTTTGCTTTTCACAGTATGTTGAAAATAGAGTCTGAATATATGCAAAGGTCTTCCTGTGCTAGTCACCAGACTCACATCTTTGTTACTCTGATGAGTTTACTTGGGTAATCACTAGCAAAAATAGATTTGAGTTTAGCATCTGCATTCTACCTAGAGGAGTGTGAGGAAATATTGTAAATACTAAATAATCACTTCTTTCATTTGTCATGCTTATGAACTATGTTTGGTTGTAAATACTAGCAAGAATGTTGCATTCTGCCTAAATATTCATGGTTGTTGGTGTTGTCGCTGTATTAGCTTGAGGAAGTGAGAGGTGTATCGGGGGCAATACATGGCAAATAAAGCTTAAAGGGGAGAAATATTCTGTGCAGATTCTAAGAAGCATATTAGAGCATGAATAACAATTTCTTCTGGCATGGTGTTTTGTAGATAAGTTCTCATACGAATAATGAAATATCAGGTTTGCTATATTCTGAAAAGCTCGTTTCTTTTTACAAAGTTTTCTCTTCTATTATATCATTTTTGAAAGGTTTTGTTATCAATATTATTATCAATCTTGAGAAGATGTGGGAAAATGAATATTATGAATATTGTCATTCAGCCGTTGGTTTGGAACTTTGGTGTTTATTTATTTTCACCTTCCTCTTCCACTGTCTTCCTCCTTTTGTATCAAAGAAAATTAACTTTTCCTCCAAGATGCATATGGGGGCTTTAGTTCTTCATGATAAATTATTGTATAATTATGCTAGTATGTTAACTAGTATGCAAAGGCTTGAGTTCTTTTGTTTAGTTTTTTTCTTTTCTTTTCTCTCTCTCTCTCTCTCTTTTTTTGGTCCCTTTCTTTCTTTCCTTGTAATCTTCTTTCTCATGCGCAGTATAGTGGTCCATCAAAAGATGCTCTTGCTTATGTGAAATGGCTAAGGGAAGACCAAAGGTTTTCTGATGTACTGTTTCAGATTTCTCCAGCTTTGAGCGGGCATGCTTTTCCAAGACTGAAATTGCGATATAAGCCCTCACTTGTCCAGGCAAGCTACATCATATTAAGTTTCTCAATTACTCTTGTTTCCAAATTGTTTTGTTAATTTTGGTGATTTAGAACAGGAAGAAAACGGGAAACGGGAAGAGAAACTTTAACTAAACTGTAACTAGATTCAATATTCGATTTAACTCGTCAAACCTCTTGATCCAATACAAGTGTAGCCTTTATATAGGCTAACGCTAATCAACCATTCCTAAATTACATAATTGCAAATAAATTCAAATAAAATTCTAATAATATAAAATCTCAAAAATCATTAAAAGTAACATGAAAATATAAAATCCTCAAATATGACCTCCATCATTCTCCCTTGGTTGAAAAGAACTCTCTTCTAGAGAGTGGTGATGAAGAAATTGGTCCATAAGCTCAAGTATAAGGAGATGGAATTTACCTCAATAATCTAGGTTGTGTCTAATCACATTTTCCATTTGACAAGACATTTTCGGAGTTGATAGAAAATGATATTCTCAACATTGAACACATTGACATTCTGCTATGAATGGTATTGCTAAAGAGGTGGAGGAATTGGAACTGCTGTGACAATATCGCCATAACCTAGTGACAACATAAGAGGCCCAAAAAAGTCTTGATAAGATAACAAGTCCTCCATATTAAAAATTGTGTGTACACTCACATCACATAGCAATGTAAAGAAAATTGCGTTGGGGTCATGGTTGCAAAAAATATAAAAAGGTCCAATAGCAATGGCATGCAAATTTTGGCAGGAAAACATGGGACAAGAAATAGCCAATGCATTAGTCATCATTGAGTTGCATCCATTAAAGTCTTTATTCCAATTAGGAACGTCTATCAGAAATTTATATTTATCATTACTCATGAGGGGCAAATGTAAAGTTAGCTTGATATAAATTCTTGGGCTCATTTCCTAATAGCTTTGGGACAGTTGGTGACTCAACATTGGCAAGTTCATGGATTTTGTCTCTTAAGAATTATAATTACCTAAATGTTTCGATTTTGACCTTTCATCTATATTTTTTTAATCAATTTCTCAAAAGAGTCATATTTATCTGGTTGTTTTGCACCAAAAATTATCAGAGAATAGTGAATTATTGGGAAAACTTTTTGTGCCAGACATGATTTTCTCAATTTGTAGGTTAAATCGCTTATTCCTTTTCGTTGTACTTTCTGCCGCATAAAGATTCTCTCTCTAGAAAAGGGAAAACTAAAAGGTTGATTTTCATTCGTTTTCTCCAATTAATCCAATTATTGGACCTAGAAAAAAAATTGCTCCTTTTCTATTGAAATGACCCAAACATTGATGTTCTAAGAGACTGAAACAAGAAACAAAACACAATTACGATAATAATTCTAATGTTTCCACCAAAACATAGTAAATCACACAAAATATAGCACAATATACTGAAATAATAACTTGTTTAATTATACAATTTCAATTTATACTTCAACATTTATTTTTATTTTTTCGCTCTTGAAATATTCTGAAATGGATCTATTTCTGGGGTAATTAAAATAATCTCCTGAAATATTTAGATTGGACAAATCTGACTGTGTTTTGATGGGGTCCACATCCATGTGAATTTTCACAATGGCAGACCTATCTCCTTAGATGGCCAGGTATTCTTCATCTGTCAGTGTGATATTTTTTTCTTTTCTTTTATTTTATTTTTTCTCTTTTTTTTTTCTCTGTAAGTTGACAAAACTCCATAACATTAAATGCAATGTAGAAATCATGTAGATATCTTTGGCTTGAGGCAGCCCCTTTTCTGCCCTGGCCTTGCATTGCCCTAGTAACTAGGAGTATGGCACTGATATGTTGTGTAAAAAATTTTACAGCCAGTCACATTGAAATGCTCAAGCCAGATTGCCCGTAAATAGATGAGGGTGTGAGGCAGAGAAGTGCATTCAGGCAATGAGGTGTTTGGCTGGTGTTAACTGCGAGTGTTCCCCTCTTTTTTTAAGTGGTCCTTTGTCAAAGGATAAAGAGAAATTGAGATTTCTCCTCTGTTGTAACACCAAAGGGAGACTGTGTAGAGATTTTTTGTATATCCGTTGGCCATTATTTTGATAATAGCAGTGGAACTCAGTCTATATGCACCATGGATGTAGGCAAAATTGTGCCCAATCACTTAAATTTGGTGTCACATCTAGCTAATTCTATATTTTTCTTTTATCTCTTGTTCAATTTTTTTATTCTTGTATTTTTTTAATTCACGCTTCTAAATAGGAACTCCCGCTACGTGTAACAGCTGGCGAACCACTTATTTTACCTAATCACCTTCGACCTTCTGGTTAAGACTTCCATACTTCTCTACCAATAGTTATTGGGTTAATTGGTAGTCTTTTTTAAATGAAGCACTAACTGTTGAAATCCTAAAACCAACTTTTATTTAAAATCATGTATACAATTTTCAGGATAGACCATTGTAAAAGAATATTTGTAATTTGTAATCAAATCAAGGCCACCAATTCTTAGTTAACATCTAGTAGAAAGATAACATAAGATTGAGGGAAGACCAAGACTACAAAATATTGCCAAATTGGTGATCTTAGGCTTCTAAAAATCATTATGTCAAATGTTTACAAACTCTGTGTGTGTGTGTGAGAGAGAGAGAGAAAGAGAGAGAGAGAGGGAGAGAGAGAGAGACAGACAGACAGACAGAATCTTTTCCTCTTAGTGCTCAATAATGGTGGCAAGTTTTAAAAGTATCTTAAGCTGGACTACTGATGTATTTCTATATTTCCATGCGGTTTTAAATATCTGTTTCAACCTTTTAAATTTCATTTCAGATAGAGCTAACTGCTTTTTTATCAGTTGGAAGGAGGCATTTCACATCTTCCTTTGCTTGACCCATCAATGCGAGCTTCTCCTCTTACACCATCTCAATGGAGGCATAGATTGGAAGTAGTAAATAAAATTGATGAAGCATCGACTTGGAATCCTGATTTGAACCTTATTCTATTGGATGTGAGAAATGGTACCTACCTTATGTTCCTTTCTGAAATGTTTTAGTTGAAGTGCCTTTAAGAAATATGAAATTGATTCTCAGAACGGTCGATGTCTTTTTTTTTTTTTTTTTGGTTAATACTGGACTTGGTCCAATCTGTGTATACACATGTTTAAAGCATTTATCCAAACTCAATCATTCGGGCTATATGTGATCCTAAACCTTATAAATATGGACGGGTTTAGGCAAGTATCATGGCCCACTGAGCCTGCATCCACTACTGTCAAGTGAAAGCGAAAGATAAGCTGTATAGTGCAAGTTAAAAGGATGGCATCAGGGCATAAAAACAAGGTGAAAAATAATAACAGCTGTAAGTATAACAAGACCAATATAGTTGTAACAATCACAATGATAATAATATCGAGAAGAGGCCGTTGGAACCTCTTAAGTGATTAAAAGTTATAGACCTCAAAAGCCTAGTAAGAGTAATTCCCAGCTCTTAGTTCAAATGATTTCAATCTCTATCTAAACCCTGGTTATATCCAAGTATTAGAAGACAGACAATAACTCAACTAGTCCATTGCTATATAGCATGAAGTTGAAGATTGTATCCCCTCCCCAACAGAAAAATAGGAAAAGTGGAAAAGAATAAATAACTGCAAAGCATTTACATGGATGCATGATATGATATGTATAGGATGCACACATGTCAAAGTAGAAAATAGAAAATATTGGGACAAGAATACATGAAAGGCAATATGTAATGCATATCTACATGCACGCATGTGTTGACATTCATATATGTAATTTGTTTTTCTCTGTGAAGCAATTACCTTTTGTTTCTGTGTCTTATTGAAACATCTTTTGATCTTTCTGTTGTTTCCTTTGTTCTATTAATATTTCATGCTCAATAATTTAGTTCTTAGGGTTTGAAGATTTTGTATTGGTTTTTAATTAGGTTATGAATGGGATATTGGTCATTTTCATGGGGCTCAACGACCTGATGTGGATTGCTTTAGGAGCACTTCCTTTGGGTTATTCCAGTCAGAGGTATGTTCAATTTATGGCACCTGTGAAACTGAAATCTCTGGAATGTTTCATAGGCCTGTCTTATTAGAAAATGGAGGTTTGAGTAGGGGTTACTACTTTTTGGTTTGGAAACATGTGGCCAAGTAAATAAGACTTCTTGGAGTTGGTGACAGGATGGCTTGAAGGGTTCATGATGGAAGAGAATCCTAGCTTGCATTTCCGTACATGGTTTGGTTCTTGCTATTAGTATTTAGATAGCAGTTCGTGACAATAGAAAATTTTCTGTGGGATTTGTCTACTAGCTTTGCAAGTGGTTTACATTTAACACATGATAAAGCCTTACCAATAGAAAAAGAAAAGTACACTCCAGTGGCAGATTGCTGCAAATAAAGTGGAGTGGTTTAAGATGTCACATTTCAGAGAATGTCACATGACTGGGTTGATTGTCATGGGATTGAGATTTGAGACTGACTACAAATTGGCACCGTGTAATGAGATGGCTGAACGCTTGATCATCTTATCATTCTTCTACTTTGGCTTGAGAATTTTGGACTCATTCGTAATTGGGTGATTGATTTACTCTCTGCCTAGACAGTGTACGTTTATTAAGACAAGAAGAAAGGCTTGGAAGTTGGAAAGACAGAATTAGGCTGTCACATTTTGGAGTGTGGAAAAATTTTGGAAAAGGACAGATTTTGATGTTCATTTGGTAGTTAAATGGAAGTCCTCCAAAGCATATGACTGGAGGAATTTTTGGTGGCCTTTTATGTATTGTGATCTTTATTTTACAAGCTCTAAGATTTTTGGCCTGTATAATGTGATAGAGAGAGAGAGGGGGGGGGGGAGGCATTACCTTGGAACAGTTGTAAGGTTGTTCGAATGTGACCGGGGCTCAAGGGTTCGAACTTGGAATCAGCCTATTTGCTTGTAAAGGGCTGCCTACATCTAACTCCCTCCAAACTCTACAATGCTGGAGGCTTATGCACTAAGTTACCCTTTTCTTATAATATGAGATAAGGAGGGATGGGTTAGCTCTTCTGTCAATTCATCATTACTAAATAGAACCAAATCTCAAATTTGACAATTATAACACCTTACTCATACCTTAATACTTCTTAACTTGGAGCAAAGATGGTTATTATGTTCAATTTGTTTAGGGTTTGTTTGGAGTAAGAAAAAGTGAGATAAATTGAGATAAATTGAGAGTTCGTAATGCGTGCAGTGAAAGAAAAAAGTTGATGTGATATAAAGTTAACAGAGATTTATAGAGTTTTTTGTTGTTTTCAGCAAACCAAACGAGGCCTAAGATTTACTTATTCTTTGCTAGACTGCGAACGTTCAAGGATCGAATGAAATAACTTGATTTCATTATGTTTGTCATAGCATTTATTTATATATATAAATACCTATATAAATTAGGAAATGACTGCAATCACAATAATCTAAACTAGGAAATAGTCAATCACAATATTTGCCTACCACGCATATCCTACGATATCTCTAACACTTACCATTAAGTGGGAGCATTTACATCATACGTTCCAAGCTTGTTACAAGTATATTGAACTCGAGTCCCACCAAGGGTTTTAGTGAACAAGTCAGCTACTTGGTCTTTAGATTGAACATGACTAGTTTTGATAGTATTTTGTAGAATCTTATCCCTAACGAAATGACAATCTACCTCAACGTGTTTAGTCTTTTCGTGGAATACTGGATTAGAGGTGATAGAAATTGCTGTTTGGTCCTACCCCTGCTTGGTCCAGTGGAGCGGGAGTCAAGCCTAAGGTTTGGGTGATATATCCAGGTCACAGGTTCGATTCTCACCTGGAGCGGTTAGGATTTAAGTGGGGGGCCGTGGTGGTGGATTGCTGCGCTAGTTCCCCCGAGAGTTTGTAACTCAGTGGGTAAAACCGCTAGGTGATTTCCCCCATTATCAAAAAAAAAAATAAATTGCTGTTTGGTTGTCTGATAACAATTTCATTGTCCGTGGATGAAGAACTCCTAATTTTTTCATCAAATTTTATATCCAAATTAGCTCATATGAGGTGGGAGTTATGACCCTGTATTATGATTCTGCATTTGATCTTGCTACCATTGTCTGCTTCTTGCTCTTTTATGTCACAAGATTACCTTCAACAAAAATGCAATATCCAATGGTGGAGCATCTATCTGATGGTGATCTTGCTCAGTCTGCATCCATGTATCCCTATTCTAAAATATGTGGATTGTTTTGATTCAACATACCTTTCCTAGTTGCTTCTTTTAAGTATCTCATAATTTGAATAATTGCATTCCAATGACTAGTACGGGATAATTCAAGTAACTGACTAATAATACTCATAGCAAATGAAATATTTGGTCTCATTACAATTAATTAGCTTAGCTGCCCAACTGACCTCCTGTACTAACTAAGATTGTCTAGTTAGTTTTGCATTAGAATCCATTAGAGTATCTATGGGTTTAAAACCCAGCATACTCGTCTTAGTCAATAAGTCCAAAGCATACTTCCTTTGTGAGAGAGCAGTCCTTTTCCATGATCAGGCTATCTCAAAACCTAGAAAGTATTTTAATGGTCCCAAATCCTTTGTATTGAATTTAGTTTGCAGAAATGACCTTACGTCAGTAATACCCTGAGTATCATATCCTGTGATGACAATGTCATCTATATAGACCAAAAATAACCCAGAATGAGTACTCTCTGCAGGAGCTGTTACATGACTTGGACTTTCAAGTATTTATTTTTTTCTTTGTAGTCAATGGTGTGGCCACATATTATCATTGTGATGCTTTAGATATCTTTATTAACCTCATTCTATGATGAAATGGTGCAAAGTAGATTTAGCTATCATTATTCAGGGTAATCTCATTTAAAATTATCTGTCTGGGAATCACTATGAACTTAATTTCATTAATGTTTCTATAATCCAGGTTGATGCTGCAGATCCTTTAGCTGATGTTGATAAAGAGAAAACAGATATATTTATGTACTGTACAGGAGGCATCCGATGCGATGTTTATTCTACAATGCTAAGGTAGCATCATCTCTAATTTTGCTTTCCTGTTTCCTTTTTGGTGGTTTTGTATGAAAAGGGAAACTTCTAGAACCACCTGGACCACCCCCAACTGGGCTGATTTGGCATGTTATAGGCAAGTTTTACACGGAAGTGCTCAAACGATCTGACTCTATTATCTTCAAGAGAAGACATCCTGACTGCAAGTTTTGCAATAATGTTGGACTTCTTAAAATAATATCAAATATTGTATCAGTTGTAACCTTCCCATGGCATACAAGAAACTAATCATACAAGAAACTAATATCTTTTCCCCCCAAAAGTGAGTTTGGCACAACTACAGCAGCGCTGTCTGCTGAAATTTTTCCAGTGAGTGTGCTTGAAAACTAGCCATCCCAAACACAGTGGGTTTGCCCTGATATACTTGGAAGTCCCTTAAACGTTTCAAGACATATCTCGAACTATTATTAGACTGTTAGCCATCATCTCACATAAAAACTTGAGCTGTTAGGAAATTGAGCAACTTTATTATTTATATGATTGTTTTATACTCCCAGCAAGCACCCTCACCTGTGCGGCACAGCAACAGCAAAGGCGAACGGCACAGTGACAGTGATCAACCTCCTTTTTTGTCTTGAAATCAGCTTGATACAGATCCAGAAAAAAATGAGGCTATCAAATGTGTTGTTTTTTCTTGATGCCTTAAGAGCAACACTATTCATTCACCAATGGGAATTAATCCATGGATTGCCTGACCCAACTCCCCAGACTAATTAGTCTCATGTATAAGAGATTATTAGTTCCACTTAGACTATTAGTTCCAACTTCTTTTTAAAATCAAACACAGGACAACAGTGGATATCCAGTCCATACCTACCAGAGAAAAAAAAAAAGATATCCAGTCCGGTCCCCCTTTGTCCCTGAAATCAAACATGGCCTAAGAGTCGCATCTTTCCATCAGTAGAATGCCGATAGAGTGCAGAATGATCAACACCACATCAGTAAGACCGACTTCCACAGCTACAGTTTTGAATATATCAAACCATGCCTGAGGAGATTGTTTGAAGCCATATGTTGGAAAGGATGATTGTTTCAACTTGGATTCCACCAGAAGAGTACTCAAATCGGACGCCATTGCAAATCAAGAAACAATGAAAACAAGGTATCCTCTATTGGAATTGCAAATCTGGAATAAGATTATCTTGTTCCATATTCACAATTCCAGCAGAGGATATCTTGTTACAGGATACCTTATTTTCAGCATTTTTTCTTGATTTCCAATGGCATCCGATTCGAATGCTCTTCCAGTGGAATCCAAGCTGAAACATGGCCGTGCACATGTTCAACTCTAGTTCGCCTTTTATTCCTTTCTGTATCTAATCTATTTGATTATATTGATGAGCATTCTGGTCTACGTGACAGACAAAGAGGCTTCAAAAACTTGTACACCTTGAAGGGAGGTGTTTCTCATTATCTTGAGAATGAAGGTGCTGTACAGTGGGTTGGGAATCTTTTCGTGTTCGACTCTCGTCTTTCTCTACCACCTTCAACCTTTAAACCTGAAGTTATAACTGAAGCGGCAAGCAGCATACAAGTGCCTCCAGAGAATAGTTCATTTGCTAAATGCTACGTTTGTGGTTCACATCTTTCTGAACTGAGGCACCGGAACTGTGCAAATCTCGACTGCAACTTGCTTTTCCTGTAAGTTACTGTATTTCTCGCTTATGGGAATAATACTAGAAGTTGATTCAAAAGATTTCTTCAATTCAATACAAAGGAATACATGCATCTAGAGAACCATGAATGGAATTGTTCAATCTCGATGTTGCACCAGATTCTTCTAAATGCTTGATATACCTGCATTGAATACCATGCTTGGGTACAGGTATGGTAGTATGATATGTCTAGTTGGACAAGCGCTTGAAAACAGGATAGTTATTTAAATTTGCCATACAGTTGTACACAAGTCCTTTTGTTACTAATCTTCAGCAACTTGGTTGCTCCAATGCTTTTTAGAATGAAACGTCACTATGCTGTGGGAAAGCTTTTAAAAAAAAATGGGACTTTGTTTTTTTGTTCTGCTGAGATTGGCCCCTTTAATTAGCAAAATGTTGTTAATTTCAACTTATTTGGCGAAGTACTGCTAAAAGAAACATGCATTTTCAGAACGCGATTAAAAAAATAAAAACTAGGCAAATGCATTTTCGGAGGAAAACATTTTTTTCAGCTATAAGCAAAGTGCCTTGTGGTAAATGGCCATATGATAGTCATTCTTAAAGTCCCAGATAGGTGAATTCTGTTGCATACTCTGACATAACTACATTGGTATAAATACCGTGCATATGTAGCCAAAATTAGTGTAATTCGACCAACTCTCAAGCATTTCAAGTTCTGTGTATCTTGTATAGCTTTTGGTGTTGTAATTCCATGCTAGTAGATCATCTTGTATCATGCTATTGTTTTTGCTCAGGTGAGTATAATTTTTCCAGTAGATTTATCATGCTATTGTTTTTGCTTAGGAAAGTGCCACTTTTCCAGTAGAAGTTAAAGGGCTTGTGTGCTGGGAAAATATAAAATGACAATATAAATATTAAAATTTCCTCACTCACTCCCTAACAGTGTCTTCGGGTTTATGAATTCAAAGATATTACACTATATAAGCATATATATTTACCATTCCTGAGTGATAGTCTGCCCCTTTTCCTATTGGCTCCTGTCAATATCAATTCCATTTTTACCATTTTTCCTATCTGCTTTCCCCTTAAGTTTGGTATTTATTTTCATTTTAAACGGCAGGCTCCAATACATGCTTAGACAAAATCTATTGAGCTAGTAAGTCTTAGACAAAATTTGTTTATGTTTGTCTATTTACAGATGCTGCGCAGGTTGTGTTAATGATTTAAGAGGTTGTTGTTGTTTAAAGTGCACACACGCGACTCGGCGAAGGCCTGTGCTATCTGGGCATCAGAGATACAAAAAATGGCATCATTATCGGTATTTGGATTTGCAAAACATTTGACAGATTGTGAAGGTGGAATTCCTTTTTTTTTTTTTTTCAATTAAAATCGGGTATCTCAGCTATCATTGCAACTTACTGCAATTGAGAAACATGCATGTCTCTCCTCGTGAGGTTATGAAATAGTTTGCTTCCAAGCATCAATTAAAAAAGAGATCACCAACTCCAACTGGTGTCTTGATAATGACAGAATGATTGTTTTTGTTTGTGGTGTTCCTTTTATATGCTGCTCATTTTCTTCTTTTTGTTTTGTTTTGTTTATATTAAAAAAATTATTCCTCAAAAATTTTATATTTTTACTTATTTTTGGGAATTTTTTTAAAGAAATTTGATGAAAATATAAAAGATGGATGGATAAAATAGGAAAAACAACACTTAAAATTTTAATTATTTTAATATTTTTTTATTAAGTCTTAACTGTTAATTTTATTAAAAGGGGTCAATATAACAACATTTCAAAAAAAAAGTGTAACTTTAAAACGTTGTGGGTGTTAAGTGTAATTTCTTAAATGTTAAGGGGAGGTGAATGTAATTTTTATATTTTGTGGAGTTTGAAGGTTATTTTAGAAAATTAAAAAAAGTTTCACTAATTGATAAATATTAAAAATTCAAGAAAGTTGTTTTGGGGACTTTAAGTCCTAAACATGGGGAAATGTGTTTTATAATATAAATGATTAGAAGTTGTTCATGTCTAAAATATAGAAATATAATTTTATATTAATAACTCAAATAATGTACAAATATATGTATTTAAAATCTTAAATTTTATGTATATTAAAATTGAATTTTTAATTTACATGTTTATTTTAAGAAATATTTAATCAAAATTAAAGTATAAATATCATTTTTTTTTAAATAAAAAATTTTAATTGACTTTGTCAGATAAGTATTTATACATTATTTAATTAATATGTAAAAATTTATTATTTATTAAAAATATTATCACTTTTTTAAAAATATTAATTTAAAAATTTTTATAAAAAATATTTAAATAAATATAAAAAGAGTAAGATAGTGTGCTTCTATGGAAAAATTGGAGGCTTACATTACCTTTTAATGTCAATTCGGTGACATTAAGATCGGCGATTATTAAATTAAAATTTAACGATTCCGATGTATTTGTACTTTTTTAATCCTTAAAAGATGTGAATGCTTAAAAATCGTAAATGCATTTACACTGTTGGATTTTAATCTAATAACCACTATTCTTATGTTCTTGATGATATTAAAAGTTATGTCAACCCCCCAAACATGTTTCCATGTTACTTACTTACCAAAAAAAAAAAAAAAACATGTTTCCATGTGAATCGACCATAGTGGATGTAAAACGAAGTAATTTTGCCTATTGAACAAATCAAACGATTGAAAATATTCTAAAATTAAAATATTGAACTTTCTTATTTTATAAATATGGTCAATATGAGCAATTTAATCATATTGAAATTTAGAAAAAATAATTACCCCAGCCTAATTAATTTAAAAAATACTAAGAGGTATTTGATTGGCAAAAAAGTATGAGAAAAGTATAAAAATTAATGTAAAAGTGATATGTGACAAATTTTGATTAGAAGAAATGGTAAGATTTTTTTGTAACTTTTGGTGGAGTTTGGTAAGCCAAACACCTCCTAAAAGTTGTTACTAAGAGAGAGAGACAAATTTTAAACATTTTTCCAAACCTAATTATTATTTAGGCATTTTTATTTGTCTTTTTTAATTTATTTATAAATATAACAATTTTATAAGTACGGTAAATTATAATCAAGTAGATCTTTTGGAGGAACTTATATATTCATTTTACATCTATTAATATTCATGTCACAACTTTAGTGGTTTACATGCAAAAGAAAGAATAAAGTTGTAGTGTGATGTAAGACGAAAAAAATAAAAATAAAGACTTAGTGAATAAGAAGAAATAAGAGAATAAGAGGGAATGAATGAGAAGAATGCCACGTACGATTGGAATGAAGGAGATGAGAAATGGTGAACATGAAGACTAGCACATAAGATTTGGTAATAAATTTTCAATTAGTTTTATAAAAATAATTCAAATTAAAACTATTATTATTAATTATACGTGCTTTATAAAAAAATATATATGATCAATGTGACCAACTTAAATTTATTAGAATTTATAAAAATTAATTACTTCTAATCCTAATTAATATTTAGGTATTTTTTATGTTTTTAATTTAAAAAATACTAAGAGTTGTTATTAAAAGAAAAATAATTTTTAAATATTTTTTTAAGTCTAATTATTATTTAAGTATTTTTTTATATTTTTAATTTAATTATTAATACATTTGAAATATATAAATTTTATAACTATAGTAAATATGGGTCCCTGCAGGAACTCATATGTTCATTTTTTCTCAATTAATATTATATGCCCTCACTTGGTTTTAAGGGGCGTGTTGGCGGGTAATTATTGGTTTTGCATTTTACAATTATTTTAGAGCCCGTCTGGGAGCTAAATTTTTAGGAATTTTGAATAATTTTTTGGTTTATACCTTTGGTAAAATTTTGAAATATTTAGTAATTTTTATAAAATTTTAATAATTTTTGGCTATTTGAGACAAAAAAGTTAAAGAATTATTCAAAAATTTTTAGGATTATTTATTTATTTGATAAAAAAATTATAAAAAATTTCAAAATTTTTAACAACTTTTAAAATGTTGTCATAAGCCAAAAAACAAAAAACAAAAAAAAAAAAAACAAAATAAAAGTTACTGAAAATTTTTCTTTTTTTTTTTTTAATTCCAAACGAGCTTTGGGCTATGTTTGAATGGAAGAAAAATGAAAGAAATAGAGATTTAAAATTATTTTTTATATTTAATTTGTTGTAAAAATAAAAGTAAAAATACATGTAATTTAAGAAATTAAAAATTATTAAATTAAAAAATTAATTAATTAGTGAATACCTTTTACTTTGTTATATTTTTAATATATTAAAATAGAAACATATTGTTAAAATTTTAAATTTCCTCCCCCTTTTCTTATATAAATATATATTTTTTTATTTCTCCGCCCTTTCTTTTTCTAATATTTATTTAGTGATTAAGATTAAACTAAACCTAGAATAATATTTTTCTCTCTCCTCATCTCTTTCATTCCAATCCTACGTGGCACTCATCTATTTTATTCACCCTTATTCTTTCCTCTGCTCTCATTCTTTAAATCTTTATTTTTTTCCTTTTTGTATCGTATCGCTAAATAATTACAATTTTACTTTTTTTAAACACATAAAACCAAGTTAGGGCATATAATATTAATAGAGGTAAATTAAACATATGGGTTTCTACAAGGGACCCATATTAACTATAGTTATAAAATTTATATATTTCAAATGTATTAATAATTAAATTAAAAAATACAAAAAAAAAATACTTAAATAATAGTTAGACTTGAAAAAATGTTTAAAAATTATTTTTCTCTTAATAGCAATGCTTAGTATTTTTTAAATTAAAAATTTAAAAAATACCTAAATATTAATTAGGATTAGAAGTAATTATTTTTTATAAATTCTAATGAATTTAAGTTGGTCACATTGATCATATTTTTTTTTTTTTTATAAAGCCTGTACGATTAATAATAATAGTTTTAATTTGAGTTATTTTTATAAAATTAATTGAAAATTTATTACCAAATCTTATGTGCCAAACTCCATATTCACCATTTCTCATCTCTTTCGTTCCAATCGAAAGTCACATTCTTCTTTTTCATTCCATCTCATTCTTTCATTTCTTCTTATTCACTAAGCTGTCATTTTTTTTTTCTGTCCTGCATCACTAAATGACTGTAACTTATTTTTTATTTTGCATGTAAAATCGATTCTTTTACTTATAAAACTACTCAAGTTGTGGCATGTAAAATTAATAGATGTAAAATGAACATATAGGTTTCTACAAAAGATCCACGTGATTATAATTTATCGCAATTATAAAATTTATATATTTATAATTAAATTAAAAAACACAAATAAAAGTGCCTAAATAATAATTAGGCTTGGAAAAATGTTTAAAAATTGTCTTTCTCTTAATAACAACTCTTAAGGGTGTACCAGACTCCACCAAAAAGAAAAAAAAAAGGGTAAAGGTTTAATGAATGAGGACGGAGGAAAGAATAGGAGGGAATAAAATAAATGAGTGCCACATAGAATTGAAATGAAATAGTTGAGGAGAGAGAGAAACATTATTTTAGGTTTAGTTTAATCTTAATCACTAAATAAACCCAACGATTAAAAATATCTAACTTTACTATTGTAGTCCATATAATTAAGGGAGATGTTAAATGCACTCTATTTTTGGTTTTTAGTTTAAGTATTATTCATAATAAGAGAAAATGGATTATGAGAAGTTAAAAGTGGAGTGCATTTAGTATTTTTTCATAATAAATAGTGTTTAAATTGTATTGAAATGACTAATAAATATCTACCAAAAAGACCAATAAATAGTCATCAATTGCATTTAAGATGGGTTAAATATGACTATTTTGAATAAAATATTTAAAATTTCAATTTAAATCTATATACTCATTAATTATATAATAGTATGATTAATTTTAGAAGTTGTTTGATTTAAAATTTAAATGTTGAAGGGTATTCTATGAAACTTAAGTTTCATTAAACTAAAAAGTTTCATTAACTTTTAGACTTCATCAATACTCTTAAATGTTATGTTTATACGATAGTATAGATATAAATATGGATGGAATAGATTTGTTTCTTAAACCTTAATTGATAAATACTAAAAATTTGATAAAATTGTAATGAAAAATTTCATTTATTTCACTACAATTTTACTATTTTAATGCATATGATTAATTGTATTTAAATTGTGTTAAAATGACTAATAAATACTTACCATAAAAAAAACCTAAATAGTCATCAATTGCATTTAAAAATGGGTTAAATAGGACTAAATTGAACAAAATATAATGTTATTCAATTTTCTATTTAAGTTGATGTACTATCTAGGTGGTGTTTGGACGGTAAAAGAAAAAAAAAGTTGGTGTAAAATTGACGCATGACAAATTTAATTGGAAGAAGTTGAAAAAAGTTAATAATCTTTTTGTAACTTTTGTTGTAGTTTGGTCTCCCAAATGCCACTTTAATTATATTTAATATCAGTAAAAGAAACGTTTAATAACTAAAATAGAACGTTATCTGTAATTGACTCCTTAAGTGCAGTTCTCAATGTATCTTTTTTTCTCAACTTATTTTGGTGGATTCGCTAAATCACTCTCATTTTTTTTTCCAAAGTACTAATATTAATTATTAAAAAATATAAAGTGTCATTTAATTTGCATTTATATTTTATATTTTTTTTGCTATTTTTGGTTTTCTGTTTTGAGATTTATGTTTTAATAATACTGAAAATGCATTTGGTTTGATATTTTTTATATTTCATATCTTGAGATTCTCTTCATTTTGAGTCAAAAAGGCTTAAAATAAATTTTTATCATTTTAGTTTTTTATTTTTTATAAACCTATTTTCTATTTTCTAAAATAAGTTTTGAGAATACAAATAATCAAATGTATTTTAAGCTGTTTTTCTTATTATCAAAAAATACTAAATAGAAAGCAAGCCCAAAAAAAATATATCAAATGGAGCCTACAAAATTAAAACCTTAGTTCGATGTCTAGATAGAGTTGCTAAGTTGTTGTTTTTTCCCCTAATTTTAAAACTACCTAATATTTTATCGTAATATCCCACTATTATTTTATATAATAGTTAAAAAAGAAGTCTTCACTAATTAGATCCTAAATTATTAATTAATTATCACTCTGATATGTTTTGATTAAACTCTGCCCTTTTAAAGTGATTCTTAATTTGGGTAGTTATATTTTTTAAAGTTGCGACTTTATATTTTCAAGTGCATATGTTGTAAGCGTAAATAAAATGTAACTCTATGTGACTCAAGTTCTAGCCATTGCTGGTGCAAGTAAAATGTGACTCTATCTCTATGCGACTCAAGTTTTAGCCACCTCAATATCGGTAGCAGGACTTGCTAAAATTGACTACATGTGAATAATTATCGATTATTATAGTTGATCATATGAACTTATGATTTACCTAATAGCATATGTTATAGGTGTAAGTAAAATGTGACTATGAACGACCTAAGATCTAATCGCCTCAATGTGTAGCATGATTTGCTAAAATTGATTGCACAAGAATAACTACCGACCATCATAGTTGGTGAATCTATGACTTGTCAAATAGTTAGTAGTTTAGGGTGTCTATCACGATGCACATTAACCATAATATAATATTATTTTTTTAAGTAGAGTTAGGTGTAACGCGATAACTTTTCAATAGAACGCCCATCCTGATACTACTTTTATCTAAGTATGCTTAACTCTAGAGTTCCGATAAGATTTGAAGTACATATAACTTTAAAATATGACGTACTACGGAGATGTTAAATGCAAGATATATAAATTTTCATCTCACCCTACCTAAACAATGTGGAATAGATAAGTGTCTTAGTGGTAACTCGCCTGATGTTTCTTTATGTTGCCTACATCACCTCTAATTCATCACAACTCCTTCTCTTTCATCCCTACATGGTCCTGCACTTTTGTCTAGGTTTTGGTTCCATTACTATTTTGTCACGACTAGCATCTACTATAGTATAATATTATTTATTTTGACTTGAATTGAGTGCAACGCGATAATTATTTATGTAGATATTACTCTCGTCCAAACACATTTAATCCCAAAGTTTCATTCAAATTTGGTACCCACTTGATTTTACAAGTGATGCAATCTATCAAACCACATGTTATATTTTTCATTTGGCTCCTTATCTAAATTTAATAAGGAGAATTTTATTGATAGAATTAATAGTTGAATGAGTTTCAAGATTTATTTCTTTCTAGTTGGGATATACTCTCAACAAATCAAGAAAGAAACAAAACAAAGTGATGGTTTAAATTTGTAAAAATATAAATCTAGGCCCTGTTTAGTTGAAGCAAAAACTTTTAGTAACTTTTTTTTTCCTTTTTTGAGCGTAGTTACAAATTTCTCTAACTTTTTATTAAATAATAAAAAATTACTAAAAGTTACTAAAAATTTTGTATTTTTTACCAAATAATCAAAAGTTATTAAAAATTTCTAAAAGTTGCTGAAAACTTTTCTAATAATGTGTTTGGTGCAAAAGAAATATGAGACGAAAGAAAAGTGGGAGGAAGGGACAAGGGAAGAAGGGATAAGTGAGAAGATGAAAGTGTGTTTGGTTGAGTAGAAAAGTGAAAGGAAATAAAACGATATATATATGTGTATGTATATATTATAATTTATTTTTTAAATTAAAATTATTTTAAAAGGATGGGTCTCACTTTTTAACTTCTTTTATCACCCACCTTCTCTTTCTCTCTTCTCATTCGTCCTCTTCCTTCCTTTTTTCCTCCCAAATTTGAGGGGATAAAAATTTGTGGCTCCACCTTCATTTTTTTTCCATTTTCCCTTTCTCTTTACTTTTTTCTTTAACCAAACAATGAAAATGAAGTATTATCTCCTCTCCTCCTTCCTTTCTTCGTATTTTCCAAAAGTTTTTACCAAACAGTCAAAAATCACTAAAAGTTAATTAAAGTTTTAAATTTTTATCAAATGTACCAAAAGTTTTAATTATTAGAAAATGTTAGAAATTTTTAAAAGTTATACTTTTTTTTGTGCAACCAAATTTTTACCAAACGTACTTAGAGGTTCGTTTACAGTGCTGAAAATTGTTGAAAAATATTAAAAATTTCTAAAAGTTATTCACTTTTAATCTTACTGTGCGAATTACAAAATCGTAATTTTTATTAAATTTTATCAATTTTTTGTCACTCTAGATGCTCAGTCACTAAAAATTATTAAAAATTTCTAAATTTTTTTTTTGTGCAACCAAACACATCCCCATTATATAAACAATTTAATTTATTATACGATAAATAATGAGATAAGAAATTTAAAAATTTTAATAAAAATATTATCCATCACTTAGCATATTTGTTTCCTTAATTTTCAAAAGTGATATCTTTCTTACTTTTACTTTTATTTGTTTTTTTCACTTTTCAGAAAAAATAAATAAAAAGAAAACTAAAAAGAAAAAGAAAATAACAATTTTTACAGGTGGAGCGCGCATTACGAACGCCAACGGCTGAGTCAGAGAGAGAGAGAGAGAGAGAGAGAGAGCAGAATCTCTACAAAAGGACCCAAACCCTCTACAAGAAGAAAAGGACCCAACTGGGCTTGAGCAATAACAATTCAGAATTGACTAATATATATTGTATATAGTTGAAGGTGACAGGGAAAGTGGTTCTCTTCTTCAACAGCGGATTTGAAGTGAGGACTGGGTTAGTAGATTTTTGATTGTGGATCAGAAACAAATAATGTCCCATTCAGTGCTGATTCTGTGTGCGCGCGCTTGCTTTCGTTTCTGATTGTTCTTGCTGATTTTGGCTGATTTTTTGTTGCAGATCTATTTTTAGTTCTTCGAGTTTATACTGTCTGATCGTCAGGTGAAGATCTAATATTTTGCGCTTTCTGATGGTGGTGTTGATTATTTATTTATTTATTTAATTTTTTTTAAAGGATGATCTGATATGCTATTTCAGTGTTAGTATTTTGGCTTTGATTTTCTTCAATGTTTTAGTGGTAAGGGAGATCTACATTACAAAATGGAAAATGGGATTGTTATGGGAAGTCTATGAAAATTTACATTTTTCCATTTAACCCAAGTTGTGGAGAGTTATGTTTCCCCAGATGTCCCACTGTTTGGCTAAAACCAGCTTATTTATAACAATAAAAATAATATACCAAGTATGAATTGTTTTTTAAAATCAACTATTCCTTTTTTTTGCTTGAAGATCCATGGGTACGATCATGAAGAAACCGTAATTTATGTTGCGCGCATATACGCTAGAGGGGTTGCACTAATCAATTTATAGTGATGGTTCCATTGTTAAATCGGGTTTAGAGGGTAAGATTGGAAATCACGCTAAAATAGTAACATCCCAACAACTTATTAGGATGGTGCCTCAAAATGGGTTTCCTCATCGGTCCTTGGAGGGGTTTATAAGATCGGATCATAGAATTGGATCTGGGATTGTAAAATTCTAATGAAAAAGGAAAAAACATGCATGAGAGTTTTTTTTATGAATATAGAGAGAGATGGAAAAGATGAGTCCCATAATAAAATATTTTAAACTAATAAAAAAGGTGGTAAAAGGATAATGGGGGAAAAAAAAGAAATAAAGATGTTGAAAATGATTTTTTTTAGTTTAATGATTGATTGCTAAAAAAGCAATAATAATAAGAAAGAAATAAAGAACGAAATATATAAAAAAAAATTAAGCTATTTGATTAATTAGAGAAACAAAATGAGAAAAATATAATAATCCACTATGCAAAGAGGGAGAGATAGTGTGCGTTTCGATCTTTATTTAAGAAAGTATAGTGGATCAAAGTTAAAACATAAAGATATTTGAATTGTGTTTATATTCTTTTTAACTCTCTAGTTTATGTGAAATGTTATGGTGTATATATATCAATTGCTTTGATTTATCTTTTTAGCATATTTGGTTCAGTATGACTTATTTTTAATTGATTTAGACATATTGTAAAATATATATATACATATATATATATATATGCACACACCCACACTACAAATATAAAAATAGTAAAAAAAAAAACAGAAATCATATTATTCAAGTGAAAGTATAAATTTTGGATCAGATGGGATCAGGATTTGGGTTGAGATTCTATGATCCCATAAGATCCTGCTCTAAAATTGTGAGATTCCACCTCTAAAAGATTTTCTATAGGATCTGGATTGATTTAGCTAAAATGGATCGTAAAATCATAGGATCATAAAATCCGGATCGAGATAGTAACAACTATGGCTGTTATCCTTTTCTCTTTCATTTTCTCATGTCTCAATCATGATCTTGTGCAGTATTTGAAGTCTTTTCCTGTAAGCTTTTGGTGCATTGCTTTGATAAAATTAGTTTGTTATTGTGTTACATGCAGATATTATCATGGTGAGGAAGAGAAGAACCCCACGTCCTAGTGGAGCAGAAAGTTCTCAAGAAGTTACTGGAGGACATGGCAGTGGTGCCCAAGCCCCACTAGCTCAACCCCAATCACAACCCCAGGGAGCTGTTTACCAAGGGGGAGGTAGAGGATGGGGTACCCAATCTCAGCGAGGAGGCTACGGAGTGACTGGTGGAGGAGAAAGTTCCCAGGAAGTTACTGGAGGACATGGCAGTTGTGCCCAACCCCCACTAGCTCAACCACAATCACAACCCCATGGAGGTGTTTACCAAGGGGGAAGTAGAGGACAGGGTATCCAATCTCAGCGAGGAGGCTACGGAGTGACTGGTGGGCGTAGTGGAGGTGATCCCCAGCATGGTGGAATGGCACCTCAACGGTATTATGGTGGGTCTCCTGAGTATTACCAACAAGGCAGGGGAGCTCAGTCACAAGGATGGGCCTCGCAGCAGTGCCGTGGTGGCGGCGTGGGTGTTGGGCATGGGATTGGACCCTATACTGGTGGGGCTTCTAGGCCACCAGTTTCCGAGCTGCACCAAGCAACCCAGGCTCCGTATGAGGCTGGGGTTACCACTCAGCCTCTGCCATATTCAAAACTAGCAGAAATGCATCTTGGGGGCAGCTCTTCATCTTCGGTGCCTGAGCCAAGCCACATGCCAGTTACACAGCAGCTTTCTGCTCAACATGAAGCGTCCTCCAGCCAGGCAATCCAGCCTGTGCCATCCTCAAGTAAATCAATGAGATTTCCTCTTCGGCCAGGCATGGGTAGCTGTGGTATCCGGTGTACTGTCAAAGCCAACCACTTCTTTGCTGAATTACCGGACAAAGATTTGCACCAGTATGATGTGAGTATTTTATGCTTTCGTCTTTCTCTTTGTGGTTCTTTCTGTGCAAGTTCTGCTAAAAAAATTCATGGCTGCATTAACTTTTGTTTGGTTCCACGCTAGGTTTCAATTACACCGGAGGTAACATCAAGGGGTGTTAACCGTGCCGTGATGGAACAGCTGGTGAATTTGTACAGGGATTCTCATCTTGGGAAGAGACTTCCTGCATATGATGGAAGAAAAAGCTTATATACCGCAGGCCCTCTCCCTTTCATTTCAAAAGAGTTCAGAATCACCCTCGTTGGCAATGATGATGGAGCAGGCCATGCCAGGTCTTTTCTTAGATTTTCTTTGAATATCTTTTTCTTTTTTCCTTAGAACCTTCTCAGATGCAAGTACTCCTTTATTCACTAACTTTGTTTTGTTTATCCTTCTTATTGCTGTTTTCTCTATTGATGCAGGAGAGACAGGGAATTTAGAGTGGCGATAAAATTGGCTGCTCGTGCTGACTTGCACCATTTGAGGTTGTTTTTGGAGGGGAGGCAGCCCGATGCACCACAGGAAGCTCTTCAAGTTCTGGACATTGTTTTGCGGGAATTGCCTACAAAGCGGTGAGGATTATGGGTTTTCATCGCGTTTGACTCATATTAGTGCTGCTACATCATTTTCTATTCTTTGTTTCCCCCTTTTTTTTCACTTTTAGCTCTTGTACTAGAGACTACTACTGGTCTACTGCTAATACCCATGTCTTTTATTTTTACCCTTTGAGTTTACTAGTATGGTTGTATGACTAGTTAGTGTTGTGGAATTGGCTGTAGATATTGTCCTGTAGGCCGCTATTTCTATTCTCCTAATTTGGGGAGACAGGAGCCATTGGGTGAAGGACTAGAAAGTTGGCGCGGTTTCTATCAGAGTATTCGCCCAACTCAGATGGGGCTGTCGCTGAATATTGGTAAATCTTTTAATGTGTTTTGCTTTTCCTGTTGATGTTTTGAGAACTCCAGTTCAAAATATCGTTGAAGTCAGTTGTGTTCAGGCATTGCCTTATCCTTACACTTCTTAGCATCTCTTCTTCAATTAATTTGTGGTTTTTTATCCTTGCAACATGACTGACTGGTGCAGATATGTCCTCCACTGCATTTATTGAACCACTGCCTGTCATTGAATTTGTGGCTCAGCTTCTGAATAGGGACATTTCTCCAAGGCCATTGTCTGATGCTGATTGCGTAAAGGTTAATTGCATTTCCAGTATACTTGTTTGTTAAATCTTCCCTGCAGTGTCCTGGATTGCATGCCCGCAATAAACAGACTCCAGTTCAAGTCCCATTAACATATCTATAAAAATACTTACCAAAAAAAAAAAAACATATCTATAAAAAAATAATTATTGTTTTTTTTTTTTTGGGCTAATGGCCAGTTCCTCTCTTTATCAGGAGTTAATCTTATCAAGATCCATTTCTTTTACTTCTCTTTCCTAAAAGGGATTCAGTTTTATTTTTTGTATTGACTTAATAACCTCTTCGGCTGCTTGTTTAAATGGGCTTTCTAAAAAACTTATGTAGTTGACCACCTGTCAACTTTAATTTGCATAAAGCACATATGCACATTTAGTTACTTCCACACACACACATATATATATATATATATATATATTTATATATGTATGCAAGCATTGATTTTTTTTTTCCTTATGTTCTGTTGTGTATATTCTTTGTAATATCTAATTTGTTGTTTATCTCTCTCTGTTCATATGTATTGTAAAACAGATTTACAAATGTAACTACTTTTCTACTTAAATCTTCTATTGTGAGGGTTATGTTGGTTTTTATTCATCTTGTATGGTTGTTTCTTTAAATGAAGCCTTGTACAAAAAATTTATGCACCTTACATGCAGTGAAGTTGATAATTGAGTTATTTATATCGGTAGTTGGCTTAACTTGTACAACAGATCAAGAAAGCTTTGAGAGGAGTGAGGGTTGAAGTTACACACCGTGGAAATATGCGAAGAAAATACCGTATATCTGGTTTAACATCACAGGCAACAAGAGAGCTAACGTAAGGGTCAATGTTTAGTTTGTGTTTGATGTTAAAATTATCTATCTCCACTTGTATTGAATAAGCTTGTGCATTGTGTAACGCGTTGAGATGATTTTTACATGTTCTTTGCGACTGGTTTATTGTTCATATGCATTAGCTTCCAAGTTGATGAAAGAGGAACAAGGAAGTCTGTTGTTCAATATTTTCAAGAGACCTATGGGTTTGTCATTCAACATGCTCAGTTGCCTTGCCTACAAGTAGGGAACCAGCAGAGGCCAAATTATCTGCCGATGGAGGTCAATACTTGATTGTTTATTCCTGTTCCTTATTATCTGTTTATTTGCTAAACATTAAGTGTTCATGAATTCAGGTGTGCAAGATTGTTGAGGGCCAAAGATATTCGAAGAGGTTGAATGAGAGACAAATTACTGCTTTGCTTGGGATGACCTGTCAACGTCCTCAAGAAAGGGAGTACAATATTCTTCAGGTATGTTTTTCTGTCATATTTTTGTGTTAGTTGTTTAATGTAATTGTGTAAGATTCCAGTCTTTTGTGACCCGTTTGATTGGTGCATGCTTTTTGTTTGGTTTTTTCATTCTCTCTTTTTTGTCACCTGTTGCCTTTTGAGACATTTATAGACATGAAATAATTGAGTTGTGAATATAACCTTTCTGTTTTGTTTCTCTTAGGACAATTTGGAATACTTTTAGAAATTGTGAAGACAAGCCCTTTTTGGGAAACTTTGGGCATTGGTTACATGTGTTTTACATTGTGTATTAGATAGTTTTGATGCTTTATTTTTTATTTTGTTTTTCTGAGGCATGTAATATTCTAAACTAGTGATGTGGATGGTTTAACAGAATATCTAGATTCCTGGAAGCAGACAACTCTTGAAGCTAGCACAGTGCATCTGTAGATTCTGAACGAAATTGTTTTTGTGATGTTTATTTTTTATGCATGTAATCGTGTATGCATATGATGGAGATTAAATGCATTTTCAATTATATTTATCGTTGTTGCCTAATGCTGCATACAATTTGATTCCTTGGTTCTTTTTTTTTTGAAAAAGATAAGTAAATATTTTATTAATTAAATATGGGCTACCCAAGCATCGATGTGATGCTAAAGCAACCTACAAACAAGGCGACAGAAAATACAATCAAACCCAATAGATCAGAATGAGTTCAGCTCAATTGCTCAAGAAAGCTTAAAAATGAATCAATTTCCATCTCCCTTCCTTCCTTTACCCAGCTGTAAAGGCAATTTAGAATTACGCTCTTGTTTCTCAGTGTGGTAGTACTATCT